>OZ021727.1:2052500-2652500 GCA_963978545.1 Linyphia triangularis | reverse complement strand
TTAGCTGAGTCCATGAGTTGACTGGAATTACTGAGTCTCAGTGAATATTAGGAGTAGTTCTAAAGCGAACTGTATTGCATTGTCTTTTGCGGCGATTTAGCAGTTGTGTTGTCAAGTTTTTAACTGCTGTTTTGTGCTCTATTGTTGTGAAAAGAGCTGTATTGTGTCTACTAGAACGAGAAGTTCTGGAGCTGTAAGAGAATCTGAAGAGTTATATTGGAATAAATTTCTGCAAGTTTTGATCTGCTTTGGCTTCAAATCTTTAGAACCCATCCACGCAACAATACGAAATATAGGTAATCGCGTTAAATACTCGTGGTACTTGAAACATGTCCAAAATTAAAAGAATCTAAAAATAAATCCTCTACGTTAAATAAGTCATTTCGTTTCACAAAACGCGAGTACAATATATTTTGAAAATCAGATTTCAGACACTTTCTCACAGGAGGATTTATATCGAGAATTTTAAAGCGACGCAATTTAAAATCAGAATAATAAATGAGGCTGGTTGAATGTTAATCCGAAGCCATCTGGGAACTTTTACAAGTACATGTTTATGACAGGCTTTTAAGCCATTGCGTAGCAATTATTTTGTTCCAAACTACGTACACATGGATATCGTGCCGGAATAAATGCTTTAAATTAAGACGAATTATCTCTTGAAGAGATTTGGATCCAATACGAGGAATTTAGAATATTTCTTTGAGTGTCTCTTTTAAGTTCACTCGGCATTTAATTTTCTATGGAATTGAATTTTGTGCAAGAAATTTCACGATGGAAAAAATATCAACGCAAGTGCTTACACATCCCAATTCAACAGTTTTTTATAAATTTGTTAACACATACTTCTTTAAATCAAATATATATATATATATATATATGCAAGTCAAGTGGGCTTTAGTTTCTAATGTAGGGGGATACAAAGGTGATCTGAAAATATTTCCGGATAAAACTACAACTACTACGGACATGGTGTGTTGTGTCAAATAAAAGTTATCATCGAGACATATCAGAAATCCCATTGGAAGTTACAATCTGAAGCACTAGAAAAGATGACAAGAAGTAATTTTGGAAAATAGATTAGTCGAGCTATGAATACTTCAGATGCATGTTACATTAACTTAACAACACTTTTTTCAACTTTAAAATTGTTAGGGCTCTAGAATTTATGTCGAAGTATTATGGCTTTAGTATTACGCTTTAACATGTGTAACTTCTGTCATTATATATTGCCAAAATTTGTGCTTAATTGGTTGGTTGTTTTCAGATTATCTGGCGCCGTCAGCAACACGAGGGCTATAATGCGCCGAAACATTCGTCATTAGACAAGCCAACATACATTTACAAACACCCATGCCTAACACGGGACTCGGAACCCGCAACCTCGCGGTCTAGAAGATAGCACGCTAACCACTATACCATTTGGTCGGCCTGTTTGAACAAAAACTCGGTGCTTTGGGTTAACTTCTAAGAAAATATTACCACCCTTCCAAAAATCACATAAATGTGAAGATTCAAGCCTATATTTTTAACCACGATAAAAAAAAATGAGTTTTATTATATTATGTAATAAATAGAATTTATAAATTGCAGTTAATTTTAAATATTAAAAACATCTCTATCAGCAAAATATGCGGTGAACTACGTTTCAAAATTTATTCATTAAATATGAATGCGAATTTATGCACTCGTATCCAAATATCTTTTATTTATTCCGATTAATACAAATTTGGCAACTGGAAAGTTTCTTCAATGATCGATTAAATGCGATTTCAGCGTGATTGGACGACGGCAAATTGGTTTTCTAGCATTCCGTAAAAGCGACCATTTAATGACAGCCCCCGAAATTTGATAGAAGTCGATTGAATTATGGAAAGTGGGTTAATTAGGTCACCGCAGATTTGCCCCCCATTGACATTCACACCCAACCACGCACACATAATATCGAAGTTAATAGAACGGATTTAAAAACGCTTTAACGATATTTTACGAGCAACAGTTGCACAAAACCATCTGTCCTCATTACAAGATAAGAAGAATACCTGTAGATAATATTGACTCGAAGGACCATGTTCCATTATTCTTATATTATTCGCAGTGAAAAAGCGCAATTTCAATTTAGTTAGATAGCAAAAAAATAGGCAATTTTTATTTTCATTCAAGATTGTCTTAAAATATATGCACGTGGATTAAATTAAAATTCTATACTAATAGTACAGGAAAAATAGCCCAAAAATGGACAGTTGAAAAACAAAATTCGTTCATTCTTGAAACTTTGGTCATAACATCTTTTTGGTAGTAGAATACAAGATCCGATGAGTCCCCAATATTTAAAGGGGTGGAACACTGCTTTTGAGGGGGGGGGGGGGGTAAAATCCACCCAAAATCAAACTTTTCAATATTGGTCGAGTAAGGTATCATTTTTTAAGCATTTTTTGTGCTGAATCGAATGGAATAACTTTCAGATAAATTGAAACTCTTCTTTTTAAGATGAAATAGGTTTTGTGGGTCAAATATTTGAAAATCATGAAATTGATTAAGCAAAATGAATTGAAGAAATTTTTATTGAGTAAAAACTAAAGCAAGTTTCTCGATTGGTAGTTTTTAAAGGAAACTTTTCTGATCAATTATGGCATACAATGTATGACACCTGCTCATTCAATTTTGGATTCCAAAATGCTCGAATTACTACACAAACAGTATCAACAGCGTCTGTAAATAAGGGAATTGTTCTCGTCAAACAAATTGCCTTTTATATGCTGTCTGATGTCCATGAGTTCTCATTTATCGTCTTAAATAAGCTTTTCCTCATCAAAGTAAATTATTACACTCCTTCCCCTTATACATAATCACAAATGGTGGAAATATTAAAATATTCCTGTTATAGGAAATCAATACAGTGATAAATCTAACATTATCACTTTACCTTTTATTACGGCACCTCCTTCAGATCTTGAAACTGTATTTACAGCTTTAGTGATGACAATTGATGCTGAAAAACTTCCTGGTTTGAAAACTATTTTTGTAACTTTTGACTTGCCTTTATATGTGAAGGTATTGGATAACCCTATTAATTGGCATTAACTCTATCAGTCCCACAGGAATCACTACTACAGAAAGTTGTGGTGAGAATAGGAGGATTTCATTTACTAATGCCCTTTCTCGGTTCATTCGGATACATAATGGTGGATACTGGACTGCAAGAGTTGTTGTCTGTCAAAAAGATGTTATAGCCGAAGTTTCAAGAATGAACGAATTTTGTTTTTCAAATATCGTATTTTTCCTGTACTATAAAATACATTTACGTAATCATTTCACCTGGCGAGATTTCGTAGATATGTTAAAATAGTTTCACAAAAAACAAATGGCTAGTAAAGTATGTGTTTTTAATATATATATATATTTTTTTATTTTTAATATATATATGGTTATTTTTATATATGTTTAAAAAGCATTTTAATGCATGCATTTTAAAACATTTGATAAATTTAAAATATTGTTTTCTTTAAGCAAGTTTCATTAATAGTTGATTTTTTTCATTACAAAAAAATACCAAAAAAAAAAATATATATATACATAAAGTCATAAGGAGTACGAAGAATTAATTCATTTAATATATATATATATATATATATATATATATATATATATATATATATATATATATATATATATATATTAAAAAAGATTAAATGTGTGAACATTCTGGCGAAAGTTCATGCGTTATGCAATTTAAACTTTTAATACTCCACAACTTTTCTAAATGTACCATATTTATAATCAACTCTAATATAACGATGTTTAAGTTCCAGTAGGATTTCTGAATCCAAACAAACGTTTCCACGCTCCAGATTTGTGTTCAACGTTGCGATGCCACTTCGCAAACAATAAAATGCGATCGAAATTGCAAATATTTAAATGTCCCTCGAGGACAACAGAGTGCAGTTTGAACCTTAACTCAAACATTTAAATTATTACAAATCCATCTCCCGCTATTAATTCTCTGGAATTACGAGTGTTCGAATAATAAGGGACTTATGTCACTGTTCTGGTCATTTTCTTCGAAACGTCGTCGGAAGTAATTCGGAACATTTTGAATTTGTGAGATCAATGCTATACTGAAAATGGTACTTATGTTCTTTATGATATTCAAAATACTTTTTAAGCTGTGTTCCTTTTTGTGAAGGTACACGTTTCTACAGGAAAAAAGTTTCCTATTTAAACAGTTTTTTTCTTTTTTTATTATAAGCCATTCTTTTCTTAATCAAATTCCTAAATTATCACAATAGAGTTGCAAAGATGAGTATATTGCACTTAAGCAACAATTGTATTCTCTTCTATTAATGAAATGTCTTGTTTAAATCAAAATTTTTATTTGTTTCAAAAATAAGTTATGAATATGTGTGCGATAATGACTACAAGAGTCGCAAAACTGCAAAATGTTGCCTCTGTACATGAACATTCCAATTCTTTTTTTAAACTAAAAAATAAATAAAAAAAATCACAGTTTAGTGGAAGCCATGTGCCGTGTAGTACAATTTATTTATTCATTAAAAAAATAACTAGGGTTGTGGAACAGCGCAAAGCTTTCAATTGCACTATAATACTGACGTGGATTGATGCTATTTACTGTTTATATATTTTTACCATTCACGTAGGAAAAAAATTACCATTTTAGCGATATCTTTGGCACTAAATCTCATGAGCCTTTAAAAAGAAGGGGGGGGGGGGGAGGAAACCCCCTCCAAATTAGCTTGGCGTTATCTTTTCGATAATTTTTACATTACCCTTTTTTGTAAGTGAAACAGAAGAGAGCAGTTAAACTGTCGTTGGATGAACGAAGCTCATGAGAAGAGATTGTGCAATTTGACGAGAACCTTAATGGTGGTTAAGTGTAATGGGATACCACAAACCTGTACACCAAATTTGAACATCGAAGGTCAATTCGTTCGGGAGTTCTGATGATCACGTACTCATCGACAGATAAGAATTTTTTTTTAGACCACATTTTTGAAATTAGGATGTTCCAAAATGTAGAGAAATGCAAAAAAAAAAAAAAAAAAAAAAAAAAAAAAAAAAAATTAAAACAATACTTTCATAATTCAATGTTAACAAATGGGTAATTGAAAGTAAAAATAATGCATGACAATTTTTTAAAAATTTTATTAGAATTCCAATTTTTGTAAAATTAAAGCTTGAATTAGAGAAGCTTTGTAACTCCATCAAACAATGTTTCTAAGCTTTAGTGGTATGGAGAGAGTGAGATAAGAACACCTGAAAAGGTGTAATTTCTTGCTTTAACTACCTCCGCAGTAACAGTTGGGAAATTATGCATTTTTTATAGCTCCTTTTTCTTAAGTAATGCTTTTAAAACTATGTGACGTAAAATTCTGAGAACCTTTAAATTGGATTTGGATTTTATGCAAACGCTTTTTCAAAACATAAAATTTATCTTCATTTCACGTTTAGAGTAATAACATCGGGTTAATTTGTTTTTAGAAAGAGTCAAACGCATTTTATTTCTCAAACAGTTTTCTTTTATTAGAAGCTCATTAGATTGTTTATTTCTGCAGCTTTTTTCAATTTGTTTGCTCCAGGCTTAATTTATTTTTTTACTAGATACCATTTTTAATGGGATTATGAAGTATATTTATAAAGAAACGATTTCGATACATAAATATTTTTAAAGACACTTTTACGGGATTTTATGTTTTATCGAGAATTCACTTGCGTAAATATTGAGTTTAATACATTTTCGAAAAAAATTATTGAACGAGTTGTTTACACCACGATTCATTTTTTAAAGCTTAATTTCACATTTTTAAATAAATTAAATATATAACTCACCTAGTATATATCATTTCTTCTTTTTTAACTTTTTTTTATACCTTTTCATTTTTAGAGTAATAACATATTACAAGTTGCTTTCTTTTTATATTGGTAATATATTTATATTGAATGATACGATTTTACTAAACTTATTGCTGTCATAATTTATGCAGTTAATTTTATAATTTAAGTAAAAGTCGTGTCGTACCTTAGAATTTAATTGCAGATCAAATTAAAATTTAATCTATTAATTCAGATTTTAAAAAGATCGGGGCCCAAGTCGCCTTATTGTTACTGCTGCGAGTAATCATTAGTCTTTTTATGCCACACATATTATTTTTAAAACCCATTTCAGGCTAAAATATTATTTGAAATTTGTTTTTAGTTTCTTGTTTTTTTCTGAAATAGTGGAAAAAAATCCCTAAGCTTATTTTGATCTAATGTTAGTAAAATATACTTTCTTTATTTTCCTTTCAAATATTGTTTCACGGTTCTTGGTCATTGTTTTTCGACGCAGTACACTATTTAACGAACCTTGACACAGAAATGTCCTGATGACAATGTTGTATTAAGTTGGTTGATGAGGGAAAATAACAGTGGTCATCGTTTTTCTAAAATTTTCTGCTTGTTCTTGTTTTTTTTTTAGCCGAATAACTAATGTTTAGCATATACTTTTTGGTGTGCTTAGCTACCATGTCACTAGGATCCGTGAAGATCCATAAGAACTGAAGTATTGATAGCAGCTCTGAAAGCAAGCTTCTCAACGTCTTTTTAACTACGGATGGATTAAACACAAAAAAAACTTTAATTCAACTTGTAACAAAGAAAAAATACTAAATGCATTTTTGATTTCCTAAATATGGTTTGAGAGCGTATACAATCCAACAGCTTTTTAGTTTAAAAGTTTAGAAAAGTGTGAAGAAACAAATTTGAATTGAAACTGCTATGTTTCATAAAATGACCGTCCAGTTTGCCGCTTATTAACGATACCTATCCCCCCTCCCCTTCCTCTTCACCCCGATTAGAGATATTTCGTATGACTTTCAAAACGGAAACGTCACATTTGAAAACTTTTCCCGATTATCGATAAAAAGAAACGGGTCACGACCCATCTATGGCTCGCGATTTATAGTTTCGCTTTAAGTAAATATAAAGCATACTTTTGTATACCATACTCTAAAACTAACACTTCCGTGTTAGAACACAAAAATTTTTTCGCTACGCAGATACAAACGTCGTAAGGTCATCGATATAGATAAACAACTGGATAGACTGCTCCATTGTCAATGTAAAGAGAAAAACGCGCCCGGGATTGCGAAGCTGGAGGTTCAATAGTTGGATGGGAATGCGAAAAACCTTGTAAAGTGTTTAGAGTATATATTTGTTGCACATTATTACTAATTAAGGTCTACTATTGACATTTCTGCTGTGTACAACCGAAAATTTTATTTTCAATCCTCGGCAATCCATATTTTTTATCCCACCAATTGCATCTGGCAACGGCTTCATTTTCTCAGTGTTAAGCAGTCTCCAGTTGTTTATCTGTATCGATGCGTAAGATACATCACGAGTAAATAATTAGTACGTATAAATAATTATTTCTGTAAAGAATATATTTTTATTGAACAATTTCCATGTTCACCCAGGAAGCATGGTTCGTTCGTATTACCTGGGATTATTCCTAGTTCAGCCAAACCCCGTTAACGCGAAGTCGATGGGATCGCCGACATTGTTCGCGTTAACCAAATTTCGTGTTAAACGAATAAATTAACTGCTTTTACTTCGTGTTAAACGGGATTTCATGTAAAGCTATTTCACGTTAACGAGATTTGACATGTTGAGGTCGCCAAGTGAATTTGGCGACAATTGAAAGACTATGTCACTCCACAAACATGCACCTTTTTTTACCCGTATAATTTGTAATTAACTATTTTATTTTATATTTGTGTATTTTTTAAGTTTTTTCAACCATTTAGTTTTAATGGAATTTTAGTAATAGACAACGAAAAACCGCATCATTTTGACCTTATCACCAGCTTTTCTAAATCGCTCCAACCCTGACACGTTAACAAGGAATCTACCAACGCGGGTTCCCCAGTAGGTATATTTCCTGCATTAACTTTTATGTTTCATTCTCAAAGCAATCAGTCAAGAAAAATCATATTAGGAAACAGTTAAAATCATAGTCGATAAATTACAAGTCCAGTGATACACACGAAGTCTTAGCCACGAAGACATTGTCGGGAAGACATATTCAGGAAGTCATAGTCAAGGAGTCATCTGTTGGTAAAGTCACAAATCTTTTGTCACTAGACCTTCTTAGTCGGTGAAACAGCAAATAATCGTTTCCACATCCCGGTGTCTTTACGGTCCTTGGTGGCCTCTGATTTGTGCTGGTTGGCGGCAATGCACCAGGCGATAAATGAAGCCACCTCCTCTGGTCTTTCTTCCACCATCCCGGCGTATGTGATTCCTTTGATTGCATTCCGCTTGCTAAGAACCTCAAGTCATGTTTCCTCCTGGATTGTTGCTAGTTTTGGTTAGGTGTTTACTGCCCCTATAGTCACTCCTTCGATTGGAAACTCAATTCTGGAAATCAACTCAAAATCACCGCGTTCTTATGCGAGAAATAAGTTATTTCAAAACAAATGTCGACAAAGGTCAAATTATCAGTTTTTTTGTTTTTGTTTGATCTGAGTCAGACTCCTCTGTTAAAATCAAGTTTCGTATCTTTCATTGTTATAGCTTAGTTTAGAAAATTTATTATTGAAAAGATGTATAGAGACTTGTAGAAAAGCATCGTTATTCTACCTCCATAATATTTAAACAATTAAATCCACTATTTTTTTATTTATTTTTTTGCAAAAATCTGTCTTATAGATAAACTGCAATAAGTTTTCGTTACGTCAATGGTAAATTTCACTACGTACAAAATAATTTCTTCGAGTTATTAGGAAAAAATTATAGCAACGTTGATAAATATTTGATATAAAGCTTAATGTAGTTGTCTGGTAACTTGGTATGAAAAAAAATCGATTTTTTTCATACTTATTTCGAAAATAAAATATATTTAAAAAATTTTAGACCGAAATTCAAAATGTAAATGAAGTTACAATGAATATTTGAGAGCGTCTCGTTGTTGTTGAGCATCTGTTCTTGAAATTTTAAAAGCGTTTTTCTCGAAACAAAGGTTTTTCTTTCGGCCCAGGTGAAAAACACACTTTCTATCAGACCATTACTCTGAAATGTTTGCACGTTATTCTACCCATCAGTAGATATCGTCGCTACTAGGATCTCTTATTTCTATCCCTAACTTTCTATTTTACAGCCCGATTTGTGTCTGAAAAAAATTCACTTTTATTTTTCGAAGTCTGCCATTTTGTTATTTTCCGATAAAATTTTAATAATCCTAGTTCCAACGAGAACCCACATTTCTATAGATTAACAATCAATTAATTTTTTTATTTTATTTCAGATGTCTTAAGAACTGAAGCCGACCAAACGGTATAGTGGTTAGCGTGCTAGCTTCTAGGCCGCGAGGTTGCGGATTCCGAGTCCCGTGTTTAGGCATGGGTGTTTGTAAATGTATGTTGGCTTGTCTAATGACGAATGTTTCGGCGCATTATAGCCCTCGTGTTGCTGACGGCGCCAAATAATCTGAATACAACCAACGAAATCACGGGGGGCCAGCCACGTACCCTTTTTTGAGGCGTTGACTTTGACCCATAATAATGATAGTAATACGTCGTAAAATTAATTACTTTTTTGTATACATTAGATGTCAATAATTACATACTAAGAATACAACCTCACTGAATTTTTTTTTTCTCATAAAAAAAGATTCTCGATAAAGAAGTACAAAACACGTGCAATTTACCAGACTACTACCATAACCGATTATCCAAATGATTCAAAAGCGAACTAAACTTGACCACTTCTCATATAAATATGAAAAAATAATTCTATAACTTAGAAAATTTACACGCTCATACCTGTACGGCATACATTAGGTAAATTATGCTTATCATTTCACCAGATTCCTCATGAATGGCTATATCAAAATAAAATTATACGTTCATTTCATCAAATGCATAGTCAAACATAAAATATTGTTATGAATTTTTCCTCAGTGGGAATGATGACGCAGCTTTTGCTAAATAAAAACTATAATTTATGCTTTCTTCGAAGGCTCACAAAACTTCTCCGAACAACAGAACAATTGCTATCAAGTTTCAATACAAGCTCCGGTGCGAACAACATCGAATAGAGCGATAATTCAGTCACAGCGAAAGTAAATAAAAGATCCGATACTCGTTTTCCCTCTCGATTCTATTTGTCACTTCCCTTTTATAGTCTCGCTGCAGAACTTTCTGACAAATCACGCGATCGCGAAATGCCTCTAAATTTCCCAATTGATTTGGATGTTGCCACCTTTTTCTAACCTGTTAACAAATTAAATTAAATAAAATAGAACTTTAAAAGAAATATGTCACTATTTACAAATATCTCCAGAGAAAAATGCGATAAAATAGAACTTAAAAAATAGTTCGTCACTATTTACAATTTTATGCAAACGATTTTTTTTTAACAATATACAACTAAGAAAAGGTTCATCAAACAGTTGCGTCATCACCATTGACACGATCACAATAAAAAAGCATGATGGCAACACATATTTGTACTCGCATAATACATTCCTCGATAAATGTGAACTAAATTGCAATATTAGAAATCACGGCTGTTATTGTTTGCTTGCTATCTCGTTTGGGCCTTTAATTTGATATATGTTTTGCACATATCTTTAATATTTATATATTAAAAAAGTCTATAAGGATGGACGGTTAGTTTTAACCATTCAAAACGTCTTTATTAGTTGCACTGCAATAGAGCTTTTAAACTACTTTCTAGAAACTACTTTCTATAAAACCTTCACAATTGGTGAGTATAGGCACGAAAAAGATCACTTAAATTGTTTTCATTCGACTCGGATAATTTAATGTCTATCTCTTGTAAATGAAAATTAAAATCGTGAAAGCCAAAACAAGGTGGAGCCACTGTTTATGCACTGACGTAAAGATTTGAAATAAAAAATAAAATATATTAGACGCTATTTTTGAGTTTTTCATATATGTAATTTATTAAGTGGTCATTTTTTTTTTACTCACCAACTTTCAAGGATTAATAGAAAGCAGTTTCTAAATACATTGGGCTGGAAGAATGTAGCATGGCCAATGGTCTAGGACTTTCTCTAACTGAAAAATTTGAAATTTGTCCTTATTGGTCCTGAAAGGGTTAAAAAAAGGGGGATTTTCATTTTGGGAACATGTATTAATTGCAAATACAAAACCAATTTGTGAACAACAAGATCTTCATTTTGATTTGCTTTTTCAATGTTTAAAGTGCAGTTTTGGGAAAAAAAAAATCTAGCATAAAATTAAGACGAAATTTCCACTTAGCAATTGCCGACCAAACGGTATAGTGGTTAGCGTGCTAGCTTCTAGACCGTGAGGTTGCGGGTTCCGAGTCCCGTGTTAGACATGGGTGTTTGTAAATGTATGTTGGCTTGTCTAATGACGAATGTTTCGGCGCATTATAGCCCTCGTGTTGCTGACGGCGCCAGATAATCTGAAAACAACCAAATCCACTTAGCATTGCAAAAGTTCAAACTAATAAAATAGGCCAGTGCTTCATTCAAAATTGTATAAACGTTTATAAAAAAAAAAAATTTTAAAAAAATGTATTCTTTGGATAATTCAAGTGGATCATTGCTATTGCAGAATTATACCTTCGCGAAACACTTGGCTATTTTTATTATTGGGACACCATACTTTTTGAATTGCACTGGATTATAATTATTGAGAAATAATTTTTTTAGAAATATACATTTTTTCGACCGGCGACTGTTAGTTTAGATGTATCATTTTGAATTGTTGATAGAATGTAGAGACATGCTTGAAGAATAAAAATGCACTGGTCACCCTGGTCTAAAATAGCCGAAATAGTCTAAAATCGACTTTGAATAAGTGGCCTAAATTCGATTGCCAAATAGGTCATAACTTACTAAATAATAAGCCTTCTTTTTTATTTGGTAACCCACCAACCTTTTCATTTTAATGAAGAAAGACGGCTGTTTTTCTGTGGTTCTTTGCTTGCTTCTATGTATTATTTATCACCAATTTGTCTCACTTTTAAATGATGCGAGTATTTGGCGCTAGAAAAGGGAAATCGTCTACACCCTTCCACGTTTATAATTAAAGAGAGGTTGCTTATAAAATAATAAAAAAAAATGCTCATTAATTGACAAGTTATGACATATTAGGCAATCGTATTTAGTTCAACACATTCAAAGCCGATTTTTGACTAGTTTCAACCATTTTTTCTCCGGCATAGGAGTATATTCATATTCTATTACCTTTTCCCTATATACTATAACAAATTCAGTAAGATGTTTTGGGGGTTTATATAAGTCGCATCTCAGTCTTGTAAGAAAAGGACGCAATTATTGACCTTATTCACGATGAAGTCTTTGAAAACTGTTCTTCTCAATGTCGAACTAAAAGAGCGTGCGATGAAAATTCGAATTTATTTTCAAAAGTGCGATTACTCATTAGTTTCGGCAGAAGGTTACACCTCACTCCAAATATTACTCATATGAGACTGCATGTTTAGGTACTCATCGAACATCATTCTGAATTTTTAAATTTTTTTAAATTTTTTTTTTATTTTATCCACTTGTTTGCTGGGCCAAAAATGGCCGAAATTATTAAAAAAATCGACATTGAATGAGTTTAAATAAATCCGATTGCCAAATAGTCATAACTTGCCAAAGAATAAATATCGTTTTTCGTCTGGCAATCCATCACTCTTTAATTTTCAATTATGAACGTTTGCAGACGATTTGTCTTTTGCTGGAGCCAAAATAATAATGATCTACGATGTACCTAAATTTGCAGTCAGTCGCCTCTCGGACTATGACGAAGAAGAACGCGACACTGATTTAAAAAAAAAAAATGACCCGCAGGAATCGAAATTGGGGGAGTTTTGCTTTATCCTTCTCATAGAATCCATCGGATCCCTTCTGCGTGTCCTCCGCCATTAAAGGCGCCATTGAAATGGTTTATGTGTCCGTTTTGTTTCTCGTAAGGCACAAATCTTTTTGAGAGGCACCCGCATGTTGTACACGAACAAATATTTAGGAAATTGAGCAGCCGATCCTTCATGTCAAATCCAATGGGGCAGGAAATATATCAGGAAGCGCCCCATTCACTCTTAAAGCTCTCGAACAGAAAATCGTTCCATTTTTGACACTCTGAAATGTTTGGAATTATTCTAGGTGAGTTTATTTTTAGCAATACACGCGTGGAAAAGTGTGAACAGGAGTGTTAATAGGATTATAATCAACTTGAAAGTTGTTAAAGCGTCCATTGAAAAATGAATGCGACATACAATCCATTATAATCAACTTGAAAGTTGTTGAAGCGTCCATTGAAAAATGAATGCAACATACAATCGATTATAATCAACTTGAAAGTTGTTAAAGCGTCCATTGAAAAATGAATGCAACATACAATCCATTATAATCAACTTGAAAGTTGTTAAAGCGTCCATTGAAAAATGAATACGACATACAATCGATTATAATCAACTTGAAAGTTGTTAAAGCGTCCATTGAAAAATGAATACAACATACAATCCATTATAATCAACTTGAAAGTTGTTAAAGCGTCCATTGAAAAATGAATACGACATACAATCTCTATATATATAAGGCAAAGCCCTCACTCACTCACTCACTCACTCACTCACTGACTCACTCATCACTAATTCTCCCACTTCCCACATAGTCACAACTCTGAAAATCGGCACAAATATCAACAATGGTAAACATAGAAAAAGTAAACTATTCCGATCTCGATTAACACACTTTAAGGGGTCGAAAAGGGGTCAAACGTTCCAAACGGGGGACATTCGAAAATCCTACTTCCCACATAGTCACAACTCTGAAAATCGGCACAAATATCAACAATGGTAAAAATAGAAAAAGTAAACTATTCCGATCTCGATTAACACACTTTAAGGGGTCGAAAAGGGGTCAAACGTTCCAAACGGGGGACATTCGAAAATCCTACTTCCCACATAGTCACAACTCTGAAAATCGGCACAAATATCAACAATGGTAAAAATAGAAAAAGTAAACTATTCCGATCTCGATTAACACACTTTAAGGGGTCGAAAAGGGGTCAAACGTTCCAAACGGGGGACATTCGAAAATCCTACTTCCCACATAGTCACAACTCTGAAAATCGGCACAAATATCAACAATGGTAAAAATAGAAAAAGTAAACTATTCCGATCTCGATTAACACACTTTAAGGGGTCGAAAAGGGGTCAAACGTTCCAAACGGGGGACATTCGAAAATCCTACTTCCCACATAGTCACAACTCTGAAAATCGGCACAAATATCAACAATGGTAAAAATAGAAAAAGTAAACTATTCCGATCTCGATTAACACACTTTAAGTGGTCGAAAAGGGGTTAAATGTTCCAAACGAGGGATATCCGAATGTTCCTCTTCCAATGTAGTCATTTTTCTGATATTTTTTTGCAAATGTTAAAAAAATAAGTCATTCCAATATCGATTAACGAATTTTTAAGGGATGAAAAGACGACGCAACATTGAAACTATACGAGGATTAACTTAATGTCTAATTAACTTAATTCCAATACAGCTACTACTTTGAAATTTAGAACTAAGAGCAAACATAAACACAATAAACTATTCCAGTTTACTATTCACAATTATAAATTTCGTTTAAAATGTCAACAAAGGAAAGTTCCTATTTTGATAAATCAATTTGTCGGGATCGAAAAGGGAGCAAACGTCTGAAGTGTAGAATACATGAATGTCTTTTGATCGCTAAAATGCTAATGGTAAAATTTCGTAGCGCAGCACGGGTATTCAGCTAGTCGATTATAATCAACTTGAAAGTTGTTAAAGCATCCATTGAAAAATGAATACAACATACAATCAATTCAATATACTTGAAATATTTATTAAAAATTAAATTTTTCGTTTTAATATTATGCGAATGTAAATTATTTCTGATACATACATATATGCAGTCAGCGTCAAAGTTGAAAGTACAGTTTCAAATTTCAAATACTTAGTTTCAAAATGTGTACTTAATAAGTAGGGAAGATGAAAATTTTTATGTAAAACAATCATATATCCCCAAAGTTTAATATTACTTAAACAATTTTACATATATATGAAAAAGATGTATTTTTTAAACATTTGTTTTATCAAAGAGAATAAATAATGAAGCTAAAGTCACCTTCACTCCGTACAGCAAAATTGTTTTCAACTTTAGCTAACTTTATCAACTTAAAATGTAACAATTAATAGTTATTTTGACTCACCACAGACTTTATGACTGTTGAGTCTTGGGCATGGAATGAACTAATTTTTTTTTTGCTTCTGTTACCTCAATAAATTTCCACAGCGTTTTCAGTGCATTTAGAAGAGATATTTTGCTTGCGGTAGTTTTATTTCTTAATTTTTGCTTTATTATTCCTCAGATATGTTTGATCGGAATAAAAATCTGGTGACTGGGTTGGTGGATTTAGTTGTTATGGGGCGTGATCATGGAATCGTAGCCTTTTTATTGCAGCTATATGCTTGGGGTGACTGTCCTGCTGAAAGAACCAGTTAACAATTATTTTTTTTAATCTTTTTTATTTTTGAAGTATATCTAAGAAGACCAAACGATTAATTTTGGAGCATGCAAACATATCCACAAACATACATACACACAAAATTGAAGCTAACATAAAGGATTTAAGAAGTATTTTCTTTTTTTCGTCAGATGAAAAATGGAGAAGGAAGTGAGTGGTAATTGAACTCCTCTTAAAGTATCCCTCTGCAAGAGATGTGGTTCCTTTCTTACAAATCCCCTTTCAGAGCGAGACTGTGTGTCAGGGATAAGCGTCAAAGATATTTACGACTACAATCTCTGTGAGCCAATGGTCTGTTCCCTCTTTTGAAAAGAAGGGGGACTATAAAAAGACAAGGAAGAGAGAGAAAGAATATATATTGCAGGGGGTGTCAAATTTTCGCTCCAGT
The DNA here is from genome assembly GCA_963978545.1 of Linyphia triangularis. NCBI lineage: Eukaryota > Metazoa > Arthropoda > Arachnida > Araneae > Linyphiidae > Linyphia > Linyphia triangularis. The sequence goes on along the minus strand of OZ021727.1, from coordinate 2,636,547 downwards.
CAAAACGCCACTCACCTTCCGGGACACACAAGATGAGGCAGTTGGGAGGAATGTGGATTATTTTTTGGGAAGATGGGCTTCTTTTCAATCGGGAGAGAGAGTGTCGATGCTTCAGAGCTGGATCCGTGATCTGATATTGATGCTCTAAAGATAGAATCCATACTTTGAGGGATCCTCGGTTGGTGATACAGTTAAGGTATTTGCGGTGAGTCAGGAATCTTTGAAGCTTGTATTGAATTTTAAAGCATCGGATTGCAATAGAACCTGTTACGTGAGGTTATTTCAATTTTGGTTTTTCAGAAAAGGACTCCCTGAAGACTGAGAAGCGAATGCATGTTTATGTACCTCATCGAACAACATTCTGATTTTTTTTTTATATATAGAATGCTAGTAGATCCTGAATTCATTGGTCTGGAGGAGAGAAAATGGCTGAAACTATTAAAAAATCAACTCTGAACTAGTCGACCTAATTCTGATTGTCAAATACGTTATAACTTGCCTGAAAATGAACCTCAAAAATTAAAAAAACACCTTTTTTTTGTAAATTCTTTCGACAAAATCGTTTGCATGGCCGTGAAGAGAGATGCCAGAATCAGGCGGTAGCTAAAAAGAGCAACATAAGCAGAGAAATCAAAATAAAATCTGAAACATTCAATAGTTAGGCAACTCTTTTTTATATTGGTCTGCGTATTTCGGATGTTAATGTACATGATTTATAGCACACTTTTAAGAGAGCGCCACAGATGCAAATCGTATCGAAAAACTCTCATTAACAATGAGTTCTCACTTTTTGCTCCATTCAAAACAAATATGGTATGGAATATTTTTTTTTTTTTTTTTTTTTTTTTGAGCTAGTGATTTAACCGTTGAGGGTTCGACAGAACTTATTACTTAACCTGACACATTTGAAAAATTAAGAATTTGAGGTGAGACAAGGCTATCACAAATACATGAAAGGAATAAGAGAGCATGTACATTAGGGTGGGCCGAAAATGGCCAAAAACTCATTATGTAACCATTCTGTGTTATGCAAATGCTGGTTTTTAAAAAAAATTTAAGTAATCGCTCAAAAATTGGCGTAAAAGTGCATTTTTTGTATGTTTCATACATTTTTGATGCTAGACGGACGCGACTAGATATTGAACAAAATGGACGAAATTTTGTGAGTGTTTTAAACGACCCATTACGCAACTTTTCCATGTTCTGTCAAGACCAATTAAAAAAATAATTGGTCCACCCCAACGTCAATTCTTACTTTTTTGTGACATTTAGACACTTTTTTGTTTATAGCAGGAGCGAGGCTAAATCTTGAGCAAAACTGCCCAAATTTTTTGTGTGTTCTAACTGACACATTAGGCAACTATTGCATGCTATGCCAATGCCATTTTTAAAAATAATTTCCAAAAATTTAAAAAAAATGCCTTAAAGGTGCATTTTTTGTGTGTTTTTGAAAATTTTCAATGCTAGAGGGGCGCAGTTAGAAATTCAACAAAATTGACGAAATTTTTTGTGCGTTTTAACTGACCCATTAGGTAACTTTTTCATGCTATTCCAAGACCTATTTCGAAAAAATATCTTCCCCAAGCAAGCTAAATATTGAGCTTTTGTGTGTGCTCCAACTGATACATTTGGCAACTATTCCATGCTATACCAATGCCGGTTTTTAAAAATAATTTCCTACGTTTTCCAAAAAATGGCTTAAAAGTGTATTTTTTTTTTTCACTTTTTACATATTCAATGCCAGAGGGGTGCTGCTAGATATTGAGCAAAATTGAAGAAATTTTGTGTGTGTTTTAATTGACCCATTAGGCAACTTTTCTGCGCTATTCCTACACAGATTTCGAAATAAAGTTTTTTTGAACCTCCCTAATGTACATATTTCTGAAATCTATATGATGCATTATTTCAAATAATAGAAGACGTCAACAGAGATGCAGAAATTAAGATAAAGCAAGAGGGTTAAGAAAAAAAAAAAAAAGAAAAAAAAAATTAAACTGCAAGTTTAAATGTGGAGTAATTCTTTGGTACGATATTTCTTTTGAAATAAATCCCAAACCTATTGGAATCTGTAAGTTTAAATGCACCAGATTGTGTTAGGTCCAAGATTGTGTAAGACACCAAACGAAAAAGCTGAAAGTTCTAGACAAATGTAGATTAATGAGATTGCGGAGAATCTTGAATATAGTACAAAATTCTTTGGCGAAACTGAAGTTAGAGCAAAAGGGAAAAAGTATCAATTTGATTATGAAGCTGTGGATTTCTTTCGTTGTCCTTAACCGAATAAAATAAATTTAAAATAAATCTTTCAACTGTATTCTAATCATTTTCCTTCATTCCTTGAAAGAACGATTCACGTTTATTTCCCACGATTCAGTCGACGTTTTAAAACCCAAAAATAAAGATGACAAAACGCTAGACAATTATTCTACCCTTCTCCAGTCAATACTTTCGGTCGAAAATATAAATGCTAATGATCTTCAAGAAGAATTACGCGACGTACTTCGAAAGCTACCATAATTTAACGTGTAAGTGTGTTTTAAATTATTTATGCCAAAGTAAATTACTTGGTACTCGAAAACAGCTGTAGCACTGAGAATATTATTAAAAATTCCCTGTCTCTGTGTTTTTCAAATTAAAAATTCATAAAACCTACTTAAGAAGTTCAATAAGCAAAACAAAGTTAAAAAATCTGTCATTAATTTCTATTGAAACGATTTTGACCACCATTAATCATCAAACTACTATACATTAAACTACTCGGGCATATAATTTCGAACTTCTCAATAGAAATATTCGGGATTGAAATTTTTTTTTTCCTAATTTTGTGTAGATGGGAAGACATTTTTTTTTTCTCCCCTCTCCCGAAATGAATGTCTATTTATGGCCTTTTCTCTAATTCATGAATTTTCTTAAATTAAAGTTGGAATAGCAAAACTGTAGTAGATTGTTGTAGTTAATATCATTATTTTAAAGAAGTTTATATTTTCAAATTAAAATCGCATGGTTTTGTGCAGTTTTTTAATCTTAATCGGAAGTTATTTTTTTGCCGATTTTTTTTACAATTACTGAAAAATCTATTTTCTAAAAAAGTTACTTTCTGCTCATGCGCTGCCGACCAAACGGTATAGTGGTTAGCGTGCTGGCTTCTAGACCGCGAGGTTGCGGGTTCCGAGTCCCGTATTAGGCATGGGTGTTTGTAAATGTATGTTGGTTTGTTAAATGACGAAATGTTTCGGCGCATTATAGCCCTTGTGTTGCTGACGGCGCCAGATAATCTGAATACAACCAACCAACCAACCAATCTGCTCATGCGCTATTTGTAGAGATCCTTGTTGTCGTGTTCACTCCTGACTAGTGTATGTGTAGCATATGCAAATATTATTGCACATTCCGTTTTTGAATTCAGAATCTTCTAAAATGTGGAGATTATCAAAAATTCAAAATTGATTTTTTGACCTCGATGCAGTACTCTATATTACATTCTGTGTAATTGAACAATTTATTTAAGATATTATAAAAATAACTGACACGTACCAAAATAAAACATAAAAAAATTAAAATACATTGCGGTGGATTTTCTAATTTGTCGAACATTCGTTAAACAATCTATTTTTTTCTTTTTTTACTTCTATTAAATAATGCAACATTTTCTAAAAAAAAAAAAAAAAAAAAAAATCCAATAATCCAATACAGCGCCATCTAGGAATAAAATTTAATATAAGCAGTTACAATACATAATTTTTTATTACCTTAAAAATACGTCCCCAATACGTATTTTAATGAAAACTATACTTTCATATACTAGTTTTGACTGTTTAATTTTAAAATAAGACGAGACATTTTAGTCTAACCTGTCTTACCCACGTCTTTTGGGAGACAACAACATAATGTGTGCGGGATCATTTGTAAAGAATTTTAATTCCGTTTGTGTCATTGAGAAGTAACGCGTTGTCTGCTGTACTAAGCACATAGGTCGTATTTGCATGTTTAGGCCAAATTCTGTTATTGTTTTCAAGTGGTGGTGGTTTATTGTTTTGTATAATGAGGAAGTTTAATGGATTTTTGTGTGCATGGGATGTACAAAAAAAGTTAATTAGTTTGCATCAACTACATGAAGTTAAATTACTTTAAATCGCCACTTTTTATTTAGAGCTTAGTTGCAGGTTCTGTACTTAGATGGTAATAATACAAATACCATCTCCCTTCGGCTTTCTTTGTACGTTCAAAGACCTATTTTTTCCCACGATGACGGCTAATCAGGCCGGGACCTAGAGCTTAACGTGGATTCCGAACCACAACGAGCATCCAGGATTCGAACCCGGCATCTTTGACATGCGAGGCCAGAGCGCTAAGCCCACATCCGTCATGTGGGCCATCTCCCTTCAGAAAAATGCTAATCAATAATCCCCAGAAAATATTACGGTAGTTGACGCCTATGAACCAACCATTACGAATACTTAGTTTGTGTTGGAAAAAAAAAATAATAATCAATGCCCCCCCCCCCCTCTCACAATGTATGTCATCAACTCTCATAGATGAATTTTCATCCACATCAGCTCCCTTGCCGTGTTATCTCCTTTATTGAAATTCCTCTCTTAATATTTCCCTTCATGAACTCTTCTTTTCTATTCGGTCCAATTAATATTACCTCGCGAAATCAGAACGGGTTGCACGAGGGGGGAAAAAAAATGCAACAACTCATCATTATTATTGCATCACATCTGAAATCAGGTTCTTGGATTCATAACAGCATAGTGCGGGGGTAGTGTATACTCCGAGGCAGTTAATCACCCTTTAATACGAAGTTCTGGAGTTGGGGAGATTTGCCTTCTCACATGTGCGGATGAGTGTTTCCGCTTCATTATTCCCCCCCCCCCCCTCTCCTGCATTCATCCTCATTTTTGTATTTGATATTGGCGGAAATCTTGGAACAGGATATTGATTTGCGAACATCGCCGTTGTGCCGCGTTTTGGAGTGAGTTCTCTGCATGGAAAAGAGGCTTGAGTGTGTAACTGACTTCAGGTTTGGAATAGGGAGGTGATGCAGTGTTTCGAAATATGTTTAGCAGTCAGTACACATTGATTTGTTATCTAATAAATCGTGCATGTGTTGAAATAATATCAATATTAGAATGTGAAGTCTCTTAATCTATGTGCACATTCCAGATGTATATTAAGACCAATTGGGAAGTAAACGGATTAATTGATGGTTATCCGAGAGAGAATAATACATTTGATTTTGCTTCGCATGGCAGGTTATTAATACATGTTTTTTTTTTTATCAGGGTCACATGGTTTGAGTATATAAGATGTTTGTTAAATGCATCGATATAGATAAACAACTGGACTACAATAGACTGCTTAACGCTGGGAAAATGAAGCCGTTGCGAGATGCCAATGGCGGGATAAAAGATACGGATTGCCGAGGATTGAAAATACAATTTTGGGTTGTACGCAGCAGAAATGTCAATAGTAGACCTTAATTAGTAATAATGTACAAAAAATATATACTCTAAACACTTTACAAGGTTTTTCGCATTCCCATCCAACTATTAAAGTGAACTGTGATTGGTTAATCTTCCCACCAGCTTCGCAATCCCCGGCGCGTTTTTCTCTTTTCATTGACAATGGAGCAGTCTATAAAGTTGTTTATCTATATTGATGGTTAAATGGAAGTAATTGCTAGAGTAATTAGTATGTAGCAAATAAGCAGTTGAATTAATAGTACACTCCATTAAGCATATTATATTACTAAACCCTACTCGCGTAGAACACACGGAGGGTTCAAGAGCACTTTTTTGGTTGTTTAGCTGAAATTTGCACACGTGCTGGGAGGAGAGATTTAAGTCGGTTTCTTGGTCCGGCACTTTTTATTTATTTATATTACAGATTTTCTGCAAGGTACTTCAAAATTGCAATTTATTTTTTTAATTAAAAATGAGTGAATTCCTTTCAATTCTACTGAAGACGTCCTTTCAATTCTACTGAAGACGAAAGTATACAGAACTCTAAAGTAGTTTAAAAGGAATAATGCGTTTTTGTTAATATGCTTAAAATATTTGTTTTCTAAATCAGAGTATGAATGATCCAGCAAGTGTTTTGATAGTGTTTTGTCTCCTCGGCTTCTGTTTTCCAATAATGAGTCGGCAGTGAATGGGTAATGCTCTCGCAATGCCAAAATATATTTGGCGATAACTTTGTAAGACTTCTTACATTGGGTTGCAAAACCAAACTAAAAAAAAATGACAAAAATTGTAGCAATACTAAACACAATCACGAAATGTCATCTATATGCAATTTAACGCACTTTCAGAAATTTCTAGACAAAACTCTAATTTTCCGAATTTGATTTTACATTAAAACTGGTTCATTTTCATTTTGAGAAACAAAAGGTCTCATAGCAAACTATGCCTGATGGCGAACTATTGAGGATTTGACTTAGTTCACCTTTTTCAACAGTTTAGACCTTTTACTCAGTCAGAATTTTTGAAAATGGTGCTTATATCATTCTCTGATTTTAAAACCAACATCGTACATACCAATGAAGAGTGGATACACCATCAGTCATCTAAGGCATCACCATATGTTAAAGTTGTTCGATGATGAATTGACAAACTAATAAAGTACGACACTGTATTGTTAAACATTCCTACCAAATTTCAAAAAATGTATTTAATATCAACAAATGTGGCTGTAAAATCTTTTATATTTTGTCCATGATTGTGAGGTGATTTTACCGTCAACATTTCGATTTCTGTACCAAATCAAATGATGAGTGGCCATCTGAAGATTGCCATAACATAATCGGAGATAAGTTTCTACACGATGATCAACTGTATGTTAGAAATTTTTACGTCATACAACAATTTTCACGAGATTCTTTTTATTTAAAAATGACTGAAATAATTATTTGTATTGTTGCGTTGGTGAGTTCGAAAGATTTGAAGCCAAAGCAGATCAAAACTTGAAGACATTTATTCCAATATAACTCTTCACAGATTCCTTTACAACTCCAGAACTTCTCGTTCTAGTAGACTCAATACAGCTCTTTTCACAACAATAGAGCACCCAAACAGCAGTTAAACTTGACACACAACTGCTAAATCGCCGCAAAAGACAATGCAATACAGTTCGCTTTCGGAACTCTCTGAATGCTCACTCAGTATCTCAACTTAGTAATTCCAGTCAACTAACTGACTAACCACCCAACTCCACTCACGGTCGGTCTTATATAGGGGAGGCGAACTTCCGTGAATCTTCCGGAGATAGACATTTGGAGAATTTTCCAGATCGTAGTCGAAAAGTCCTATACATGTACATGGGGACCGAAAATGTCGACAAATGGTCGCCAAGTTTGGCGACATTTGGCGATTTTTTGCCAAATTGGGCGACAAAAATTAGTCGACAAAACCGTCGCCAACTTGGCTCTATCTCGACAAATTGGCGAGATTCCCATTACCATAATGTTAAATGCCCTGCTCCTTGTAAAACTCGCTTCCCAGCGTTATCTCTGTAAAACTCATTAACAAGACACACATTGCAGGGAAGCAAACTAAAGACGAACTATTGCACTTCCTTATGCGAAATGTACATAAATTTTCCTATTTACAAAATTAACACTACGAAATGTTTATAAATATACAAAAATTCGTAACAGTATGTTGAAGTATTCATGGAATTCGGACAGTGAGGGCGAGGACTTACACCACTGCTTTCTTTACTCATCAATTCCGACGCTGCCCAATAATCCAAATACTTCCAAGAGTCCATCGGAAAGAAGCGAGTCCACTCATATTCCAAGATTCTTTGAGGAAGCGAATTATCGAGCATTATCGCTCCACTTACCACCGTTAATAAATAATGCATCCTCTGCTCGATGAAAATTCCTATGGCGAATTCATTTGTGACATGAATCCATCGATTGAGACGTGACCGGACTGTTTTAATGGAAGATGAAGTTTTATGCAGAGTTAAACGATATTTGATTGCGGTAAGTTTGCTGGATTTCAAGAATCTTGTTTCGATGGAGATGGATGATGTAATGATGCTTCGGGGTTGTTGCTGTTGTGATCATCCGAGACAGTCTTCGCTGTTATCACGGAGAGAAAATAAAGAGTAATGTTTTGAAGAGGATCTCCTAGTAAGTATCGTTCCTTTTGCGATGTTATAATCTTCTAGCCCAGTGCATTTAGACACTACTTTGGTAGAAAACCTTGAAATTTGGTGAGTAGTTTAAGAAAATGTCCACCGAATGAAATGGCATAAATTAATAAACTCGAAAATAGCGTCTAAAATAGTTTATTTTATATTTGAAATGCTTACGTCAATGATTATGCAATGGTTCCCACCTGGTTTTGTCTTTTACTATTTAATTTTCATTAATAATAGGTAGACATTAAATGAAAAAACAATGTCATTTTATTTAGTGATTATTTTCGTATCTACTCACCAAATGTCATGGTGGCTATAGAAAGTAGTTTCTAAATGCACTGGGCTAGAAGATTGTAACATAGCGAGAATAGGTCTTTACTAGGACTTCCTTTTAAAACACAAATAATTAATATTACCGCTCGTGAATTTCAAAATGGAGAGATATCACGTGATGTGATTGCTGTGAAATGCGCATTGTATGGTGGCCTTCCATTTTTGTATGTTTGATAAATAATTTGACTATATATGTGTTACGATATAAATTTAAAAGTAAAGCCTTCCATTTTTGTACGCTTTAAAAGTAATTTAACTATATGTCTGTTACGATATACATAAAAAATTGACAATTTCTTTTGTTATAACGAATTTCCTATACATTTACAAAAACTACATATTCAAAATGGCCGTCTACACTAATTGAAATTTTTAACATACAAAAGCAAACTAGTTTGAAATCTGTTCATAATTCCAAGAAAAATTTAGATCCAAATATACGAAAAACACATTTTTCGGCAAAAAAAAAATACAATTATTTGTGGAAACAAAATAGTTAATACATGGATGGCCGCCATTATTGAATTCTGAGAGTTGACGAAATGTACTCCGACAGTTCCCGTCATTTTATGTCTCTACATACGATCAAATACGAACAATAATAAAAACTTATAAGCCCAAAAATGGGTTCCCTATTTAGCTGTCGCACTAATAGGATTGGGATTATATATGCTAAAATCATATTGAAAATAGGGGAATATGCCTTTCTATAGAAATTCTCCTAAGTTTCAAGGTAAATTTACGCCTTCCAAAGATATATTTTCCCCTCTTCCAATATCTGTATAATAATGTAATAGTCACGTGTTCTTTTTTTGCATGTGATAAATCTTAAAACCTACTGACGAACATCATGTACGTTTATGGTTGATTGGTCGGTTTGTACACTCAACGACTTATATGTATGCACAATGACGGCTAATCAGACTGAGAACTACAGCTTAACTTCGATTCTGAACCACAACAAACATACGTGCGTGATCCGAGATTTGAACTAGGCACTCTGGCATGCGAGACAGAGCGCTAACCACACAACCATCAGGTGGACCATGTACGCCATGGTTACGGATTCATAACTTGACTACTTCTTGTCGTTTGTCCCCTACAGTAAAATAAGTGGTTTGCAATGATTTTTGCATGCTAAGATTTAATTTTTTTTAAATATCGTAACATTTTGAAAATTAGAGGCAATTAGTAGAAAAAATTAAGGATAGACAAATACACTTCAAAAACCAAGATATATAAAAGAAATTTAATACTTCAAAAATCAAGAAGTACAAGAGAATATATATATATAAATATTGTAATTGAAATATACACTTTTGTCATCACACTGGGGAAATGTTTTTGGATAGGCTCATGTAACTAAAAAATAATAGATAAAAAAAATACCCAAACATGCTTCTTAAGAAATTGAATCTCAATAAAACCAAAAGCTTCAAAACACATTCAAAGCAAATTCAGAACGCATATGAATGGTGAATATAATGTAATATTCAAACAAAGTTACAAAATCACACGTATCAAAATATTATAAGCTATACACATGTTAAGCTATTATGTTGGGAATTTGGAAAAGTAAAAAAAAAAAAAAAAAAAAAAAAAAAAGAAACCAGAAATAAGAAATTTGGAGAAAGAAAAAAAGAGAGGAATTAATTGCCATATATATATTTACTTTTTACATATGGTGAATTCTAATTTACAACTGTTCTCAACAAAAATATCCATTAACCTGTAGTTAACGAATAGTTATTTATCAACTCAAATGATACTTTTTTCTACGACTAGTTTCTAGAAGAGACACTTTTAGGTTGCAGATACTTTCTATATAAAATCAAAAGTTATTTAGGTGTTTTAATTAAATTGAATTTGTAGTAAAAATAGAGTGCAGTTTATTTCGGTAATAGTGAAATCATCTTAAGAATTGCACTTTGATGGGAAAAAATAGTTCTGTCGACAGGTTTCAAAAGATTACTTGATGTTCCGATTTTATTTTAAAGCAATCTATGAAAACTTCTGTAAATGACGAAAACCAAATATCTACCAAGGAAACTGTTTTCTAGTTCAATAAAATTTTAAGTGTACTGTACTGAATAGAAAATTTGTAAAAGGAAAAATTATATTGGCTTTGAAAAAAATCTAAAAAGTCATAAATTCTTTGATGCAGTTAATTAAATACCCTTTGAAATATCAAAGCTTAAAAACTTTTATATTCAATTGAAGCACCGTTACATACGTTAATCCATAACGTTTCAAAACGGTTAAAGAAAACCGAAACAAAAAATATCCATTAACCTGTAGTTAACGAATAGCTATTTATCAACTCAAATGATACTTTTTTGCTACTCTCGATCACATATTATTCGCAATAATAAAGTACGCAAAGTTGCCATTAGAATAAGACACTCTAAGAGCCTCATAGAACGTTCGATATTCCTAATTAGCGATTTATACCCTGCAGCGTCGCTGATGCAAAGCCATGCACAAATTAATGGCAGTTTTATCTACTCGAGCCCCTTTGTTTGACTGTATCTGTGCCTGTTCTCCCCCCTCCTCCTCCGAAAGCTACGAGACAACAGAGAATCATTCAGCTCCATCCTTCGATATCCATAAAACAAACTGCAACCGTATTCTTTGCCATCTATTAATTGAAAGGAGTCAGCACTTGCTTGGCTATTTTTTTTTTTCTTCTTCTGGGAGAGGGGGGGGGGGAGGGGGTAGATGGTCTTGGCTCTTCAGGGCAGACGAGTTTTGTCGATGTGAGAGTTTGGGAGAGGTGCTTGAGAACTCCTGGAATGTAAACCGGATCGTACTTGAATTTCTCTCGGGGAAAAACTCTCGAAATTTTGGAGTAAAAAGTGGTGAACTATGCTTAAGGGGGTGCTAGGAATTGTGAAGTTTGCATACACTTTTACTGCTTTTAGAAGTACGTTTTCAATTGTTACTGTTTATACTTTGAAGTCTGTTTTAATTGAGTGCTCGATAAATGAGTTGTGTGCTTCTGTGTTTTGTCAATGTAGGCAAGGCATCTCGCGGAAAATAATTGGCGGAATATTAATGATGCAACGCATTTCTGTTATTAAAAAAGATAAATGAAAAGTAGTTGGAAAGTTAAAAGTTTTTGATGTTGATGACGAAGAATGATTTGAATTTAGAGATGACTACCCACTAACTGCATATTTTGTACCTTACTTAAGATGATTTATAAATATACTAATTAATAAGGTCACTTGATAATATTTCGTTGATAATCATTTAGTTTGTAACGAATCGTTACATTTGAAGGGCGAAACATATTCAAGAAGTTTCAGGTTTCAAGGTAAGTTCAGCACAAGGCGCATAATTCAATAAGTAAAACCACAGTTTTGATTACTTAAAACAGTAGAGTTTCAGTGTGCGTTTCATAAGGAGTTTTTCAAATATGACGTCTGAAAGTCACTTACAAAGGCTGAAAATCATCTATTGAAACATTAATCAACCAAACCAATATTTCAGCAGAGATAGCATCGATGGTGGGAAGAGGGGGGGGGGGGGGTTGCAGTCTATTTTGTACCGAGTCCCAATATAATATCGGCGACACCCCAAAACCAAGACAACACTAAACTATTGATCATTCCCATTTTTTTGATTGTTTAATGTCTAGAAATCCTTGTTCATTTATATGAGGTTGGAGGGAAAGAAAAAAATCACCCGCACGTTTTTTCTTTCAACTCAAACCTATTTTTTTTTGGATTTTGGTTTAATGTAACGAATCGAAAATGAAAAAGAATCCAACGTAACCACTGGGCAATCCAAATGTTACGACAGATGAAGATTAGGTATTCTAAATGGACAAGGCGGTCAGCAACAGATGTTTCTGTCGTCATGATGATGCCAAGCAGTTGAGCATTGGCATTGAACTATAGTTTTCAATTCTTATGACAGAGCTAGCTGCTAGGCTATAATCTTCAATTGCCTTCCTCTGTTTTTAAATCCTACATATTAAATTCGAATTTGTGTGTCGTTGGCTGACAAATCTGCGGAGGCCTAATTAACCCTCTTGCTGTCATCCCATTGGTCTGAAACTTGGCAGATACATAGATTCGAAGCCGATTACAATGCATCCTGTCGAATCTTGGGGCTGTAATCGTCACTAAAAGGTCTCTTTTACGGAATACTAATAAACCATCAGAATCGGCGCTGTTTTAACGAATGTAAAAATTGGCAATGCGTATAAAGGATTTATATTAAAAATTTTGTTTTTATGGTTTTATATTATTTGGGAATGAATTTGGGTGAAAAAGTACTATATTAATTGACAAATCACGAATAGTTGAAAATTTTACGAAGACATTTGCTTAGTTCGAATAAGGAAATCTTTTCAAAATCAGAATAAGTAAAAAAATATGATCATAAACGGCGCAAAAATTGTGTGTATTATAAAATGTATTAATTCCTCACTAGTAGACCTAAGGCAATATCCCGAACTTAGTTTACTTTATATTTGGTAAGAGATTTTGCTCATTCCTTTAGATAATCGAAGTCCTTTTCCAACACTTTCTAATACAGTTCTAAAATGTTGCGGCTAAACAAACTCTCCAAACTAATTGACTTATTTCTGTAATCCTCCTCCTCTCTCAATTCAGTGCCAACAAGGGAACTATTAAAACTCCCGTGGCTCTAGCAGAAATAAACGGTTATTTCCGCTCCAGACTAATGCTTTCTTTAAGGGGGCCGCTAACAACTCCTTCCACGACAACTTTTTATTTACCTTTTTCGATGACAGTTACATGAAAGGAAGATTATTTCTGTTCCTTTTAGTTTACAATTTTAGGAACTTGTGTGACAAGAAGAGGGATAAATCGATCGATGTGCTGAAGAGCTTGGATACATTGTTTAATAGGTTATTTTTATTTGCGATGAGTGATAGACTTTTTTTCTCGTTTTGTTTATCTGCAACGTTGAAATGTTTCTGACAAGGATAGACAAGATAGCTTTAATAAGTTGCAGGCAATTAGAGATGTCATGGACTATTGAAAAAATATTTATAAAAGTTAACTTTTACTATTTCAGAAGGCTATATTTCATGATATTTTATATCGCTTATTTCTTTTTTTTAATTGGAAAATATTCAGTTATTCTCTTTTATTTGAATAGCCATATCCAGTAGCCAAGCTTTTAAGGTGTCTCGCACCCCAGCTTTCTAGCGAGAGCTATTCCGTTGGTAGACAAACAGAAGATTATAATTTGTTTTTTTTCGCAGTCAGTGTGGTTTGGATTGTCTATTTCTGCCACTTGTATACATCGATATAGATAAACAACTGGATAGACTGCTTAACGCTGGGAAAATGAAGCCGTTGCCAGATGCAATTGGTGGGATAAAAAAAAACGGATTGCCGAGGATTGAAAATAAAATTTTGGATTGTACACAGCAGAAATGTCAATAGTTGACCTTAATTATACTAAAATCCAACTTAACTTGACATCACTAGACGATAGATCTTCACCGTGCTCATAGGCAATTAATCCATTTTACCGGAGTGAAGACATAATTCTCGCCAAACCTTATAGCCTTTTGTTCTCAACAGGGTTGTGGTTTGGCGAACATTATGCTTTCACGCCTCCAAAATGGATTAAATGCCTATGAGCACTGTGACGATCTACCGTCCAGTGATGTCAAGTTAAGTTGAAGTTTAGTATAGAAATAATGTGCAAAAAAAATATATACTCTAATACTTTACTAAGGTTTTTCGCATTCTCATCCAACTATAAAAGTGAACTGTGATTGGTTAATCATCCCACCAGCTTCGCAATCCCCGGCGCGTTTTTCTCTTTGCATTGACAATGGAGCAGTCTATCCCGTTGTTTATCTATATCGATGCTTGTATATGGATATGTTAAGCATTTTATGTCTCGTAATTTTGAGCATCTAGAAGAATATGAGATCGAAATCTTTCAGTGTAAACCTCTCTCTCCTACCCCACCATACCAACCAGAGGACAATGCGGTCACGACATATTTTTAATGTTCGCCAGCCCCAAACACTCCGGTACTTAGCGGCCGTCGAGGATCGAACCCACAATCCTCCGATCAGGAGCTTGATACTTTAACCACTAAGCTATCGGAGCGGCAAAGTCAGTCCGTGTAATTCTTGCACGAGAAAAAATCCAATGCAACTTCCCAACCAAACCAACAAACTTACATTTGAATAATCTCATGATGGATACTTCCCCACTCATTTCGTAATTCGCAGATCAACTGCTTCGTATAAATTACATAGAATTTTATAATAATTATTTGTAAATTTTGAAAATAGTAGATGCAAATCTCTACAAACTACTAACAGTCAATAATATTGTTTTAAAATGAGAAGTTTGTAATTTTTGTGTTTAAGTTCATTGGTTTTACTCTGGCTTCACATGCCAAAAATCCTGGGTTCAAATCCCGGGCCAAGCATGTATTTTCGGTGTGGTTCGTAATCCACGTTAATCTGTTGGTCCCGGCCTTATTAGCCGTCATTGTGCATAAAAATAGGTCGTTGTGAGTAAAAAAAAAACCAAATCAAAAAATCTGTTGTCGTTTGTAATCGATTGTATGCAATTAACTATTGAATACTATATTCTTCAAGATTATAAACATATTTAACTTTCACCTTGAATAAAGAACCGCTGAAATGACTCTAAATGCGAATCTTTGAATCAGTCTTAAATTTATCACAAGTTTTATGAATAAAACAAATATGACAGAACTTTTATAGAGTACTTTTTCTGGCAAAGAAGGAAGTTTTTCGCCCGTCCGAGCTTAAATACTTCTCTTCAAACTTCGATAAAAACATATTTGCGCAAAACTTTAAAGCTTTTGACAGGAAAAGAAATTACAAAAGTAAATGCCGCAACACGCCGAAAATAAAACTAAAAAAAAACAACCTCCCTTTTGAAACGAACAAAATGTATTAAGAACTTTTCCTTTTATGGGATAAACTTCAATGTCCGATGAGTTTTTTTTGATGATGACAGTGAAGACTTCACCGCGTCAGGTTATATGTATTTCTTCTTCTTTTTTTTTTTTTATGAAAACTTGTAAAAAATTGAATATATGAAATATTTTGTCTAGTTGATACGAGAATTTTATGCTAAGATGATTGCCGTCTATTCTAAGTATGCAAATGCGAATTCGACATGTCCAAATGAATTCTATTCAGACATCCTTATCATTCGCATGAATTTCATTGGGAAGGTAGATTTCGAGTTTTTTTTTACGATGATTACATTTGGATGACGGTAAGTGAATACTACTTTATTTAGTATTAAAGGAAGGGATCATCCTAAAATTGTGCAAGAGAATAATTACCAGACTTGGGGGAAGAACTAGAAAATCGTTAATTTTTTCCTCACTTTTAACTTAACTAATATTCAAAGTAACTGTGGTGGCCCTTTCAAAACTTCAAAAACTTCTCTTCGACGCTGGTGATTGCTTTTGTCTTACGGTTATAGTTTCGACCTAGCATGATGGATGGCACGGGTTCGATTCCCACTTGGTCCTTACATTCTCTATATAATTTTAACTCTAAACTAGCTTTTTAATTACTTTGTAAAGTTATTTTAAGAAAACTAAATTACCTTTCTCCAGAAATACATGGCGAGTTCATTCAAGATACTGCAGACCAGACGGTATAGTGGTTAGCGTGCTGGCTTCTAGACCGCGAGGTTGCGGGTTCCGAGTCCCGTGTTAGGCATGGGTGTTTGTAAATATATGTTGGCTTGTCTAATGTCGAATGTTTCGGCGCATTATAGCCCTCGTGTTGCTGACGGCGCCAGATAATCTCAAAACAACCAACCAATCCAAAAAGCTGTAAAAAAAGGACCATTGATCATAGTTGGTTAACATTTGACTTGAATATATCCGCAGAAGGAAAATAATATGATTTTAAGGGGGAAAAAAAAAGCTGATCTATTTTTTTTTATGCCATGCCATTTCTCTCTTTGCGTAAAATTTCAAGTCATTCTAATCAGTAATCCTTTTTTTGTTCTTTCAGTTTTTGGAAAGTTGAAATTTAGTCATAAGCCCCTGTTTATCTAGATATCTGCCCTGAAGACTAACCGAATGGTTTACATTCGTATTCCGTATAATTATCGAATAATGAAGAAATTGTTATTAACTCTCTTATAGTTATTAAAAATACACATAAGGAAAAATTATTCAGTATTTTTTTTTTTCTTCTTTTTTTATGACTACATGTGAATTTATATGATACCATGTGATCATGTGTACTATAACATCTGCGAATTCAAATGAAAAAATGCTTCTTGGGTGTTTCTTTAATTATAGACTGAGAGGCGACTGCAATTTTTGGACCCCATCGAACATCATTCTGAATTTTTTATAGAAATTGGAGAAATTTCAGTAGATTACGAATCCACTGGGTCTACCGTGGCAAAAATGGCCGAAACTGGTCAAAAATAGACTTTTAATAAGTTGAACTAAATCCAATTGCCAAATGCGCCATAACTTGCCAGATAATGAGCATTTTTTTTTGATTTGGTACCCTCACTCTTTAATTTTCAATTAAGAAGGTTGTAGACGATTCAGATATCTGGCAACGGGCTACTTGCATCTATTAAAAGGGAGCCAAATGGCAATAAATATTACGTCACTTATGACGTAACTGATGTCGCCAATTTGGCTTACTTTTAAAAGATATAAGTTTTCCGAGCCAAAGATCAGAAATCGTTTGCGCTTTTTCTCATTGAAAATCAAAATGCAGTGGGTTGCCAGACGAATAAGTTTGTTCTCTTTTTGGCAAGTTATGATATATTTGGCAATCGGATTTTAGTTTAACTCATTCCAAGTCGATTATTGATCAGTTTCGGCCATTTTTGCCACGGCAGACCAATAGATTCCTAATCTACTCACTTTTCTCCAATTTCTATAAAAAAATCAGAATGATGTTGGATGGGGTCCGAAAATTGCTGTCGCCTCTCGGACTATTTCGTTAGGGTGGCAGTCATGAGCTTGAGTCGCCAGTACTAACTTAACAGATTGCGCAATTAATGTCCTTTCATCTCGAAATATATCCACGGTTGTAATTCATAAAGTGTTCCAAAGGAGAAGACTTTAAAAATGACTTCTTTACGATTTATTACTTTTGTGTGTTCGGAGAAGGAATGTAATTATTACAGCATTAAACGCTCCTTCCGTCTCGGGGATCATTATACAAGAATGAAGGATTTTGTTCCGATTCTTCGTGGATTTTTTCCCTCTCTGAATTCTTTTCAAAGAATTCCGAACGGGGGAGAAAAGAAATTGGAAGTTTTTCAATTATGCTTCACTTTTGAACAAACATTTACCAAAGCTCCAAGACATCTTGTCTGAATGAATTCTTTGGAACTCCATTGATTTTTCGTTTTTTTTTGTTTTTGTTTTTGCTGTCCCCCTTCCCCAACGACTCCATCGAAAACTGAACATTGGTGTGGGTTGATAGGATCAAATGTCTTCTTTCGTATGGCGATATTCAAACTTTTCATTATTTGAAATGTAGGAAATAAAGCATTTTACTTTTGAAATTGATTGCTAAACATTTCTACAAAACACTGGAAAAGTAGTAGGTAGTAGAACTTAGTGTGTTACACTATAAGGCACCGATTTTAGAAAAAAACGTACATTGGCCTAAATTCCAATTTCATGCCTATGTGGTTCTCTTGAAATTGGATTGTGAATGTAAGCGTTTTGTTAAAAATTAAAATATGAGTTTCAACCATTATATAATAGTTATTTGTTCAACTAATGGGGAAAGTAATACTTTTTTTAAACGAGGTAAAACGCTTATTTGACTGGTGCGATAGCACGAGTCAAATAATTTACAGAGTTTGAAAAAGTATTTACCCACATGTTGCGTACAATATTTTTTTTTTATTATGTGCAAAAAATATTTTTAATACTTATACACTGTCTACCAATAAGTATTTGGACACCCATTCAAATGAGGATATCTTCTCAGTGGAGAAGCATAGACACATGAAATTCACATAGCAAAGACATCTTTATGTAACATATCTATAAGTAAAACAACTCAGTCGCAAATTGAAATGCAAAGTGTACTGTGGGGGCATATGCAAAAGAATGGAGTACCATTAGTGTGCAGTTGTATAGATGCATTTACTTTAAAAATCGCGCAAATCGTGGGGTTGACTTTTAGTGTGAGATATAATCTCCCCTGTCATCAGTGTTTACTTGGCACTGTATTCTCATACTTAACATGAGTTTCTTGACGAATTCTAGTGACTAAATGGTTCGTAACATGTTTTGAACAGTTCGCAGGTCATAGAAAGTTCCCAATACATTAAATCTTTACACAATGCATATCGTAGAAGCGTCCCACACATGCTTGCTGAAATTTAGATTAGAGGAGTAATCTGGCCTACTTATAGTTGCAATATTGATATTTTTTAATAGTTTATACAAGGCAAAAGTGGAATAAAATTTACCATAAGTATCAATACATGTTTTAAAAACCGACATTTCACCATTAACGACTTGTTTAGATCAAGTTAACATAATTTCAGTGAAAGAGTCGAATTTAATTATCCTTGGAGCTCTTGGGGAACTTATTAAACCAATTCAACATATGGCGCCCAAAGACCAAATCTTTTAAACATCAGATACTGTTTACAGAAAATATTTTTTTCAGTCTTATGAGTGATATTGGACATCAGATGATCTGCAGAAACGATGGGAACATGATATTTCATGGTAAATGCCAATTCAAGTTAATGATTTGGTGGGAAAAGAGTTTTGGTCTTTAGGTTCAATATGTTGAAATTGTTTAATAAGCTTCCCAACAGCGCAAAACATAATTAAATTCCAATTTTTCACTGTAAATGCGTTACCTTGATCTAGACAAGTTTTTAATAATTGTGAAATATCAGTTTCTAAATTGTGTTTATTGAAGGTTATGGAAAATTTAATCCCACTTTTGCTTTGGATAAATGATTACAAAATATTAATATCACCCAAAAGAGAGTAAACCAGATCACTCCTCTAATCCAAATTTCATCAAGCATGTGTGGAACGCTTCTACGATATGCATTGTGTAAAGATTTAATGTATTGTGAACTTTCTAAGACCTGCGAACTGTTCAAAAGGTGGGAAGAACAATTTAGCCACTAGAATTCATCAAGAAACTCATGTTAAGTATAAGAATACAGGGCCAAGTAAACACTGATGACAGGGGAGATCATATCTCATACTAAAAGTCAACTACATGAGTTGCGTTATTTTTAATGTCAATGCATCTGTACAACTGCACACTAATGGTACTCCATTCTTTTGCATATGCTCCAAATGAACACTTTGCATTTCAATATTCGGCTATGTTGTTTTACTGATAGATATGTTGTATAGAGATGTCCTCTTGATATGAATTTCTGGTGTCTATGCTGCTTCCCTGAGAAGATATTTGAATGGGTGTCCAAATACTTATTGGTAGATAGTGTATTTATTAACGTTGGCAATTCGAGCCAATGAATTTCTTCAGCATATATGTCATTTCAATGCCAAGACTGTATAATATTTGTGCACGAGGCGTGCGAGAAAATACTTTTTCACACTAGTGCAAAAAGATACTTTCCCGCACTCCTCGCTAAGAAGTGCTACTTTCGCCACTATTTTTGATTCAAAATTATTAAAAAAAAGTTTAATTTTTTGCACGTTGTTAGAAAACAGTTATTTATGCAACTATACTAAACTTCAACTTAACTAGACATCACTTAGACGGTAGATCGTCACAGTGCTCATAGGTATTTAATCCATTTTGGCGGCGTGAAAGCATAATGTTCGCCAAACCACAATAACACTGTAGAGAACAAAAGGCTCTAAGGTTTGGCGAGAATTATGTCTTCACTCCGCCAAAATGGATTAAATACCTATGAGCACTGTGACGATCTACCGTCTAAGTGATGTCTAGTTAAGTTGAAGTTTAGTATAGTTAGGAAAGTAGTACTTTTTAAAACGAGGCTAAATGATTAATTCACGAGTGCGACAGCACGAGTCAAATAATTTACCGACTTTGAAAAAGTATTTTTCCCATCTGTTGCATACAATATTTTTTATTATCACTCGCACAATTTTTTTTTTTAAAATACATATGTAAAATAATGTTGGCAAATCCTGTCAATGAATCTCTTCTGAAAATGTCATTTCTATACCAAAACTGTATAAAATTTGAGCACGTGGCGTGCTGGAAATTACATTTTCTCTCGCGGTTAAGTGGTACTATCGCCACAATTTCTGATTAAAAATGATCAAATTAAATTTAATTTTTAGCACTTTGTTATAAAAAAAAAATTCCATTCAAAGTCTATTTCTCTATTTTCAGAAGCTATTTTTATGCGGTTTTGTTTTCTTTTTTTTAGTCTGAGAATATGCAATTATTTTCCCTAATTTGAGGAGACAGACCGAGATGACGGGCTTTGGCAATTGAATGAAGTTATTGAACTGTGGGGTGACGGATGTCACAAAATCTGGAGTATCATTCACTATGAATTTCAATGTTAAAAGTGTTTTAGAAATAGAAAGTTAAAAGAGAGAATAAGTGTTAATTAGCATCCTAGGTAGTACAGCAGTATTGGCCAACCGCGTACACAGGGGTTCTGGAAAACTGGTCAATTCTGGCCAAATCTCGAGCATCGTTCTAAAACACATGATTTTTTTTTTTTTTTTTTTTTAAATAAGTATGTTGAAGACACCAACCGCAAAGCATACTTTTACCCTGCGTCCTTTCTTATACATTTTTCAAACTGAAATATTTTCTATCCAAAATTTCTAGTATATTTTATCCAGCAACGGGGGGGGGGGGGGAGAGATTGGCCAATATCAGTATCCAACGGCCTATTTACGTTCCTCATCGGGATTGGCTGTCGACCGATACGGGCTGAGGTTGTTGCGCTATTGGGGATGCGCTATTTACATTCATAAATAGATGTTTGTAAAACAGATGGAAGATTAGAAGATGCATAAAGTCGCATTTGGAAAAGTTTGGCGAATATCCATGAAGTGTTTGGCGATCTTTTTCTTTCAAATTTGACAGTAAGGTATTTTCCAGTAGAATAAAAGTGCTCTGACCTTCCTTTTCTAATTTAAAAATCGTAATTTAAGAGTAAAACGACGATTTCTTTTGATGAATTGCTGCAACGAAAATAATTCTTTCCTCAGTTTGCTCGAATGCATTCCTCCGTTTATTTTCCCAAATAGTCGGGATTAATTTCACATATTCCGGCGAAGAAGAAACATCGTAAAAATGTCAATGATGCCGCGACATTTTGTTTCATTGAGTCAAAGAAAGGACGCAAGATATTTTTAATGAGGGTATCTCTAAATGTGGGGGGATGTTATTGTTCCTTTTAGGGAAATCTTTTGAAATTGTCACAAAACGAAAAGCGAATCCCTTTGATATTGAATCGAGTGGAAATTATCCCGGCATTCCGTGCGTTCGCCATCAGAAGATAATTACATTTTTTTGTTTCGATTTTGCGATGAAACATTAAAAAGTTTA
Source organism: Linyphia triangularis (assembly GCA_963978545.1). NCBI lineage: Eukaryota > Metazoa > Arthropoda > Arachnida > Araneae > Linyphiidae > Linyphia > Linyphia triangularis. The sequence goes on along the minus strand of OZ021727.1, from coordinate 2,614,538 downwards.
TTTTTGAAGAGAATTATTCTAAGTTCGTCAAATAGAATATTAAAGGAAGTAAGATAGGAAAATCGAGTTATTGCAATTCTAAATTTTTTTTATTGTATTTGAGGACTGGAAATTACTTTGTGCTGAATACAATTTGAAATAACTAGTATTTGAATTTATAACTTTAAATCTGATCAACTACTTTTACAATATCTACCTCACCATTTATTAATGTAATGTGGTTTGGTTCTAATAAGAAACGCCGAATTTCCATTTCTCAATATTCTATTTGGACACTTGAAACGCATTATATCAAGAATAAAGCTTATAGACTGAGAGGCGACTGCAATTTTTGGACCCCATCGAACATCATTCTAAATTTTTTTATAGAAATTAGAGAAAAGTGAGTAGATTACGAATCCACTGGTCTGCTGTGGCAAAAATGGCCGAAACTGGTCAAAAATCAACTTTTATTATGTTGAACTAAATCCAATTGCCAAATGCTCCATAACTTGCCAAATAATGAGCATTTTTTTTTTATTTGGTAACCCTCACTCTTTAATTTTCAATTAAGAAGGTTGCAGATGTTTCAGATATCTGGCTACTTGCATCTATTAAAAGGGAGCCAAGTTGGCAATAAACATTACGTCACTGATGACGCAAATAATGTCGCCAATTTGGCTTACTTTTAAAAGATACTAGTTTTTGGAGCCAGAGATCAGAAATCGTTTGCGCTTTTTCTTATTAAAATTCAAAATGCAGTGGGTTGCCAGACGAAAAAGTTTGTTCTCTTTTTGGCAAGTTATGACACATTTGGCAATCGGATTTTAGTTCCACTCATTCCAAGTCGATTTTTGACCAGTTTCGGCCATTTTTGCCACGGCAGACCAATGGATTCGTAATCTACTTACTTTTCTCTAATTTCTATAAAAAATTCAGAATGATGTTCGATGGGGTCCAAAAATTGCAGTCGCTTCTCGGACTATTATTAAAAATACAAGTCTGATTGTGATTGTAACTGTCCCTAAATAGACCGATTCTACATAACATTTGTAATGTTCACATGATTTTGTAAATTTAGGCAGTGTGGCGAGTCTTTAGTCAAACACATTTATCGAGTTATGTTGGAAGGGAGAGAGGGGGGAGAACGTATTAATCGAACAACGAGATGGCAATCGAATGAAATAGAATTCTCTAGTGAAACGCGCGTGGAACAGCTCTATTTTTAATTTTCACTTAATTATAGTTTTTTTTAAATACTAAAAAACTATTAGGAGGTTATAGGTTAAAACTTCTGTTTAAAGAGATTGTTATTATATACTTCTATTGCGATACACAGGGCAACAAGCCATAATAGTTCCTAGTTAAAGAATATACCATTTGATGATGTTAAATAACTTAATTATGCTCCTGTTAACGTAGATGGTATAAACCCTGCCAATGAGATGTTTTTAATAAATAAAAAATTTCGTGGCAAGTTTCCCCCAAAACTCACTAACTTGGGCAAAGGCTTGTCGCTGAAAATCATTGTAATCCGATTTCTCGGTTTCGAACCAAGATATGAACTTCCCATTGAGTTACTATGGCAACGCTGTTCCAGTCAAACTTTAAAGCACTTCTGATTGGATCTCTCAAATGATTTTGTTGTTGTTGTAATATTATTTATCCAATCACGATCCTCAAACTGACGTATGACACATGTCTTTCGTGATTATAATTTAGGCTTGATGATTTTAAAATGACTTATGGCCTTCATTTTTTTTTTTTGAACTTCATGGGTAATTTTAGTATGGTAACTCAACTCGGAGATTTTTGAACTCAAATGTTAGTAAAAGAAAATCGAAACTCCTGCCGTGTTTAATTAGACCGGTACTCACAAGGTGCATCTGAGATTTGGACTATGTCCCAAATGGACGAAAAAGCTCTTGGTATATTTGAGAGAACGATTCTTAAAAGCATCTTTGGTGAGATTTTAGTTGGTGGTACCTGGAGAAGGACGAACCAACACCAAGATGCATCGTTTACTCAAAGAACCTGACGCGGTGAAATTTATTACGGTCCAAAGACTTAAATAGGCCGGACGTATCGTTATACTAAACTCCACTTTAACTTAACATAACTTAGACTGTAGATCTTCACCGTGCACGTTGGCAATTAATCCCTTTTGGGTGCAATTTTAAGCATGCAAGACAACGCCGCTTTGATACGACAAATTTTACATCGGGGGACTTGCTTGGCAATAATCCTCACCCGAATTTGTTTTTATTTCTGAAAGATATTGGTTTTACAAACTTTATATGAATGATTTTTTAAACTTCCTGTTTTTGGTTTTTTAATACTTATCATGTCTTTCATTCGCAAGAAACTAATGTCTGGCGCAACATAGTGCCATAAAAAAATAACCAACCAGCCAACCAACCATTTTGGCGGCGTGAAGGCATAATGCTCGCCAAACCTTATAGCCTTTTGTTCTCTACAGGGTTGCTGGGCTGAGCTTACAAGGTGCCTTCCCGCGGCCAAAATGGATGAATTGCCTATGTGCATGGTGAAGATCTACCGTTTAAGTGATGTTTAGTTAAAGTGGAGTTTAGCATAGGATGGCAAGAAAAACAAAAGGAACTTTCCTGGTCAATCCCCTGGGCTCTAGAGTGCGAGGCAGACCAAATCTTCAATAGAAGAACTGTCTTGAAAGCGACCTTAACATACTGAAAGTAAAGAACTGGAAAGTCAAAAGGAGAACAACGGCCTGGTTAAAATTTCTTAAGAAGGTCCACCAAGGACTGTCGAGGTGATGATGATGATCAAACCACCTCGAAAATATCTTTGAGCAGCAACGGTGCTTAAGTTTGGGTATGCTGACTACATATAGATGAACAACCCCTTTGTACAAAGCTTGAAGTTAGTGAAGTTTACACCTCAAATTCTGCCTGAATAATGAAATTCAATATTGAACTTCAGTAATCAATAACTTTTTGGTCTTAAATAGTAGACTAAATCTAAGAATGTTCTCCACATTTTATGAGGTTAATAATATTTGTAAGTTTTTATGATCGCAGTTTTACCGATAATTTTCATGACTAATTCTAAAATAACTTTTTGGTCTTAAATAGTAGACTAAATCTAAGAATGTTCTCCAAATTTTATGAGGAATTAGTTAATAATATTTGTAAGTTTTTATGATCGCAGTTTTACAGATAATTTTCATGACTAATTTCGGATTTAAAACTTGTATTTACATTTATCCAAGTTCGGTCCCGTATATTAGCAGTGAAGTACGATGTACGTGTAATTTAAGAGTGCCTGAACAATTGCACCAAAAATAATGGCACGAATTCGCATATTCATACTGTAAATCTCAACAACTTATGACAATATTTCTTTTGTATCGTAAGTAACAAGTTCAGCAGAGCTTTATAACGTTAGAGAACTAGTAAATATAAACAATTTCTTCCTAATTAATTTTCTTTCACCCTCTATAGTGTGTTTTGGGAAAAGCATAAAAAAAGTTACGGGAATTATATTAAATATCTTGATATTTAATGAAATAACAGATAAAGTTTGTTAAAATGTGAAATACATTTTTATAGAATGATTTCACTAGTTACTTCAAAGAAGGAAGACAATTAAACAATAGCGTGCAGTTAACTTGAGCACAAAAGTTTATTTCATTTCGGTAATAGAGATTTAGGCAGCATATATAATTGCATCAAATCAACCCATCTGTAAATTATAACTATAACAATGCATTGATAAACAATCGAGTCAAATATAATTGCGAGAATTCGCATATTCATTCTGTAAATCTCAACAACTTTTGATTTAATACTCCTTTTGTATCGTAGGTTACAGTTCTTTTTAATAAAGCAGAATGTAGGGGAAAACTTCAACGAGAAAAAAATAACTAATGAATACGGTCATAGTTACAAATATATTGTTACGAATTTCTGTATATTTGTAAATATTTCGTAGCATTAATTAAGTAAAAAGACAAATTTATGTACACTTCGCATAAGGCAGTGCAAGAGTTGATTACCTGGCTTCTCTGCAATATGTGTCTTATGCTTGATAACGAGTTTTACAGAGATAACGCTGGGAAGCGAGTTTTACAAGGAGCAGGGCATTTAACATTATGGTAATGGAAATCTCGCCGAATTGGCGAGATAGAGAAAAGTTGGCGAACTAAGCGCCTTTGGCGACTTAACGACTTAACGCCTTTGGTGACTAATTTTTGTCGCCAATTTTGGCGAGAAATCGCCAAATGTTACCAAACTTGGCGACCATTTAGGGTCATTTTGGTCCCCATGTACATGTATAGGACTTTTCGACTACGATCTGGAACCTCAAAATTTCTATCTCTAGAAGATTCACGAAGGTTTAACTTTCCTATATAAGCCGGCCAAGAGAGCGGGGGTTTTAGTTGAGTCGGTTAGTTGACTGGAGTTACTGAGTTAGCTGTCTTTCAGCGAGCATTCAGAGAGTTTCAAAAGTGAACTGTATTGCATTGTCTTTTTCTGCGATTTGTAGCAGTTGTGTTGTCAAGTTTTTAACTGCTGTTTTGTGCTCTATTGTTGTGTAAAGAACTGTATTTAGTCTACTAGAACGAAAAGTTCTGGAGTTGTAAGATAATCTGCGAAGAGTTATATCGGAATAAATTTCTGCAAGTTTTGATCTGCTTTGGCTTCAAATCTTTTCGAACCCATTCACGCAACAATATCGCCTACAGCTAAGAAAAGGGTGAAAAGCCAAGTTTTTCTGTTTTGAAATTATCTCCAGTATAAATTGGTTAAAAAACATTTCGGTTTTTGAGAATGGTAGCTGTTATCCAAAGTAACAGTTACTATTTCTTATTTTGAATTTAACGTAAATGTAACCTTATAAGGTTTCGTTTTTCATTGCAATAAGTATATTTGTGTCTCGATAATATTATAAGGTATATTTTTCACATGTATCAGTAGGGCTAATTAGCATGAAAACGGTTTATTGAAGAGAAAATTATGCAAATATATATATATATATTAGTAAGATATCAGTGTGTAAAACTTAGTATTCTTTTTAAATATATTTGATAACCTCACTGTTTATCTAAATGTAAATTATTATGCAAAAATTTAAAAATGTATTTTTTAAATAAGTTATAAGTAATTGAAGGAAATTATTTAACGGGATTCTAATAAAATATTTTATTTGAACTCTGTTATAAAATATTTAGCAGCGAATTGTAGCTAAAAATAATTAAGTATAATTGCCATAGATTTAAAAAGAACGAACTACAGTAATTGCACCGAAGTACACTATATAAAAGGCTCCGTTTACGAAAAAAGTTATTTGAAACGACATAAATTTTCTGACAATGTCGTATTCATATCCCTTCATATAAAATATATTCTTTTATCCATTAATTAAATAATTGCGTTGATTTATCACGAAAATCACCTCGACACTTTTGTTCGAATGGTAAAAATAGTCTTTAATTTTCCTCTTAAGTTAATATATTTTCTACTTTAAAAGCGACGATATTTGTTTTAAAGACAGTTCAAACACCCATTAATGTCAAAAGGGTCATTATGCACTAGATTATGTATTTTAAGGATAAGTGATTGCGAAGTGAACGAGTGAAAGCTTTTATTTTAGTCTGGATATTTAATACGTTTCGTACTGTTATACTTTCAATGCTGAATAGTTTCTTACAGATAAGTGATGCGTGGATTTCAACACATTATAGGATAATTATGCTTTCAACTACCATAAAAAGTACCCTGATCACTGACTTACTCACTCACTCCGTGACGCTGTAGGTTAAATTTTAAGCGATCATTTGTTGAAACTCTTACCTGTTGCCGAAACGTTTTTTATCAGAATAAATAAAAGACAATTGGAAGTGAAAGCATTAAATTTATTATGAAGCGTTATTCAGTTAATTGAACGGCGAGTTGGGTAGTAACGCTGTATATGAAATAATTTTTATCGATCATTTTTTAAACTCTCTCCTGTTGCAAAAATGTTCTTAATCAGAATACATAAAAGATATTTAGATTTTAATGTTTAACTTCACTTTCATTTTTAATCAATAAATTTTGAACGTTTTGGTGTTATGGATATTGTATTTTTATAAAATGATATGCAAACAGCGAGCACACACTAACAACATAATCGACGCTATGTTAATGAATAGGAAGATAATCGATTTGATTGGTGGTAACTCTCAATTCTATTGCAGTACCGATTCCGTTGTCAGTGAAGATTGAAATTATGAACTCAATTTCCATTTTGAATTCAAGCGCAATGCATGCATATATATATATATATAGCAGAAATAATTTTCTTTTACATAACATTTAAATAGAAATTGAATTTTTAATATATACTTCGTATATATTAAATTAAAATGTTTGTTATAATTATCATTTTTCAACGGAAGCCCCTTAGGCATCTTACAACTTTAAAGTATAATATAAAGTGAAGAAAAGGAAGAAAAAAAAGAAAAGATTTTAATAATTTATTAGTTGAATTGAAAGGGAAATCATTTAAATATTTCGAAATTTAGTTCTTCCGTGGTTAATATTAACTTTGTTGGGTGCAAAAAGTTAATTCCATATACTTTAAAAACTTTATGGTTTTCTTCTTGTTTCCTTAGATAATAGATTCCTTAAAATATTCCTTAGATAATCTAATATTTAATAACAATTTTGTTCAGATTGTATTAATTTCTAAGTAATTTTTATTAGCTAAAGGATCTAAATACATAGTTGTCAATTGATAATGTAAATAATCTATTTCAAAGAAACTTCATGATTCAAAAGTTCTTTTTACTTACAATGCCTTATAGATATTAGCTAACTATGAACTTATTCTCATTATTAATTATTAATATTTCTATATATTAAGAGTGGGCGTAGTAATAACAGAATAAATAAAACAACATATTTAACTAGAAATGCGTCAAAAATAAGTTTAAACTTTTTTCTATTAAAAAAACTGGTTTTCCTGATGATTTTTCCATCGCATTCGACATTTTCTAAATTTATTTTTTGCAAGTTGGAATATCTTATCGTAAACTTTTAATAAAAATAGGTATGAAACTAACATATAAAATTTTGGAAGCATTAATTATATAAACATATTAGTTATATTAACGTATTAATGAAATAAAAATACTTATTACAAACATATTAGTGTGGGAGTAGACGATCAGAGAAGGGACACTTGTTGAGTGTAGATTCCAGCTTTAATGAATCCTTATTGCCTCTTATCTTATACTACATTAGGCACAAGCGCCTTTCTTACGTATATTCACATCGAGAATGTCCAGTGATCTGTCTCTCTAATCAGAATGAGGAATATCTCCCTCTGCCGCTAGGAGTCGCCACGAGGGGTTCTCTAGTGGTGCGCCCCCTATCTCCACACTCGGTCATCTTGGCGAACTATGTCCTCATAGTTTATGTCTGAAATTATCTGAAATACAATAAAAATACTAGAAAGAAAAATGCAAACGTTTAAAATTTTAAGACTTGGCAGTGAGCTCTAACACTTAATTCCACGCTTTTATATGGTCTATAGCCGTGCTTGTCATGTTAGGCCCCTCGTGCTCGCCTACTTTTTTAACATCATACCTATGATTTTTCTTAACTGCTGTTATTTTGTAAGGACCAAAAAATTTTGTTTTTAGTTTTAATCCGGCTCCGAACTGGGTTCGTTGAATCGCTATGAGGTCGTTCACTTTGAATGTTCGAGGTTCCTTGCACTTTTTATTAAACTGTCTACGGTTTTCTTCCTGAATCTTCAGTATATTATTCTTTGCCTCTTCTCGTATTTTTTCTCTTTCTTGGTTCATTTGGGCTATATTTTCTTCTTCGATAAGCTCTTTAATTTTTATGTCTTCTCTGTTTCTCATTTTTACACCAGTTAGTAGTTCAAACGGTGTATATCTTGTACTCCTTGAGCTTGTGCTATTGATGACCCTTTGTACACCTTCGACAAACTTGTACCACTTTGTTGGATCTTCAATTGTGAGTTTTGCAAGTATTGGAATTAGGGTGTTGTGAACTCTTTCCACTTGTCCATTGCCTCGATGAACTCCTGTCGTTGTTAACACATGTTCAATTCCTTCCTTCTGGCAATATTGTTGGAACTCATTCGAACTAAATGCTGATCCTCTATCCGAGATTATTCGCTGAGGATTCCCAAATATGGTTTTTTGCAATTCTAGCTTGTCAATTGCATTTTTTGCTGTGGTTGATTTGACTGGATAGAACCATACGAATTTTGTGAATGAGTCCACTACTGAGAAAATATGCTGATATTGCTTATTTGTGGATGGTAGAGGCCCTATGTAGTCAACATGGTAAGTGCTTAGTGGTATGTTTTCTTTTGGTATGGGGTTCAGCAACCCTTCTGCCTTTCCTCTCTTTTTGTTACACAGAATGCAGTCCAAGCAGTTGGCAATTACACTTTCAATCATCTTTCTTGCTTTTGGTATGTAAAATTCTCGCCTTAGAATTTCTTCAGTTTTGGCCACTGCAAAATGTCCTTTGTTATGCACTTCTTTAATGATTTCATTTTGCAATGCTTGAGGTACAACCAGCAGCTCTCTTCCATTTTCGTGCTTATACAAAATACCCTGCTTCACTGAGTGATCATTATCCTCTCCTTGTATCAATTCTTTAAGCATTTTGATGTGTTCATCCTCGTCTTGTGCTGCTGCTATCTTTGTAGTTATCTCAGCTTGCGATCTAGTCACCAACATGACTGTGTTTCTGCTTAATGCATCTACATGTGGCATCTTCTTTCCTGGGCGGTGGATTACCGTGTAGTCAAACTCTTCTAGCATTAAGGCCCATCTTGCTATCCTTGGTGTCAAGTCTTTTTTGTCGAGGGTTTTTTGAAATGCTGCACAGTCTGTTATTATTTTGAATTTGGACCCTACGAGGTAATTTCTAAATTTTTTAACTGCTTCTACGATTGCTAACACCTCTAATTCGTAGCTTCCATATTTCTCTTGTTGGGGGTTGGTTTTTTTGCTCATATAATGTACTGGGTGAAATGCATTATCGTCTGCCTTCTGCAATATTATTGCTCCAAAACCCTGACTGCTTGCATCCGTATGTAGCTCTGTTTCTACTCCCTGTTTGAAGATATGCAGGACTGGCTCTTCTGATAATAACTGTTTAAGTTTATTGAACGCTTCTCTCTGTTGCGGTCCAAATTGAAATTTAACATTGTCACGTAGAATATCACTTAGTGGTCTGGCTATTATGGCGTATTGATGAATGAATTTTCGAAAATATCCTGCGAGACCTAGAAAACTTTGAACCTGTCTTTCATTCTTTGGTTCTGGAAAGTTTTGCAATGCTTTTGTCTTATATGGGGATGGTTTGACTGTCCCATTTTCTATCACATGGCCTAAAAATTCAATCTTGCGCTTCAGGAATTGACATTTTTTGAAGTTGATATCCAAGCCGTACTCTGATGCCACTTTAAATACTCTTTTTAACTTTTCTAGATTTCCCTCCTCTGTAGCACTAGGAATTATAATATCGTCACAATATATTATTACTGTTGAGTCCCGTAATAGTTCTTTAAAGACCGTGTTTATGTAACGTTGAAATACTGGAGAAGACACAGACAATCCAAATGGACAACGCAAAAATTCGAAATGACCATTACAAGTATTGAACGCTGTATATTTTGTGCTGTCCGGATCAATTCTCACATGATGATACCCACTCTTCAAGTCAAGGCAGGAATATACTTTTGCATCTTGCAGTTTGTCGATCACGTCTTCAATCACAGGCAACGGGAAACAGTCCTTGACAATACGTTTATTTAACTTCCTGTAGTCCAAACAGAGACGATGTTCGTTATTGCGTTTCTTCGTGAGTACTATGGGTGCAGCAAAATCTGATACACTCTCTTTAATTATTCCCTTTTTTAACCAATCTTCAATTTGGGCGTCGATTATTTTCTGTTCACTCAACGGAATTCTACGGCTACGAACATAAATGGGAGACTCGTCTGTTAAAATAATCTTCATACTCTGATTGGTATCCTTTATCTTATTCGGTTTATAATTATTCACCAAATTAGTTAATTCGTCTTTGATTTCAGTGTTCTGTATATGCGTTACTTCAAGCTCGTCGCACTCTCTCAAGTTCGGTAACTCTGCAAATAAACATGCCGCAATTCTACGCTGTTCGCCAGTTGTTCCGTCTGGTATTACCAAGCCAAATGATTTCGCCACTGGTACGGGATTTTCTCTCTTCTTTTCGCCGTCAAGGTCTAATCTTTCTCGGGTCACACCAGTAAGATGACTAGCGCTTCTGCATTCGGAAGGCGGAGCTACACATTTCTCCTCTGCTCTGCTTCCTGATTGGCTGCCGCGGCCGTCGATCTTCTTCTCAACTGTCAGGATAGATTTGATTGACATCTTGCGGAGCTCTTCGCCTTCATTTTCTCTTTTGGCCTCGCCAGACTGGCGCCTGATAACTTGTAAATAAAAAACACGTGGATCCTCTCGGAGCTGTCTGTAAAAGGATGGGTTTTCGAATTTTCCTATAACGTCCATTCCAATTATTAACTCATTTGTGTGGTCTTTGATGACGTATATTTTTGCATTGACTGAATGAGTGTCGATTTTAATGTCAGTATGGAAATATCCTAATGGTTGTATTTCTATATTACCTAACCCTTTTAGTAATATGTCATTTGTCATTAATTGGGGTGATCCTATTTTTATATACAAGTCCTCAGAAATGAAGGTGACTTGGCTCCCTGTATCATTCAGAGCAACTATTTCATGATTGAATATTATTACCTTTGTGGTGCTTTTATTGTCAGTGTAACTATTAATTTTATCAATTGGATTATTATTGCTTTCATTTTCGGGATACACATTACTTTTATAATTAGGATAATTACTAATTACAGCTCTATTTGCCTTCTTTTTTGGACAGCTGGCCTGGCGGTGGCCTATTTCATTACAATTAAAGCATTTAATACCTTGATTTTTAACTTCAAACTGGTTAGACTTATTAGGCCACTCTCTACTATTTAAAGTACCATTATTTCTTTCTTTATACAAGTGGTTAGTACTGGTTTGAGCACGAACGAATGGACGTTCCTGTATATTTTCTCTAGACTGCCAGTGCTTCCTGTTTTTTTCTTCATATTTATTTTCGCGAAATACCGTATTCTTTTTAAAATTATTTCTAGTTGAATCAAAGTCATCGAGTTTGTTGACCAAAATTTCCCTATTTTTTATTTTCGGAAGTTCGTCCATAAAGTGTTCTCGAATTTCTTTGGGTAATTTTCTTTTTATTTGATCTACTAGCATTAATTCTTTTAAATCTTCAAATGTTGTGACATCAAGTCCGCTCAACCATTCGGTTAGATAATTGTTTAGTTCAAAAGCAAAGTCTCTCCATGTCTGACATTGTTCTTTTTTATGGAATGAGAATTGTATTCTGAACTGTTCTGGGCTAAGTCGGTATCGTCTCAGCAAAATGCTCTTAATGTGGTCGTAATTATTCGCTAGTGTTTCCGGCTCACGTGTTATTAAGCTTGCTATGTCAAGTGGAAGCAATGTAATTAAATAATTTACCCAAGTATCTTTCGATATTTCTAGACGACTAATTTGTCTCTCAAATAGTGTCAAGTAGATGCTTATGTCACTACCGTCAAACGGTTTCATATACTGTAATATATTTGGGCTTCTGCTTACTTCGTTTTCACGTGCGTTTGTTACAGTAGCGCCATGTTGGCGAACTTCTGCTTCTATGCGCAGTTTCGCTAACTCGAATTCTTTCGCTTCCCTATCTTTTGCTAATTCAAACTCTTTCGCTTCCCTATCTTTTGCTAACTCAAACTCTTTCGCTTCCCTATCTTTTTCTTTCGCCAATGATTCCTCATTTTCACGATCATTTACAATTGTGTTTAACATATTTTTAACAAGGTTTTCATCATAATCGGCGTGTTCTGTTATTAATTTACATAATTGAGCGATTTTTGGATTAATGGGTTGTTCCAATCCCAGTTCATCTATTAAAACGAGTAAGTCATTCTTTCGTGCTCTGGCAAGAAACGCCATGTTAGTATAATCGAAAATTGTACTCACAGTTTTTCTGTTGACTTGTTACCTCGACTTGTGACAGTCAGTGCCTATGTTTCGTTATGGTCTCCCAGTGCTTGCTGGTCCCCTCCTCAATGATGTTGACCTCTTGTATTTGACACGAAGTTTCTTGGCTTCGACGGCGGTGTTCCAATGCTTGTTGTTTCCGCTAAACAATCCTCTTCGTCGGCGCTGACTTCGCTTTTCCGACGTGGTGGTTTCGCTTTCCGATGAGACGTGATTTCACTTTTCGGTCACTGTGCTAGCTGCTCCACTTCTCAGTGATGTCGACTTCTTTTATTCGACACGAAGTTTCTTGGCTTCGTTAGCGGTGTTCCAATGCTTGTTGTTTCCGCTAGGCAATCCTCTTCGTCGGCGCTGACTTCGCTTTTCCGACGTGGTGGTTTCGCTTTCCGGTGAGACGAGATTTCCCTTCCCGGTCACTGCGCTGTTATGTCGTTTACACTGCTAGGTGATACGACGGCTTATACTCCGATCCCCGGTTCACTGCTGGGTGACTACGGTGCTGTTCGGTTTCATTTGTACTCGTATCTCGTACTTCTGGTTTGCCCTTACACGTTCTGCCGTTTGGTTCTTAACGTAACGTTCTGACGCCTACTCAGTTCGTGATGCCGAGCCCCCATGTGGGAGTAGACGATCAGAGAAGGGACACTTGTTGAGTGTAGATTCCAGCTTTAATGAATCCTTATTGCCTCTTATCTTATACTACATTAGGCACAAGCGCCTTTCTTACGTATATTCACATCGAGAATGTCCAGTGATCTGTCTCTCTAATCAGAATGAGGAATATCTCCCTCTGCCGCTAGGAGTCGCCACGAGGGGTTCTCTAGTGGTGCGCCCCCTATCTCCACATTAGTTTAAAAAAATGTAAACGAAACAAACAATAATAATAACGTGCAAAATAATATTAGTTTTATAAATTATTTAAGAAATAATACTAAACTTATTAAAACTATTAATTATTTGTTGAAAAACAATAGATGATTTACGTCAAGAATTGCATTTTACATGCCCTACCGATTACCAAAGTGTGTTTCCGTTTTTTTTTTTTTTTTTTTTTTTTTTGAATACGTAATATTAAATCTATTAAATTTTATATTATTCAATTACAACGATAAGATATTAAATGCCTATTATTATGAAGCTTTTCTAAATTATTTACTTTATTAAAAATGAAGCAATTTTTATAATACTTAGGGTGGGAACATTTTGTTGAATGAATTATTTCGATTTAAAGGGACATGCGCTTTATCTAAGCTGAAAAATAAAGTATGTTTGAGTGTCTATTACGAGGTTTTTTTCTTCTTTTTTCTTTTGTGAGTGTGTGTGTCTGAAGGGAACTCAGTACCCTTCTGACCCTTGCCTATATCTGAAGCAACTTTTCTCATAAAAATGATATTTCAACTTTCATAATAACGGTATAGTGGTTAGCGTGCTAGCTTCTAGACCGCGAGGTTGCGGGTTCTAGTCCAGGGTTAGGCATGGGTGTTTGTAAATGTATGTTGGCTTGTCAAATGACGAATGTTTCGGCGCATTATAGCCCTCGTGTTGCTGACGGCGCCATATAATCTGAAAACAACCAACCAATCAACTTTCATAATAAATGAGTTTGAAATTTTGTTATACAGCTTAAATACAACTTATACAAGATACTGAAGTTAAATTTGGTAAAATATTTTTTTTTTTTTAATCTTGCAATTTTTTTGAGAAAAAACAATTTTGTTTACAAATATTTTGTATTGAAAAAAAAAAAATAATAATAATAATAACTATCAAATTAACAGGACATTTTGAAATCCTTTTTTTTTTTTTTTAATCCATGGATTATGTACTATAATTTCCTAAAACCATTAATGATGTATCTTTTAGTTAGTTAGGAAAGGTACATTGCAGTTTGAAACATCACGTTCAGAGAAAAGCAGATTTACTGGCATTTCTTTTAAAGTTAATAATTGATAGTTTTCATTTTTTAAAAATTCAAAATATAATATACTTCTTATTTAAGTAGAAATTAAAGTAACACATTAATGAAAAGGCAAATCAACATAACATTTATTTTTAAGGGTATTGAGATACCTGAAGGGGAAATTTTTATTTTCCAACTGAAACATTCCAGTTTACATTTTTTGGAACTATTAATTGAGGATTAGAAATGGAAAATGACCCAAGTACCAAAAAAACATTTTTTTTTTTTTGCGAAAAATTGTCCTAAAGACTAAGCTAAACAAAGTGGAGAACGTCCAAAGTGCGAAATATAGTAGCAATAGTTCAAATTCAATGTGATACTTATTCATAGCCTTAAGTACCAGTGCCAGTGTTTTTCTTTTTTCGACTCTTCTAAATTTTTTTATTTTTTGGACTTAGATCGCTTTCCATTTCTGGTTCTTAATTCACAACCTTTATTTTTAGAACGATACATTATTATTATTATTATTTTTGGAGTTGGCACCCATTTAATTAAATATACATCTGAAGCTATTTTCATTTCAATTCGAATTTGTTCTTAACCATTTGAAGCACAAATTTCGATTTCATTTCTGATTTTATTGACATTTGGTATAGACCGTCATTATGTGTAGAAAAATGATGGAGTATAGTTGTTTTTTTGTAAAAGAAAATATTTATTTTAACTTTTGTAAGTGGTAAAACCACAATGCAAGTAACAGTGACCACAGTATCGCTGCCATACCTATTCAAATTTTTTCTGCCCTAAAAAAATTGCACATTTGTTTCAGATCATACATAATCGAAAAATCACTTTGATTATTTATGATGTGAGGTTTCACTGTAAAACCAGTCTGTATATAGATATACAAGTTTAAGTGGTTTCTCTGTGGAAACATTATGCTTCAAATGGTTGTATTGTATGACACAAGAAGGAATCTCACTCAAAATTACGCTCAGCTTAAGGTTCATTCAAACAAGGTTATAAATTAATTTTTTGATTCTCTCTAAACGAGTTTATTTTTGTGATAAGAGCATTTATTTCATTCTGTTGATTTACGTCAATAATTATTTTCACCTCCGACCAATAAATAAACGTACTTCATTTTTTAAAACATACTTTATTTGTCTGTCAGTCGAAATTTGGGTGCTTCAGGTGATTTGGTCTATTATGAAGGTCGGCTACAAAGTACAGCTACAGATAAAAAAAATTAGCATAATGTTACGCGTTTCTTTTTTTGAGCTTTCAACTCTTATTCTTATTTCTTTTATTTAAATTTTTTCCCACGTAATTAGAGCTTAACAAATTGCCGTATTACCCACAAGTGGGTTGAGAAGTGGTGATAGCCGTAAAATTCGTAACTGCCCCCATAGGTCTCATTCAGCGAATAAATGGAACTGCAATTTCCGCTGCATTTTCTGATTTCTCTTCAAGTAACAGAATTTTATCTTCTGTCCATGACTTGTGTTTCTGATCATTAGATCGTTAGCGATTTATTATTGAAAGCAATTCATTAATTTGATCTTTTTGAAGATATTCTTTTATCCGAATTAATGGTCTGTTTCTTTGGTACTGCTTGGATTAATATTGTATTCATACTCGGTTTTGGCAATTTTAGATACTAAAGAGTCATTATATATATATATAAAAAAACAAAAAACATTTATACATATTGTTAATAAAATAAAATAAATACTTCATGTTTGGGATTTTAAATATTTTCAATACGTAATACTTTTTTTTTGCTTAATAAATTTTTTAATATATTTAAAGGTGTTTAAAATTCTAAGTTCATTTCAATTAAACTGATTAACAAATGTATCAGTTATAACAACGGTAAATACCAAAGACATTTTTTGTGAGATGATCTGTAAAAGGTAGAAGTTTTACAATGCATTTTCTAAAAATTATTTATTAAGTAAATGCACATTAAATATGCGTAAATTCGTTTCAAAATAAGTACGTAAAGCCTCCTTTTATTTCGAAGTATTTAATTGATTAAATATACGCAACTACCATTTAATTTAAAACAATTGCTATGGAACTTAATTAAGCAACTTTTAAAATTTCCAAAATTGGTCATCCCGAAATAAAGTCCCTGAGGCAATGACCAAAGTGGAGTTACAATAACAGGCCATTTTATATCATAATGAATTAATTTCAGTACGAAACAATAATTTACATCAAGAGTTTTAACTTAAGCAAATAGATATATTTAAATGATGTTAATACAGCTGAAGAGGTGTTTGAAGAATTAGGATAAGGCTCCGATAATCTAGCGGTAGAGTATCGGACTCATGACCGGAGGGTTGTGGGTTCGGTCCTCGGTTCGCCAAATATCGGTGTGTACCTGATGGGTGCAAATTAAATTTGTCGTGGCCCCAATGTCCTCTCGTAGGTGTAATGGGGTTGGAGAGAAGTGTTTACACTGGAAGATTTCGATCTCTTATTCTTCTAGATGCTCAAAATTACGAGACGTATATCTGTGTTAAGCGCTTTATAAGTGGCAGAAATAGACAGTCGGCAGTTACAAACCAAAAATACCAAGACTTGTGATACAACAGTATATATATTTAAAGAATTTTAATCTAACAAAGATCGTAAACAAATGTGCATATATTCAGAGAATTAATTCATGGACAAATGAATCGAGTAAGAAATCACGTAGAAAAAAAATGCATTTGATCCTCTTTCATGCCTTTGAATATGCACGTTCAAAAAATTAGACACAAATAATATAACCCATAAAAACAATGTTTTTAATATAAATTATTTATATGCATCGGCAATTTTTATATTCCTTAACAAAGTTCCTTTTTTGTTGTCAGCGTGTGCTTGGTGTTGCTATTAAATTTAAATATTAAAAACAACTCTATCAGCAAAATAACCGGTAAAATGCTTTTCAAAATGTATTCATTAAAAATTAATGGGAATTTATGCACTCCATCCAAATAACTTTCACTTATTCTGATTAAAATAATTTTATTATTTATCAAAACAATTTTGGCAACAGGAAAGAGTTTCTTCAATGATCGGTCAGCGCGATTGGATACCGACAATTTGGTTAATTAGTATTCCGTAAAAGTGGCCTATTAGTGACAGTGACAACTTTTAAAATTTGATGTAATGCATTGTAATCGACATCGAATCTATCTGCCAAGTTTCAGCCCGATTGGATGACGCCAAGTGGATTAATTTGCCCTCGATCGACATACACAGCCACATATACAAAATCAAAGTTAATGTTAAATAATAATAATAATAATAATAATAATAATAATAATAATGAAAACATTTGACAAATCTATATTTCATCACCAAGAGGAGCTCCATAATAAGAATGTTTTGAGTGAAATAATTTAATAAAATCCAGAATATTTTAGGATGAACTAGAAAGTATTGAAGACATTTTCAATACAACACCGAAATCCGAAAGCTCGGCCAATGTTTCATGCGTTAGTTTACTAAATAAACGGTGTTCTCAAAAGTATTTATACTTCAGCATTGCCGGAAGAGAGCACTTTGTTATGGTAAATTCAGAGAGGGAATGAATATGAAAGGAATTCTTATTTCTGACAAGAAGCAAATCATTAGAGAAAGAAGAAAATCTTTTGAAAGGAATTCGGAAACCGAAGCCTTTGGGTCAAGCTGAAAATGCGATAATATGCATGATATATATTTGACGTGGTTTACGCATCGGAATCGTGGCTTATCATTTTCTGCAGGGAAAATATCATCTCTTGTTGGTGGATCTTGTTTCTATTTTCTCTCGACGGAATTATGTATGAAGGAAAGAATGACAACTCGCAGTGAGATATCAATTCTTTAAAAAAGATAATTTTGTTGTTGTTGTTGAGTTTTGAAATTGAAGAAACGAACAACGGGAGTTTTTTTTTTTTTTTTTTTTGTAATTAGGTGTAATTTCTTTGAGAATAAAGAGCGTTTCTCTTCTATGAGTTTACAAAAAATATTGTTAAACAGATATATCAATAACAACCTTTTTTTGAAACTGGCCGTTGATAAAAATTATTAGAAAAGCGATTGCAAAAGATAATTATCCCTCTTAAAATAATTCGTTTATTTAAGTATTACATTTCTTGATTTTTTTTTATTTTTTTTAGATATAAAATATTAATGTGTTAAAAATTTAAATCTCTTTTCAAATTTCAATACTTAATTTACAAATATTTTAGGAGAGATAATAATGGATAAGAAACACCTCAGGGTGTATGCCAATGATCTAAATTTGACAGAAATGACATGGAAAGTTTATTATTACATTAATATTTTACAATGATTTATGACCAATTTTAACCTAAGCAAATAAAAAATAATACAACCCATAAAAAGAAAGTGTTTGATATAAATCCTTTATATGCATTGCCAATATTTATATTCCTTAACACAGATCCTATTCTGTTGTCAGCGTGTGCTTGGTGTTGGCCTCTAATTTTAAATATTCTAGACCGCGAGGTTGCGGGTTCGAGTCCCGTGTTTGCATGGGTGTTTGTAAATGTATGTTGGCTTGTCTAATGATGAATGTTTCGGCGCATTATAGCCCTCGTGTTGTTGACGGCGTCATATAATCTGAAAACAACCAACTAATTTTAAATATGAAAACAATCTCTTTCAGCAAAATATGCTGCAAACTGCTTTGCAAAATTTATTATTTAAGTATGAACGTGAATTCATGCACTCGCATCCAAATATCTTTTATATATTCTGATCAAAACAATGTTATTATTAATTTAATAAATCAATTTTGTGACAGGAAAGAGTTTCAACGAAGATCGGTTAAATTCTTTTTCAGCGCGATTGGATTGGTGTATTAGTTTTCAGCAAAAGGGATCTTTTAGTGACAGTGACAAACATCAAAATTTGATAGAATTCATTGCCATCTGACTTTGAATCTATCTGCTAAAATTCAGCCTTCTTGGATGACAGCAAGGAGGTTAATTAAGCCTCCACAGATTTGCTCGCCATTGATATATCTAGCCACATACCTAATCGAAGTTAATATATATAATATTCAAAAATGGACTAGTAAATTTAAAATATAAAGCCTGAATTCCTAATTGAAAGTTAATGTAGAATGGTTGTGAAACGTAATTTGACTAGAGAGTCTAAAGAGCTTTATTTATTCATGTTCATGCTTCCTTACAGTTTTATCAACTATTAGAAAAACAAATCTTACTTGATGAATACAAACGAAGAAGCCACATTAAAAGCATTTTATCTTAAAAAATAAGAATCTTTCTTTTTGTTAAAAGTATAAAATGTTCTCTTTACTGTCATTCTAAAATTAAAAAAATTAATATAATATATATATATATATATATAAAGTATTCAGTGAAAGAATATATTCTAATGTATTTTTAATAGTATGAAAAACTTTTAGGAGTTTTAAGTTGTACTTTCTGTTGATAATTGCAATTTAATTTTTCCTTAAGGTAAGTGGATGTTAGAGAATAATTATTCTTGACGTTGCAAATATGCTACTGAATTGAAGAATTGCTTAATGTATTTTTGCTGACAATAAAAGAATGCGACTCCTTTTTTATTGCAGTATCAAATAAAAACGTCGGTTCTTTCGCTAATGGAGGATAAAATTGGAATTTTTATTAAAAACAAATAAACAATACTTTGTAATGAGCAAAAAATTTATTTCATATTTTTTTCGCTTCAAACCAGAATTATAAGAAACTCGCAAAGTTTAAATAACGGGATAATTAATTGAAATTCAACTTAAAGATTTATTTTGGGTCTAAGATGCTTAGTAGAATATTTCTCTTTGAAATCGTTCAGTTCGATTGTTGGTTTAAATGTACGTGTGTATAACTGATGCAATAAGTTTAAATAGCCAAATAAACTTTTCAGAGTAATATTTTTTATTTCTCCAACTTTATCTCACATTTTTTCTGACTTTTTTTTAATATTTGCAGAATTTTAATTGAAACGTCGTATTTTTTTTTGCTACAGTAGATTGAACAAATATGTTATTCACCGATTTTTTTTTTTTTTTTTTTTAAGCTCATAAATGATATTTAAATCTGCATATTTTATTTGTATGTCCCTTTTACTTCTCTTCATGAATAATAAGTGTTATTTAATGTCTTTTTAAGTTTATTATGAAATGAGAATATCCCAAGTAGTGAAATGTCTGAAGAAACAAAAATATCTCGACAATTTATACTGGATTCCTTCGGTTTTGTGGGAATAAAGACAGTTTTCCGATTGTTTTGAGGATAACTATTTAAATAATGAGAGAGAATATTTTATTATTTTTTTACTTTCAAATTTTTATATGTTAACATAGGGTAATGAAAGTGTTGTTTTGGGATATTTTTTTGGTTTTGTTTTTGTATTTTTGCATTTCTCATCCTGATTTTTAAAAAAATGCCCTCGAAAAAAATTCTTATCTGTATATACGTGGTCAGCACAACTCCTGAACGAATTGACCTACAATGTTCAAATTTGGTCTACGCTGGTGGTCATGGGACTTGCCATTAAGGCTTTCGTCAATATTGAGCATGCGCATTAGTTAGCTGCCATTAAAAAATATCATGATTTTCAACAATTACTAAAAAAATGGCTCTAACAATTTTGATCAAAATTGCTATGGTAATGCCTCTTAAGGTGTAAAATGTTGGGGGAAAAAAAATGTCTTTAACACAGAATTCTCTTCCTCTGAGCATCACTCATCAACGATTATTTTTCTCCTCTTTGGTTTCACTCGGATAATGTAAGAATTTTTAACGACATACTTTTAGTGTGCCACCAAATTCCCCAATTTTAGCGGTGTTTTCTTTTTTGGGGGAAGGTGTACGTATGAATTAGTGTCAAAATATCCTCAATCTGGCAATTTTTCCAAATGAAGGAAAATATGAAAATAACACTATTCCCAGTCAAATTTAAATGTAGTGACCAGTATTATCAACTAATTGAAAGTTGCGGGATGTTCCATCCCTTGATTTTACTCTATGAAAAACACTCTCTATTTATTAAGTTGAGTTTCAGGTCATACTTTCCAAAATATTCTCATGCATTTAAACACAGCAGTGAAAACTTTCATGAGATCATATCTTCCGGCTTTATTAAATATTTTTATAATTTTAAATTTAAATTTGTTTCTTTTACTAGGTATGTTTAATTGATATTGTGTAAATTATTCTGTAAAAACTTTTAAGTAAAAAAAAATTAAATTAAATGCCATTAATTTATTAGATATTTCAAATTATGATGCATAGCAAATAAACGACTCATTTCGATAATTTAGTTTTATCTATTTAATACTAGTTTTAAAAAAAAGTTATTGCCATCATACTACATACTTATTAACTGGATGTTACATCTACATCAGCGTCAGCCACTAGGTGGACCGTGACAGTTTTTTCTCCGGCCCGCCCGCAGTACAGAAGAGAAAAAATCAAATTTTGCGGAAATAATTTTAATTTGTCTACAATAATATGTGTTTACTATCAAAAACACCATGTCAAATAAGTCTTGAAATTTTTATTTTTTTTTCCTGAGACGAGAGAGAGAGAGAAAAAAAAAGGAATAGTTTGAATTATTATCAATGACGCCTTCTTTCGCATTGCTTAGTTTTGTACTTATGATATCCTACCCCCTCGATTTGTGAATGGCACAATTCGATTTCTGCTTTTTTGAATGTGATGGGCAGGAGTTGGTGTTTTTCAATGTATACTGACCTCTTTTGTTTTGACGTGAAAAGAAGTATCGCGATATATATGACTCCAGTGCAATAATGGCGTCGAAGACTAGTTTTAAACGCAGAGGGAAAAGAGGACAGGCCGTCATCGTCTCGCAATTAACATCGACTAAAATGTAAGATTTAGGAGATATGGTTTAAATATCTTTATTGATTATGAGTTTATGTCAAGTTTCATTGTAATATTGTCACAAAATATTAACTGCTTTCATTACTTTTATTTACGATGTAAAGAAATTATTTTTTTTAATTATTTGAAACAAGAATCACATATCAATTGTTATTTTATTGATATAAAAAAATTAAATTATTGTTTCAGTTTTCAACACTGTTTTATAATCACATTTCTAACACTGAACATATGTAGTAAAGCAATATCTTTATTGGTGTATTCGGTATAAATCTGCGGCCCGCGTATGGTTCCAACATAAGTCATGCGGCCGTCTCTAAAAGTTAGTGGCGAACGCTGATTTACATGGTCCAACATTGAGTGAACTTGGATCAATGGTCAATTTTCAAAGACGAATGGTTTTGATTAAAAAAAAACCAAAGTCTTCTCTAGTTAATTTGGGACATTGAGTACACCCAAAGCCATTTTTTACAAAGCCAGATGTTTTGCATGGATTATTGGCTTAACGGTGAAATTAACATTTTATTTATGCTTTCGCTGAAATTTAAAAAAGGAAGTCGAAGAAAAGAAAGGTTTATTTAAAGAATGACTTTCAAAATTTAAATATAAATGATGGTTTGATACTTTTAGCCAAAGATGCACATTCATATTTAAAATGATTTTTTTTTTTTTGACTTATTTGAGAAATACGTAGTTGGGCATACTTTGCTTAAATAATAATCCGCAGAATTATTCTTACAAGTAAAGTCTTTTATTTAAGAGTTTCTTTTATATAATCCCAAGCAAAAAATTTTAACAGAAAAACTCATTTCCAGAAATTAGTTTTTTTAAAAATGAACACTTTAAATAGTATGGTGGGCAAATCCATTTAAAGTTCAATCAGTTTTTCTATTGTTCCGCTTTTATCCTACGCTAAGAGAATGACAAAATTATTGGCATTATACTGAAATATTTTCTACCCAAAATCCATACAAAAGACCGATCGAATTTTGCTTTTGAAGCCACCCCTAAATATTTTGTTATTCCAAATTCCATTACAACTCAACCCAATACTAGCCAAAGGAATTTCAAAGTAGCGACCATAGAAAGAAAGAAAAAAAAAAAAAGATTCGCAAACATTGTTGCCAAAAACTCTCGCATAATATAAATAATATGGCATTTCTTTCCTTAAAAGCCGTCCCATCGAGTCTCCTGCATGGGGGTCTTTTTCCCGAACCGTTTTTTGAGGGGAAACGGATCGTAAGTCAAAGCAATGAGTATCCCTAAGAAGGTAATGGAGCCTGAAAGATCGCGGTGGGTAGGGGAAAAGGGAAAAAAAAGAAGAAAGGCATGGGAACATTTCCCCTATCTTCAATTACCTAAGGATGATGGGAAGGAAAGTCTGTATGGCATTTCTTTCCGGTCTTCGAAAGTCCGCACAAAAGGATATTTACCGTAATTAGGACGCATGATATCACAGAAATGCACTATTGGGTCCTTTCTTCTCTCGCCATGTTTAAGGGTACACACTACCATGTAAATTTTTTTTATTGTTAGAATTTTATATAAAAAAAATAGATGTCCTTTTTTTTTAAATTTATAAGAAAAAACAATATATATATATATATATATATATATATACTAGCTGTGTGGCCCCGCGCTGCTGGGGACCCGCTGAAGGATATCTATCTGTTCTGTGTTACATAGACGCGGAATTTCTTCGGATTAATTGTTGTTGGTGATCAGCTTCCAAAGTACAATAACAGTTTCATGTTTTGGTTCATTTTGTAATAGCGAGCTCTGTCATTCTCCAGTTGATGCTGTTTTTACAGCGGTGATGCTGTTTTTACAGCGGTGATGCCCTAGTTCTCTTGGCCGCAGATGCTTTATATTTTGAATCTATATTCATTCTTCTCTTTGGTGGCAAATGTCGAAATGATTTGAAAGTTTTCAGTGAATTTCATTAATCTTCGCTGAATCTACGTTTTAGGTTGCAAGTGTGAAGTCAAATTGAGTCTAAATAATCCTTTGCTATGCCAGATTCTATGTATGTTTTGACTCACTCTCATTAAATAAAGTTAGATTCATAATTTTAACCCTTTGCACTCGAGGCCTTTTTCGCGCTGAGGTACCAGCAACTTGAGACGTTTCGCGGGATTTTTGGTTCAATCCGAGGTTAGGGATTAGCTTCATAGAAACTAAACAGTCATTGGCCTTGCATCGAATTTCCGCATCAAACCTAGTGGTCTTCTCGAGTTGCGGCATCCAATCATGTGGCCTCGAGTGTAAAGGGTTAAAAAAGCCAGCTAGAAAAATTTAACCATTAAAAATTTTGTAAACGTAGAAATAATATTACTGCTATTGCTTAAAAGAATTTTGTATATATTTTTTTAATACGTACAAAACACCGGTGAACATACTCAATAAAATATGCCTGGTGTCTATAGTGCAGCTCCAGCTTCTATTTTAAAAACAAATATTCAAAGCAATGAATACAATGGCTCCGCAAATTATCTATTTGTTGACCTCTGTTGTTCGCTCGACGATTCCGCATTGTCAACCGAGCTGTTTCACGGGCTGCTTCACTTTGCTCTCGTGATTGAGAAGCACGAAGTCGAGCCATACTATCGCGGCGCTGTTCACGTGCAATTTCTTGTTCTTCTTCAGTCCTTTCATTTGCAGTATTTCGTATTCTTCTTGCATTACGGCTTTGTCGGGAAAGATTCGATCGTCTTGCTCGCGGCATTATTAATTAAACTTCACTTCACTTCAATTCACCTAAAAATTTATTTCAAAACTCAAATTTTCAACCATACCGAGTTTTATAAATATCAAATTGTCATCTATACGTCATTACATAGCTGTCATTATACGTCAATTACATAGCTATCATTTGCGTTTTGTTGTCAAGTGACACGGGAACGCTGTCGAACGGGATAAAAAGTATCTTATGTCCGTCTCCTGGCTCTAAGCTACCTCCATACCAATTTTCACCCAAATCTGTTCTGCCGTTCTTGAGTTATAAGTGGTGTAACTAACACGACTTTCTTTTATATATATATATATATATATATATATATATATATATATATAAAATATTTGCGAATTTCTTAAATACTAAATTTTTTTTCCACAATCTTTTATAAAAAAATTCTTTGAACTATATTATAAAAGAATTTGCAGTAAAATATGGAATACTCTTAGTAATAATAATATAAACGTTTACTCATAATAACGAACACAAATTTCTATAAATCATCAATAATTTTACTTTAGTGTTGAAAAAAATAAAATTTACAATATATTTTGTTAATTAGAATGCTAATTTAAGAGACATATTTTACAAAATGCTCTAAAAATTTAAGATTTCTCCATTACTTAGAATTCGTTTTGGGGAAAGGGAGAAAAAAAAAAAAAAAAGTTGAAAAAAAGATATTTAAAGTTTTTAGTTCTTAAGAACATCATCATATTATTCAGTATAAGATGTCAAATAACTCATTAAAAACCGTAGATCCAGTTTTAAAATATTGCATGTGTATTTAGAAGATTCCAAACTTTAATTAAAGCAAATAAAAAAAACAAATATTTTTAGGGCAGAGTGTCCTTTTAAGTACAAAAAGAGTTTTGAATTGATTTTTGGAAAAATTCGGATTTATGAAATCAGACGAAACGGTCGTTTCGCCGCCAACCTTAAAAAGGCAGAAACGACTTGTAAGTATCTATTCTCTGCACAACTTCCAGTGAAAAAGGCGTAATTAACTATTTTCTAGCGGGCTTACGGAACTTCACATAATTTTACAAAAAATACAATAGATTCTTTTCGGTGATATCTTTAAAGAAAAAAAAAAAAATTGAGTACCTAGGATAAAAGACAACGAAGAAAAGAAATATTGAAATTTCCAAAACGAAATAAAAAAAAAGGAGTTCTAGCCCGATTTTGATGTAAAAATTTAGACAAACCGCCAGCCCTAACTAAGCTATAGATCTTCAAACGGATTGAATTATAGGATGCGGAATGTTTCAACTTAATATCCTATGCTGGTTTGAACTTCATTAAATAATTCTTTCTATTTTTAATTAATTTAAAACCACTTTTTTTCATTTCATAATTTGGCGACAGATAAAGGCGATCAGCTTGTAATTGAAGTTCAGATATATATGCCAAAAGTTGCCAAACAGGTTTGCTATAATTTCGAAGTTAGTTTTTCCGACATGTTAGGCTTAACTGAGAATGAACGTAATGTTAAAGTATAGGCAGAACGAATTGCACTGTAATTATATGGCTTATAACATCTTTAAAATTGAAATAATTTAATTTTTGAAGAGACAGAATTAAAGAGAAATATTTGTTCTTCAAATTGCATGTGTTATTTGAACTGTATGACAATTTAGAGTGAGTTAACTTTCAAAAACATTTTAATTTCGGGAAATCTCCGTTGAAAAATGAAAATAATCATATTTTGTTGCAAGATATTCTGGGCTGAATACAAAGAATAAATCTGGAGGTTATGCGAGCTGACGTCACAGTCAATTCATTACAGCGGGACTAAGTGAAACATGCATTGCGATAGGCTAATGGAATTTGCAAAAATGTCCTTCGTTTTTAAAGATGGGTTGATTTTGTTTACTTTTCCGTTATAAAATGAAATCGTAGAATCATATATCATCAAAATTATAATTTCATAGTGAATTTTAAAATTGCTGTTAAGAAAATATTTTAAATTTTGTCAAATATCAATGGGTTATTATGTGAACTAAAATAATGCTTGGTATAATAAAAATAATTTATATTGCAATAATAAGACTGTAAAAACTTGTAATATTTATTTGTAACAATTTATTAGAATAAATTTTCAATGGGATGAACACTCTGGCCTTGTATGTTAAAGGTGACGGATTTGATTCCTGGGTTAGGTGTGGATGTTCGTTGTGATTCGGAATCCACGTTAAGCTGTGGGTCCCGGACTGATTAGTCGCTATTATGCACTAAAATAGGTCGTTGTGCTTACAAACTAACCAAATGAGCTGAAACTTGGCAGACAGGCTCTTTGTCGATGGCAACGTATTTCATTAAGTTTTGGAGGTTGAGTTGCCATACACAAGTATCTATAACTCGTTCGTGGTCGATTTTGATGGTTACTGCCATCTGCATTCAACCAATTTGTCAATTTTCAAGAATATTTGGCATGTAAAATATCATTGAACTCAACTTGAAGAATTATGAATACTCATGGTACCAGGTGTACCATAGGCAGTACCACTTTCTGTTTATCAATTTCCAAGATAAATATGGCATATTGGGCTTTTGTTTTGACGAATTATGAATGTTTAAAGTACCAAGTATGCTATTGGTACCACTTCCTGTTTATCAATTTTAAAGGTAATTATTGCATATAAGGTATCGTCGAACTCAGTTTGAAGAATTATGAATACTTCTGGTTCCAGGTGTACCATAGGTGATAAAGAGAAAAACGATGATGCTTTCCAAAAAGCGTGCAATACTCGACTCGCCTCAATTCCATGTTTTCCGCCTCTTTTTATAGGCTCGCGGCAGACATTTCTTGCAAAATCCAGCCAACCAATCACATTCTAATTTCCCGATTGATCCAATTGCTGCCACATTTTTTTTTTAACCTGTATTATCGCTGTTGACAAATTAAATAAAACGGAACTTTAAAATAAATACGCCACTGTTTAGAATTAAATACAGAAAATGTGTGTAACAATACACACTCATGCATCCACACAAACCAAAACTCTAAACTGAATTGCAATGCAACAAATTGGAATCAAAGTTCTGAACACATAATTCAGGACATGCTAGCTTACTTAAGCTCGTTGAATACGCTACAGCGATGTGTGAACCTGTTTTACTATGTCCCGATTGAAACGATGTGTTACCGATGCGTTAACTCTCTTGTCCCCATTCCGGCCCAACCGCCCCAGTCGGCTGAGTCCCATTCCGGCCGTGTCTCTTCACTCATAGTTCTCCCCCCCCCCCCTTCTTGACTGGACCTTGGAGGTCCGATACCATTAGCGGCACACTACAATGCGAAAGAGGACTCTCTGCAAAGCGGGGGTGATTTTTACAATTCTCATCACAGCGGGGAGGGGGGGGGGGGTTACAGGTGAAAGTCCGAAACACAATTACTTTGTACTATCAAAGAAAAGAAAACGCCTTGAGGATATGCGAGTTGTCATTCTCTGCCTGGAAGCCAAAGAGAGATAAATCACCCTTAGTTTTGCAGGGGTCTATTCCCTGTCTCTCTAACTACCCCACTTGGAGGGGTGAAAATTGGTTTTTCTTCTCGGGGTGGGAACCCGGTCCCTAAAGGATATTCCAGAAAACTGCAATGGGAACTAAAGAGTTAAAGCTCTTATAGAATCCGTGATTAGAAACAGCAAAATATTAATTAAAATTTTAACTTAAAAGTGCATACTTTCTTGTTGCTATCAACATATATTTAAGTTTAATACAAAACTATGTGCGAAGGTTATCAATATTACCGCAAAAGCCCTGATTTGTCCGGAACTATATCTTAACGCGGAAGGATACACCCTACAGAGTATATTCAAGGCTCAAGTGATGCGGTCTCGAGGTACAGATGCGGTCATCACCGTTTCGTATCTTCCGAGGGAAATTCCCACTTAATATATTTATAATCCTACCCTACATTTGGGAACATAAATTCCTCTACCTGCGGAAAAGAGACTTATCTATCTTTTCTTGATGTGATAAAATACGGGACCTCAACAGCTGCGAGAGAACGCACAAAGAGAGAGAAATATTTCAGAACTCAAGAGAAGAATTTTATTATTTAGTTACTTTTAGCCGCTCTATTTATTCTTTATTTATTTACATTCCATGATGTTCTCCGAGATAAGTTTTTTAGAGGAATGTTGTCCAGGGATGTCCAAAAATCTGAAATGACGAAATTTTGGTGGAAGGTATATTAAGTTATCTCGTGAAGTATGGTTGTTTTTATTTATGATTCAGATACGGAGTATTTTAGAGGAAAAGTTGTTCTTTCATTTATATCTTTTGGTTCGTTACAAGGGGGGGGGGGGGGACAAGAGGCAAACACATCAATCGTATTTTCATTCAACTTAAAAAATTCTCTAAATTGCTTAAAGTATACATATACATTAGGAATTTCAAAAGTTGACTCAAGACTGCATTTTTTTTTTTTTTTTTTTTTTTTTTTTTTTTTTTTTTTTTTTTTTTTTTAATATTCCCGAATTCATTACCCTTTAAAATAATACAATTTTCTTTCTCAAACTCAATTTACTTTTTAAATTACAGTGGGTTTTTTGTTAACCTGTATTGTATCACTTTCATTAGAGTAGTAAACTTTAAACGCGTTTTCTGAAGAATGACATTTTGGTGTTATATGACTTTACTCCAACGGTCATAACTTAATAATAAATAGTCCGATTCACAAAATTTTAATTTTGTTCTGAAGACACAAGTTGTGAATGTGTTTTCTATGGAGAATCTAACATATTTTGTCAAAAACACATTTTTTATGAATATTTTAATCTTAATTTTTTGTTGAAAACTATGTATTTTTTAAAATTTTTAATTTAAAAATTTATAATTAAATAAATATTGCATCCAAATTCAAAATTCTCCATAGGAACATGCGTCAATATAATATCTTTTATTTGCAGTAAAAGTCATACCTCTAAGTTAATTACAAGTTTATTTATGTATCCGTTCTAATAATAATCTCCTAATCAGTCACTTTAATTGCAATTAGCTGATTAAAAAATTGACGGAGAAAAAAGTTTATATACATAAATGCATCAATTTTAATACTGATATACTGCCAAAAATTTTGAAATTATTACCTAAAAATTAAAGAAAATCATCTCAATTGTATATGTATACCTTAAAATGCAATATTTTTAATTCATTTTTTTGATATAGTCAATAATAACATATTTGTTATGATTATTGCTTTGATCCTTTTATTTTTTTTTTAATATTTTATGTAATAAGCCTATATTTGGACTTGTAATTTTAAAATTATTATGTGGCAACCTTTGGTTTGCGTACACTTTTCTGAATGAATATACAATAAATTTGCCTAAAGGTTTTGCGAAATGCAAATAAACTTTTTATTTCAAAAACTGAAACATTTTTTTTACCATATTTTTATTTATTATATTTAAAAAAAGTAATATATTTGGCGTTTACAAATTTTTTTTAATTTTTCACAACATAAAATATCACGTTAAAATATTTGTTTTTTCTAATTTAACAAAATATTTTTCCCTCACTAGATAGATCTTGAATGTGTTCATTACCATGAAAAAAATTGGATTAAAATATTCAAATTTGAGAAAAGTGCATCGAATCAAAAGTTGCCATGTAATAAATTTAAAATTCTAAATCTCCAATAGGCTAACTACATAAAATATGTCTAAAATAGATTTAAAATTTGGAAAAATAATTATCATAACAAATGTGTTATTGTCTGTCAAATAATTAATTAAAAATATTGCATTTTAAACAATTTAGGCCACTTTAATAAGTTGAATGAAAATATGAGTGATTTGGTTGTCCAGGACTCTTGTTGACTCTACACTGAAGCTGTAGGTTTTCTGCAATACGTAGCATTCTTCTAAAGGGGGGGTTGCATTGAAAATATTAAAAACAAGAACTGTTGCTTAATTTCAACTATTTTTTGACTTTTTCACCCAACCAAGCTAAACTTGGCATGTGGAACTTTGCACAACTTTCAATTACACAATAATACTGATCCCAGCATTTAAATTTAACGTTGATTGATATTATATCCCACTTTTTCATTATAATATAAAATGATAAAAAATATAAAAAAATAAAATATTTATAAAAAATATATAAAAAAAAATATATAAAAAAAATGTATAGTTTTGCGAGGTGAAAACGCCAATTGGTCGAATATAGTGATGTACTATTCTATAAGTCTTACTCTATCCTATCTTGTAAAAGGAACAGAGGGGAAAAGTATTTGAGGGTCTGTATTAAAGACATTAGGTTTCCAAATTTTTAAACCTTTTTCTCATTTCTAAGTAAATTGTGGATGTTTAGAATACCTTTTTAAGGGCATTAGCACATAGATTTTAATCAAAATTGTTGAAGTCTTTATGTTTTTCATTAATTGCCAAAAAAAAAACCAAAACTTTTCAACTGCAGCTACCTAATGTAATTTTAAAATGTTTGAACAACATATGTACAAATAATTTCTTCATTTTGAGTAATATTCAATGTGTTACATTGATTATTTTATTGAGTTGATTTTCCTGATTTTATGCTGTCGTGGACTACCCACTAACTTGTGCACAATACTTTAACATCGTAGGTCAGTCCGTTCGGAAGTTATGCTGGCCACAGACATTTTTTCTAGAGCACTTTTTTTAACTCTGCACTTTCCAAAATTGTAGAAATACAAAAAAAAATCATAATTTTTTTTTTTTATTATTGAATGCAATACTTTCATTACCCTATGTTAACATATGGGTAATTAATTTTCTAAATAGTAATTAAGATTATATAATAGTAATAAACTAATTAAAAACCAAACTTGCTTTCATTCTTATTTTTTTTCTCATTGCATTACTGGAGTTCGTTGAATGGAAATTAATTTCACTCCATCTCGTAATTAGAAACTCAGCCAGATTGTGACAAAAAGTAATTTTTACTCAACGAACTAAACAAAAAAAAATGAAAGTACTAAATCGGTACTAAAAGTCTGATTTATTTTAGGTTTTTAATTACTTTGAGTATAAAATTAAGTTTAATTACTTTGGGTATAAAGACTACGAAAGGTTAATTTTCAAAACGTGAAACCATTTAAAATGAAATGTGACGTTTTTTTTTTTTTTTTTTTAGGAATCACACGCTATATTCCTAGCGACATGCGATTCTTATCTGCCATTAAATAAAATAACTTAAATATTGGACTGAAGCTGCTATATTTCGAGATTACTAAATGACCGACTAAACGGTATAGTGGTTAGCGTGCTAGCTTCTAGACCGCGAGGTTGCGAGTCCCGTGTTAGGCATGGGTGTTTGTAAATGTATGTTGGCTTGTCTAATGACGAATGTTTCAGAGCATTGTCTTGCTGACCTCGTGTTGCTGACGGCGCTAGATAATCTGAAAACAACCAACCAATCGAGATTACTAAATGGTCTTCGTATCAAATGGTTTTAACCCTTTTAGAACCCGAAGTTCCAGAAAGTTCATGGCGAGTTGGTACTATCTATACCGGTAATGTTAATTTGGAATGTTTCATGTTTTTTTCTCAGCAAGTAATTGACATAGGAGCCTAATTTTTTTCAGTCCATTTAGCAGTAACTTGTTATTCTAATGAAGTTTGCTTTTGATTGCAATTCATTCCCCCCCCCCCCCGTTTTTTTAAACGAATTATCATAAAAATCACTCAAATTTGCTAAAAATCGCATTTTTTTTCTTTTTTTGCCAAAATAAGGCAAAGCAAAAAATGTTTTAAGAATAACGACAAAATCTCAGTTCAGTATATACCTCGATTAACCGTCCCTCCTTTATCCGGAACTCTCTGTTAACCGGCAATCATTTAGTCGACATCAAAAATCTCCCAAATGAGTAATAAATCATTTATTCTTTTTTAAACCGTAATCTTCTCCCTCGCTCTAAAGTTACATAAGTAATGGTGATGATTTTGACTGTTTTTCTAAAGAACTGACATGGTTAGAGCAACTTTCGGATGCAGATCAAACTGAACTATTGCCTTCAAAAAGACTCCGGGATAGAGCAGCGAAACAAAGATTATCAAGATTATTGAAACAAAAACTCATTTCCAACAATTATGTCATAAAAAAACATTAAAAGTCCTGTATTCAATAAACGAAAATCATTGACTTTTTATTGTTTTTTACAACTCTCTTTTATCCGGAATTTTCGCTTAACCGACCTACCTTTGGTCCGAATTAGGTCGGTTAATCGAGATTCTACTGTACATTAAAGGAATATGTGGTAAAGACGTTTGGAAGATAGTTTGCGCAGTTTCTGAGAAAAATATATCAAAAATACATCTAGTTGAGGTAGTATTACAAATGAGGTATACTTTTAAAGGGGAGTATTAAGTGTCAATTTAATAAAGGGCTCATTTTCGTACCAATTATACAAAATAGTTTCTAAATGAATTGGGCGAAAAGATTGCAACACAGCCAATACAAGGACCTTTCTACGATTCTTCTTTTAAATCACTATCATCCAAGTTTTATTCTTCCGAATAACAAAGTGGTTTTTACTTAAGGATTTTATTATCTTGTAAAAAAAAAATATCGAAATTTGGCTCTTATTCTTTTTCAATCCTCAAACATAATGCGGTAAGCCAACCGGAAATTCGCTGTTGCGTTGTCATTCCATCGCATCCTCTTTCTGAAGAATAAACTCCATCTCTTTCATCTATTCACAATAACCAGATCCGCTTACTAAAACATATCTGAATTCATTTTCGTGGATTTTTTTTCATAAAATAATAATAAAAAAAAAGGGTACGTTTGCTACTATTCCAATAAAAGAGGGGTCTGAAAAACATTTCTTTTAAATAGATTTTTTTTTTCCTTAAGTAAATGCATTTGTCGAGTTGCAACGGTGGTTTTCGAAAGGGTCTCCTTTTTAATCACATGCCTGGTTGAATCTCTGCCCAGCCTTGACATCATGCCAACTTAAAAGAGATTTATAGCAATTCGTTTTACGATAAAAACGAGATTTTACCCTCAAAAACTAAAAAAAAAAAAAAAAAAAAAGGGAAAAATCACTCCGAAACGTGCTGCTCGTGAAATAATGGAGCCCGGTTTTAAAAGGTTAATTTTTATAATGATTTATTATAATTTTTCCTCCGGAATTTTAATGGAAATGGGTGTCTGTAAATCACTTATAGGGATGTTATGATGGTACTTTCGGGCTGAGGAAAGATTATCCCGCGCTGATAAATAGCCAGGATAATAAAAAGGATTCCTAATGGAAGAGATTGTTTTCCAGTTTCGATTATGCATTGGGAAAAAAATCCATGGTAGAAATACGAAATGGTAATTTATAACTACTGTAAATAACTTTAAAGTGCGCGGTGTGCAATTTTAAAGACGGTAATTGAAAAATAGAATGAAGGGTTGGAATTTTTCTGCAGAGGAGAAATTGTTCCTTTGTTGTCAGTAAAAATGTAACTTGAATGTAATCTTAGAAAGATTAGCTACTAATGGGGAAGCTTCTCTTCTCACCTTAAAGTTCAGAAAGTAATTTTATTAGGTTTATTGTCAGTAATTTTTAGAATAATTTATTCCGCTGCGTATTTTCGAATATTTAGGGCCTCCGAATAAATATTTTTGCATATTAAAGGAAAACTGCTTAATGGCTGATATGGTAGAAGATATCTTCTTGTCTTTCTTCGCCCTTCGTACGATTACGCCTAATTATTTTATTCTTAGATTTAAAAAAAAAAAATTATGGTAATTTAGTGAAAATACCAATTAATAACATGCTGCTAACATCACAGTTTGAAGTACGGCTGAAAATGTCACTCAAGTTCGCTAACACGAGTCGAAATTTTGCTTAATGGTTGATATTTTCTCGTGTCTTTCTTCTCCTTTCGTACTATTATACTTAATTATTTAGACATTTTAAATTAACGTATTGTAGCCAAAATACAAATTACATGTTTTTCACAACACAGTTTGATGTACGGCGCAAAATATCACTCAAATTCGTTAAAACGAATCGACCTATTTATTCGAAATTTACCAACTAATTGTGCACTGAAAAAATTAATTTTATTTTACTCTAAATCACAGTCAACACAGTTTACATTAATTTTTTTTTTTTTTTATAACAAATTACAATTTCATAATGATAAATGTTACACTCTAATATTCTCAAACGAAGAGCGACAGATGTAAAAATGTCCCCTATGATCGCGTGAATTAGGTGACTAGTTACTAGAGGTCGGCGATATATCGATACGACGATATTTTTAAAGATATTTCTAAAAAAATATCGATAGTAAAAATATCGATAAAAGTCACCGATATATCGATGTTTTCAAACATTTTTAGTTTTTTGATGGTCGTTTTGTAGTTCCATGTCTTTTTTCGATTTTATTTATTCCCTTTTCAAAAACTTCAAAACTAATGTTTGAACTTGGCTGATAGACAGTAAAACGGCACTAATATTCAGTATTTTCCATACACTTAAAAACTATTGAAAATTACCTAAATTTTTCTTAAAGTCACTGCACCAATTAAACAAAAATATATATATTTTTTTTTTTTTTTTTTTTTTTTGTAATTGATTCATTTCAGTTGAAAAAGTAGTCACCTTACAAAAAAGCAACC
Source organism: Linyphia triangularis (assembly GCA_963978545.1). Lineage (NCBI taxonomy): Eukaryota > Metazoa > Arthropoda > Arachnida > Araneae > Linyphiidae > Linyphia > Linyphia triangularis. The sequence goes on along the minus strand of OZ021727.1, from coordinate 2,579,289 downwards.
ATGAAAAGTAGAAATTTTCCCCAAAAAACTTTGTTTCTGGCAAAATTGAAAATCAAATTAAAAAAATTATGTATCGATATATCGATATTTTCTCGATATTTATATCTTTGCAACGATATAGTATCGATATTCATTTTGATCGATATTTCCGACCTCTAGTAGTTACGTATTGAAAGCCCCTGTCATCAAATATGGTATTTTTCTATTTAAGAGGAGATCCCAGTTAGGATCAATTCCCTATACTCGCTATGTTACAGTCTTCTCTAGTCCAGTGCATTTAGAAACTACTTTCTATAACACATTGACATTTGGTGAGTAGGTACGACAAAGATTACTTAATGAAATGACATAAATTGTTTTCATTTAATGTCTATCTATTAAAAATTAAAATGGCAAAAGACAAAACCAGAGGGAGCCGCTGTATGTGATTGACATAAGGTTTTCAAACATAAAATATATTAGGGATATCGGAAACGAAGAAAGTCTTTTCTTTAAGAGACAGTGTGGGAATTAATCGATTATGATTTGGGTTGGTTTTAGAAGTGCAGAGCTAACAAGTCTGGCGTTCCCCACTGGTCGAATGAAATCGGAGGATTACCAAGATATGTTGGAAGACAATTTGTTGCAGTTTGTTGAACAAGTTGAGGGTCTATTTTGGAGATTCCAACAAGACAACACAACTATTCATGTTGCCAAATCGTTTTAGGAATGCTTCCTGGATTACGGAGTACAGGTAATCAACTGGCCTGCTTCTTCTCCTAATTTGAACCCCAAAGAGAACGCCTTGGGTATCTTATTCAGACCCGTATACGCAAACTGAAGGCAATATGCAACTGTTTTTGAAATGAAAGATTCCATTGAAACAAAATGGGCTAATATTAAACTCAAATTTATTCAAACGTCTAATCGAAAGCATTCCTGATTGAATTTTGGAAGTTATAACACAAAGAGATCAATTTACAAGTTACTAATTGTGACTGGTTCTATCATTTTGCAACGTAATATTTGTATTTTTTTTATATCATTACATGAAAAGATAAACAGGTATTATGTTTTTATTTCGTTATTTGCATGTTTTCAGTAAAAACGTTAATATCAATTATTTGGTTTATCATTATGCAACGCAGTGTATGCTAGATAATGTCCAATGCAATAAATAAAAAGTTCTTTTATAAAATCTGTGTAATTATGTTAAAATAGATATCGAAACATGGCTGATAATCCACTCAACTGGTGATTCCTTTCTGTTTAATCACAATTCGAAAAGAAAATTAATTTCACTGCAGTGAAATTCCTTATCCCGAGCAATTACAACTAAACGCTCGGATATAAATATTAAGTAAGGAATATAAATATTACATTTCCACGACAAATGTCTCGTTTTAAATACGTTTCATTTTCTCTAAGCAAGTTTTCCGACTGCTGCCATTGTCTGAAACCTTAATTCATCTGGGTCCCTCCCTGGATATCTCCGCTAAACTTAATTAAATCCGATACATTTTGCGTAAAAGACCCATTCTTCACGATATCAACTTTTCAAGCAGCCCCCGAGAGGCGCAAAACATTCCAAATTAATGGGACAACTCCGAATGTGGGACAGGAATGGTCGCTGTCCCGCAGTGTCCCGGAACGCCGACTCGCATTAATTTTCCCAGAATCATCCTCCTTAAACGCGTTACACTTTATAAGAGGGTTCAAAATCTTAATGCCGGAGTAATTTCATGGTAGTTATTTCTTGTGTGCTTTGATGTCTTTTGGAGGATCCGCGATGTTTTCGGCATGCTTCAGATGCATAGCCGAAGAGATTAAACGATGTTTTAGCAGGAAGTTAATGTTTTAAGATACATTTATAGAAAACTCTCGGAGAAGAGCGAGACTTTTCACGAACGTGAAACTTTGGAAACTAAACTGCCCAAATTATTATTGGTATGTTGATTTCCATTTAATAAATCTCCATTTTTGAAATCAAGTCCTTAAATGTGTATAAATAGTTTAAAATTTAACTGCTGTATGCGGTCTGACAGTCATTTTTTGTAGAATGCTTCTACTCCCTTAAATATTTCACCTCTGACTTTTGGATTAATTTTTCTGATACTATGTTTCTTATATTTTAAAACGATGTTCACATTTGTTTGACGCAATATGGTCCACGTGTTGCCCTTGCGCCTAAAATATCAAACCACCCAAATACAGCAGTTACAGGTTAAGACTTTAGAGATGAGCATAAGTTATAGAAGAAAAAAAAAATTAGTCGGGTTAAACATGATGCCAGATGACTAAAAGGCATTTGTTGAAATGAAAGTAGGAAACACCGTTAAGGGTTCTGTCTACTATGGATGCATGAAAAAAAAAATGCTATTTTCATTAATTTTTTTATTGATATAAAACTTGTTAGGCTTAACAAAAACATTTGTAAATTACAAAAAAAAAAAAAAAAAAAAAAAGATTTTAACCACTTTTTTTATTGTGAAAATGCCAGGTAAAAGGGAGTCCTCTAAAGTAGGTAGGTGTGCGCTGTTGAAAAATTCTGAACAACGGCCCATCTGAAAAAAAAAAAAAGAAAAAAAAAAATTGATTGGTTTTAGGTTTTGTGTAACAATTGCTATATCCCGTACCTCTAATATTAATTTATAAGCAAAAATAACAAAATGGCTGACAAAAAAGAAAAAAAAATGTTTTTTTTTTGCATGTTTTTTGTCAAAAAAAAAAAAAAAAAAAAAAATAATGATAAATAAAAATTAAAATTTTTCAATAATTCTAGTACGGGATATAGCGATAAATGTACAGAATATGTGGTTGGAATTTCATAAGGATCAAATCAGTTGTTCCTGAGATTTTTTCAATAGCGCACACCTACCTACTTTTTGAGGGCTCCTGGTTACCTGGCATTTTTCCACTAAAAAAGAGGTTAAAATCAGTTTTTTTTTTGTTTTTTTTTTAAATATACGAATGTTTTTGTTAAGCCTAACAAGTTTTATATCAATAATGCCAGGACATTGCATTAAGAGAGAACGGCTTTATAGTCTGGTTGGTTGTATTCAGATTATCTGGCGCCGTCAGCAACACGAGGGAACGATCGCAATGCGCCGAAACATTTCGTCATTAGACCAGCCAACATACATTTACAAACACCCATGCCAGCACGGGACTCGAACCCGCAACCTCGCGGTCTAGAAGCCAGCACGCTAACCACTATACCGTTTGGTCGGCACTTTATAGTCTGGAAGCAAATGTAATCTCGTGGGCCAGTTCATGATGCAAACATGTAGTTGGTGTCATTTGCTTCCTATGAATGCGTAGAAAATGAAATCCGATGGTGGGTATCTGGTATCCCGGTATGAGTGACGCTACAGTCGAAAATCCAAAATGGCCGCCTCCTTACCACCTAACGTACGTTTTTGCCGGATAATGGCTTCCCAGCTCATTTTATCACCTATTTGACTATTAAAAAACATGTAGGAAATAAAATTTCCATTCTAATGGTATATAATGCATGTATTTTAGGTTAAATTACAGAATTCTAAATGGCCACCGCATCGCGATCTTAAGTATGTTTTTCCGGTAAATTGGTTGGTTTGTGAGCTCTACGACCTGTACTTGTGCACAATAACGGCTAATCAGGCCAAGACCTTCAACTTAACGTGGATTCCGAATCACTAAGAACGTCCATGCCTAATCCGGTATTCGAACCCGGCACCCTTAGCATGCAAAATTAGAGGGCTAACCACATAGCCATAAAGTGTGCAGTAAATTTTTAGAATAATAGCTTCTCAGTGCGCTTTATACACCGTAGGAAATAAAATAACTTTTAGAATGGTATATCTACCTAAGTCAATATTCAAGATGGCCACTGCATCACCATTGCCGGAACATCTTTTCAGAATAATAGCTTTCCGGTGCGTTCTATGAACATATTGGTTATTAGAAAACTTTTTGGAAATAAAAAAGCTTTCTGACAGTACTAGACCTTTACATTGTCACTTAAAAATTTCAAATTTAAAAGGACGCCATTATTGGGCATCTCTTTGGAACTCTAATAATAGTTTCCACTTTATATTGTAAGATAATTGAGCATCACAGATAGTTAATATTTACAGATTGGACGATAAAATAAAGCCTTGATGCACAGCCTTTTCACAAGAAAATAAACTACAAGAGTCTGATAATAAACTACGGCAGCTCAAAATTGATACAACAAATCTTTTTTATATTTGGAATGTGAATGTTACAGAAGAGTGTAACAGTGTAATAGTTTTTGTTATATGTAACAAATGGTGTAAACAATATTAAGATTTGTCATTCTCTTTAAGTTAAACTAACATCTTCATCCTTTTATCTTCCTCATTATCATTCATCATCAGGTCAACAATTGCAGTGAAGTCACATAAGTCATCATCTCCATCACATGAGCACATCTCTGTGCAAGACAGATTTTTGATATTTCATCGGCAGGAAAGGGCACACCGATGCTTCAGACAGGAGCATTTAGTCGACTCTCTGTTCACGTAATACTCTCAAATTTGCCGTCCACAAGCGAGCAGCCAAAAACAATAGGTTGAAGTATGTCAGGATGCTGACGAGTATTGTGTGCCTAAATCATTGTAAGTAGTGAGAAGTCCTGGGTAAAAGATCTGGATATAGAGATGCTTTTGTTGGTGAAAGATGTTTCCCAGCCTTTATTTTTTAGTGAAGAGCCACCATCTTACCTCTTCAATGACCGCTATTTGTCTGGTTCGTGGTACATACACCTGACAAACGAATGCCTCTTACGTTTGTAACATTTCTGTGAAAATGGTTTCAGAATGACCTATAAAGCCCAATGCAGCTATAATGTTAACACTAGTTGCATAAAAAGCATTCCACCACATAATCTTACATTTTCCAGCAAATGATAATGTGATATCAGCACCAGAAAGGGCGTGGAATCCTGGTAATGCTAAAGTCTTATCCCGCCCTAGCATGTCGTAGATTGGCTGAGGATGAATTAATTATTTGTTTCTGCTAGTACCCACTATAATGCTGGATTCTCTTGGAGGCATTGGATATCTCCGAAGAGCAAGTACTAATACATCTGTGCCTGGAGAGAATATATGGGAATCTTGCTAATGTCTCTGGAAGCAACATGTATAATGCGGAAATTTATTTTAGTATCTGCTTCCTCCTGCGTGGTTTCAAGACTCGACACATCCATATGGCTTGCATTTGCATGATTTCTCTAACTGAAAACAAATTGTTTATCATTATTGACTACATAGTCCATAATCTTCGATGCCAGGTATTCTGTCAGTTCGTCCTGTCATTTCGTACAAAAGTAACTGATGCATGGTTAATTTAAGAAAATTTGGAGATGGTTGCACTTTGTTTTAGATAGGGACTGATTTACCCTGGCTTTTCAACCTTGTCTATGTCTTCAGCGAATTCTTTGTACATACCAAACTTCTTTGACATTTGTCTGACAACGTGATCTGCAAGTTTTTCATAAGTCTTGCTAGTCTTAGGTTTATCAATGGAATGCAACTCTACAATTCCATCAACTACTTCAACAGTTTGTGCATCTTCATCTACTGGAAATGAATTGTGTGATAATTCGTTTTTCTCATTGAAAGAAGGGTATAGATTTTGAGGAGCTCCTCCAGCATAACTATAAGCTTGCTTTTTTACGAGCAGTAATACCTACATCCATGTAGGGGAAGCAAAGCAGATGGAAATAATGATATTTCATAACGACAAAAGTTGCCTTCAAATTATATATCACACCGACTTCTTTGCTGCAATCATCAGTCTAGAAAATATATATAAATTGATAGAAAATATTGAAAAAACACCTTTTCCTTCAATGTTACTTTAACATTTCTGAATGCTGATTTGAAGGCTTTAAGTGCTTTCATTGTTGCTCAAAACTGTACTGAAGGCTTTGATAGTTCTGATTCTTCTGTTAGTTTGTTGATCATTTTAATGCGTTCTACAATGAATTTGGAAAGAAGACTCTCAGCAACTCTACACATGTCTTTTTGAACGTCATCGGGAAGAACTTGTTTAGTTACCAGATGTATAAGATGTTCTGTGTTGCATTTAAAAGGGTTGGTTGTCGATTTAAAACTCTCTATCAACTTTTCAACATTGTGATTCTGACGCTTGCGAACCGATAGCCAATCTTCATGATGACATTGGGGGTGGCATTTTTAATCATTGCTTCGGTTGCTGCAGCAATTATTGTGAGTTCCGGATGTGCCAGAAAGAATCTTGTCCGAGCATTTTCGTTTAGAGTGATGCCTGTAAGTCTATGTTGGATTAAAGTCTTCTGTCCTGGTGCTCCAGAGCTTCATCGGCTTGTAAAACGCAAAACGGTATTTTGGTTTCATTGACTTCCCACTTTCCTTGGCCGACCAAACGGTATAGTGGTTAGCGTGCTAGCTTCTAGACCGCGAGGTTACGAGTTGGAGTCCAGTGTAAGGCATGGGTGTTTGTAAATGTATGTTGGCTTGTCAAATGACGAATGTTTCGGCGCATTATAGCCCTTGTGTTGCTGGCGGTGCCAGATAATCTGAAAAAAACAAAAAAAAACAAACACTTTCCTTGTTGTAATTCTTGCTATATAGTTGTATGTTTTTATTAAATCATTCAATACCCATCAAGTACAGTGGAATCATTCGTGCATAGTTTAGCTGATGAAAGGCATACTTTATGAAATCCCGTGTGGCTGCCAAGTGCAAATCCAATGTCTGCATTTCTAACTGACCTGATGGCTGTGTAGTTAGCTCTCTGATTTCGCATGCTAAGGATGCCGGACTAGAATCGCGGGTTAGGCAGGGATGTTCCTTAGGGTTCGGAATCCACGATTAGTTGCAGGTACAGGTCGTTGTGGTCGTACAGGCTATTGTGAACAAGTATATGTCATTGAGGTCACAAACCAACCAACCTGAAAAACGTACTTTAGATCGCGATGTGGCGGCCATTTTGAATTTTGTAATTTAATTTAACATACACGTGTTATATACCATTGGAAATCAAAATTCATTTCTTACGAGTTTTTTAACAGTCAACTAGTTGATAAAATGAGCTGGGAAGCCATTATTCTGCAAAAACGCACGTTAGATGGTAAGGAGGCGGCCATTTTGGATTTTCGACTGTAGCACCGCTCATACTGAGTTAAAAGATATCCACCAGCGGATTTCATTTTCTACGCATTCATACGAAGCGAATGACACCACCCACATGTTTGCATCATGAAGTGGCCCAAAGGACCACTTATTTGGACATTACCGCCCAGACTAATATCAATTCCAAAATTGTAAGAGTCTGGTGATGCCACAACAGTTGCAATGTGCATATGTATCCACTGGGTTGTTCCCATTTAGATAATAGAAGGAGGGTGTAGAGTATGATTTACCACAAAAGTAATTTCACCCCACCAAAAAAAAAAAAATATATATATATTTATGTTGTCTTCTGGTCTTTTGATCCTTTAAGTTCACATTAAGATTGAATTACCAATACGTTAATAATGCACGAATTTTAGCAACTAAATTGTTATTAATAGGAGTTACTATGTTTGTTGATCATATCGCCAAGGTGTGTTTAATGCATAAACATCATTTTTTTTTTTTACATATGGAATTTTAACTGTCTTGGCTTGTGTGACAGGGATTATTGACATCCTCCACTGCTTCCTTTTGTCTCTGCGTGTTTCTCGGAATTGTAACGGTACCACAAAACCAAATTAATGCAAGAATCTTACCAAAAATGTGTCACTAGCAAGCGGACTAAACATTCAGAAGCATTCAAAGCATGGTCAATTCAAAATAGAAGAGCGTGCTTGTATATACATTCGATTAAATATTTCTTAGAATTCCATTTTGGGGTTCAATCTTATAACTAAGTAGATGGAAAATTAATCATACGGGAGGCAAAGATAGGAAATTGTCGCGTTCGAATTAGGGGCGCCTATTACGAAGAGATGAAAACGGGTTCTGTATTTTATCACGGACTGAAAGCTGGTAACAGCACTAGAAAGATTTGAATTTCAACCAGGTAACAAACTTGAATTGGTAATTTATGATTTTTTTTTTATTTAATTTATAAATGTTTTCTGCATCAATGCATGACCTAAATCTTTAACACATTTCATCAATTTTTCTCTACTTTTTTTTTTTTTTTTCAAAATACAATTTATTAACTGTCGTAAAGATTTGAGTTCAATAATCTAGAAAATATATTCTAAGATTCATCAATTTTCGGGTAAGTAATAGATGTTGCAACATCCATACTTTTTGTTTATAAAAGTTTGGGTGTTAGCATCGATCTAACCAAAAATATGTTTACCTTGCTATTAGCATTGGTCGTAGTAGAATTGCGAGTTAAGATTGAGGATACAGAAAACTTCCTTTATTAGCACAATATAATAGGATGATAAATAAAACATAACTTTAATGGGATAATAAAACAGAAGAACCTAATAATTCCTTACAATTTTGCTCATAACCTTCTATTATTATAGTTACTATGTCAACAACACAAAGTTTCAAAGTGTAGGTATATTTCAATTGCATTGTTACAAATATGCCTGTACACAATTGTAAATAGTGACGTATTTCTTTTAAAATTCTATTTTATTTTAATTTATTTGTTAAGAGCTTTAATATAGGTTAGAGAAAAATTGACATCAAAATCAGTAGAGAAATTTCGAGGTATTTCCATCACGTGATTGGTTAACTGGATTTTGCTAGAAGTTTGTGCCACGAGACAATAAAAGGAAGCGAAAAATAGAATTGCCGGATCAGTTGAGTATCGGACACTGTTCGGAAAGCATCGGATCTTCTATTTACTTTCGCTGTGCCTGAATTATCGCTGTGTTCGAAATTGTACGTACCGAAGTTTATATTGAAGCTTGATAGCCATTCGATGTTGTTCGGATAAGTTTTTTGAGCCTTCGAAGAGAAATTAGCCGATCAGACGGTATAGTGGTTAGAGTGCTGGCTTCTAGACCGCGAGGTTGCGGGTTTCCGAGTCTCGTGTTAGGCATGGGTGTTTGTAAATGTGTGTTGGCTTGTCTAATGACGAATGTTTCGGCGCATTATAGCCCTCGTGTTGCTGACGGCGCCAGATAATCTGAATACAACCAATCGAAGAGAAATTAAATGTGATAGTTATTATTTAGTAAAAACTGCCTCATCCTTACCACTGACAAATATTCATAACTATATCGACGGTCGATATATAGCGCCATATTTCGACTAAACTAAACGATCTTTAAAAAAAAAAGTGAAATAGTTTAATTTGAGAGGTAAAAGTAAAACAATACCTTTCAAAGATTCAAAAAATAATTTTTTAAATTTATCCAGAAGTACATCTTCTTTATTATCTTCACTTGTTCCATGTTGAAGGAGATTCAATTGCATCGCACACCACTTAAACTCAATCAGATCCCATCTAATGATTCTTGAGTTTAAAACTACGGGAAAAAGGGATTTCGTCACATGAAATAACATTTGAGGAACATTCTCGTGTCTTTCCAGAGGAAACATTTGAAAGAGGTGTCATTTCGGATCCTGAGTCTTAGGTGCTCCATTAGTGCGGTGCCGTTCAGAAAAGACGCGAAGATGCTTCATTTTGTAAGGCAAGAAATAAAATGTCAAAAAATAAAAATAAAATTGTAGACTTTGCTTACGCCCCGAGTCTCAATTGATGTGACAAATATATACGCCAAATTTCAAGAAGTTTGGATAACATTTAGAGGTTTCACTCTTTGATCAGTTATGTAAAAGTAGACAAAAAATATATATATATATATATATATATACTAATTGCTTTTATTGGGAAAACTAGAAATCATGAACTTAAAATAATATTTAAAATAGACACTAGGATTAATCAGTACACTGTTAAAAATTTGGTACCAAAAACTGATTCTCACATTTAGCTGCAACCAACATTTGGGGCATAGTTTTACGATTTAAAGGCGTTATCTCAAACCGTAAGCACCAAATGTTGCTTGCAGATAAATGGTAACCAATTTTTGGTTCAAGGTGGAACAAATTTTTTAACAGTGTAGTATGTTATATACATATGAAACTGTAGAAACTACTGTACTACATACAAAACATATGTTATACTAATCAACTTTTAACGATGCAATACTTTCTTTTGTTCACTTGGTGACGACTGTCTGTGATGCTTGGGGATGGATGTTCTACGACAACCCTTAACACGAATTTTTGTTGTTGCACGCCCCAGACCGATTCGTTAAACTTTTTTATTAGATCAATTCTTCTTTCTGTGGTATCATTGACCACTTGAAGAGCGTTTACGTGGCTTCCTTGAGAATCACTGCAGTATTCTGTCACGTCGTGGATTCCAAACTATTCTGAGAACGTCTTTGTATTATTAGTAAAGAAATGGTTCAGGTCTTTAAAAACTAACTAGGTTTTTAACATCTAATAGTTTATTTTCCATTTTTTTTCCGCAGCTTTTAGGCTGTGTATTAAGATTTTACGACAATTTGTTGCCATAATTTAATATTGTAATTAATTTTGTATTGAAAATTCCATTTGTCTATCCACTAAACCACTTGCCTGTCCCTTCTGTCTGTTTTGCAGCTGTGCCATTTCATTCACAGTGAAGGAGTTCCTTTGACTCTGTCTAATACTAGGCCTTTATAGTTACACGTAAGACTTCTAATGGATTCCTTCAACGAAAAGTCTCGGCTAAAATTCTTTCATTGGTAAGGGATGACATTTGAAATGGGTTGGGATTTGTGTTGGCGACATTCAGCGAGAAGTCTCATTAAAAATATGCTTCGTCAAATCTTGAGAGGATTATGTTTCCTACTCAATTTAAAGTGCTTTTCAGTTAAATTAATGCAACATAAGATATATCGGACAAAAGGGGCATCATTTCGATCAAAATCATAAGAATGTTTCAACTCAACATTACGTAGTAAAGTAAAATTAAAGCAAATTCTTTTAAAAAGAGTTGTCCTAATACATCCTGTAAATGAAGTTTTAATTAAAAAATATCCGAAAAATCAATTTCTCTGTTAAAAACAAATCTTTTTTGGGGGGAAGCCCAATGAAATTGTATGATTATTTGAATGCATTTTTCTTAACATGTTTATTCATTGAATTTTTTTTTTTTTTTTTTTTTTAATTTAAAAAGAAAGTTGTGTTTTGCTTCTTGTTTTGATTTAAAAGGGAAATTTTTGGCGGTTTCTTCAAACATACCTGTCGTATTCAGAAAAAAACATACCTAAATTTATGTTAGCGCAAACTTGGAGCAGTTGACAGTCACAAACAGCAAAAACAGTTGGATGTATGTCTGGATGTATGTTGGATGATTGTCTCGATACTTTTTAATTGAATAAGATAATTAGAATAAAATAGAAGCAAAATTTTGTTTTTCCTATCTTGTTTCTCAGAAAGATCACTCAATTTTTTTTTTTTTTTTCATCTAAAGTTAAGATAATATCCTTTCGATCCTAATTTAAAAGTTTCGAAATTTCAATAAATATATCTACTAAAAATGAATGCTTAATAGAAAAGCCTTTTGATTCAAAATGTAAAACTAATACAGCATATACATTATTTATTCCGCTTTCTAATTATAACGTGTGCTTTGAATTCAAAATGAATAAATGTCTTCATCCCATCTGGTTTCGCGAGCAGATTACCCACAGAACGCATTACAACAACTCAAACTAGCTTATAATCTCTCCTCAGCATCACTTACCGAGTTTTAAAAGTTTCCAAATTAATATAAAAATGACTCCTCGTGTCTTTTTGAAATAATGATTTTTTTCTCTCTTCATGTTAGTGACGGGGGGGGGGGGGGGAGAGGAAAGGAGTTTGTCTTTCTTACTCTTTAAATAGAAGCGGAGCGAAGAAGAATAAATCAGAGGAACTTTCTTCTCTCATAAGAGGGCATTTTACACTTTTTTAATTAGGGAATAATTAAATAACTGCTTAACTTTTCTTTCTTATCTCCTTAATGCCTTTCCTTAATTAACTTAATTTTGCGAAAAAAGGAAGCAACTTTGTAAAATGTCCTTTCCATTGTTGAATGAAAACTTGAGTGTTTTAAATGTAGATTTATTTTTAAGGGATTCGGAAGGACAAAGGAGTTATTATTTGAGATGGTGTGTGGAGGGGGTGGGGGGAGGGCATTCCTAAGTGTAATTTTCAAATAGCCTCTACCATTTTTCAATTTAATAAAAATATGATAGCTTACTTGATATTTATTTTGAGGATATTTTGTGCATATTATGTTTGAAATTAGGCAAAACTAAAATGCAGTGAAATAATAATATTGTACAGAGTTGACGAAACTAAAATTCCACTGTAACTGGATATTGTAGTAAGTCATAAAGCTGTGAAATCCAATTCGTTAAAAATAAATTTCTTTAAGAGCAAGTCCTAGTAAGGATCCTTCCCTATACTCGCTATGTTACAATATTCTAGCCCAGTTCATTTAGAAACTACTTGGCATAAAATCTTAAAATTTGTTGAATAGGTGCTGTTGCGTGGATGGGTTCGAAAGAACTGAAGCCAAAGCAGATCAAAACTTGCAGAAATTTATTCTGATATAACTCTTCGCAGATTCTCTTACAACTCCAAAACTTCTCGTTCTAGTAGACTAAATACAGCTCTTTTCACAACAATAGAGCACAAAACAGCAGTTAAACTTGACACACAACTGCTAAAATCGCCGCAAAAGACAATGCAATACAGTTCGCTTTAGAACTACTCTGAATGCTCACTGAGACTCAGTATCTTAACTCAGTAATTCCAGTCAACTAACAGACTCAACTAACTCACGGCCGGCCTTATATAGGAGTCAAACCTTCTTGAATCTTCTAGAAGTAGATATTTGGAGAACTTTCCTGATCGTATTCGAAAAGTCCTATACATGCACATGGGGACCAAAAATTAGTCGCCAACTTGGCGAGATTGCCATTACCATAATGTAAAATGCCCTGCTTCTTGTAAGACTCGCTTCCCAGCGTTATCTCTGTAAAACTCGTTATCAAGCAGTAAGACACACATTGCAGGAAAGCAAACCCTTGCACTGCCTTATGCGAAATGTACAGACATTTATCTTTTTACATAATTAATGCTACGAAAAATTACAAATATACAGAAATTCGTAACAGTACGAAAATGATGACTAAACGAAATGACAAAAATTTAAAATTCGAAAGTAGAGTCGAATATATTTTACAAATGAGAATTAAAATAGAAAAACACTATTGAAGTTGAAGCCACTGAATATACATTGACGTAAGGAATTCAAATATATAATGTAGCCCCCCCTTTCATTTGAGCTTCGGAACTTGTAAAATATTTTACCACGTAATAAATGCTCATTAATAAATTGTGAGCCGTTGCCTTTTGCTTATGTTAGAAAAATAGAATTCAAGAAACCAGTTCTCAACGAACCGCCACTTTACTTTATTTTTCGAAAACTGAAAACGATACAATCCAAATACATTTCATTGCTTATTTTTTAAATTAAAATACTCTCTCGTGCAACAACGTTTACAAAATTATGAAAGCCGTTTGTTATCCCGTGGCTGGAATCTAGCGTAATAAACAAATGCAACCGCATTGTTAATTCAGAAACCTTACACCTCCCCCCCCAAGAGTTATATTAAATCATAATTTAAAATAATCAAACCATATACACCCTGAATACCCACAAAATATTGATAAGAGAAAATTATGTAAAAAGAAAGCTAAACAATTTGAATCACAACATCAAATGAAACAGCATAATTAGTTCACCTTGAAAGTCATTATATGAGATACTGTCTCTAGTTCACAATCTCGATAAGGCATCAGCATTGCTCAACTTCTGACTCTTGAAATAAGCTATCTTAAGGTTAAAACGTTGAAGAGCTAAAGCCCAACGTTGGAGTCTAGGGCTTTGAAGAACCGAGTCGGACAGGAATACAAGTGGATTATGGTCAGTCATTAAGAATATCTCCGCTCCGAACAGTATTGTTTCAAATCGCTTTAGAGCCCAGATGATGGCAAAAGCCTCTCGTTCAATGGTGGACCATTTCTTTTGAGCTTCATTCAAGTTGTGGCTACCAAATACTATAGGATGGAGACTACCGTCTGCATCAGACTTGCTTAAACAACTCCCTACAGCATACTGAGAGGCATCAGTGTATAAATAGAAAGGCTCGCAAATTTCCGGCACCTTCAGTTGAGAGGCTGCACACAATGACTCCTTTAATTGCCGAAAAGCAGTGTCGGCATCTTTATTCCATGGTAGCTCATTGGGAACCCGTTTTTTAGTAAGTTCTGTTAACGGCAGTGCAATGGCTGCAAAATTGGGTATATATTGCCTGTAATTGCAAAGCCCTAACGCGCTTTGTAGCTGTTTCTTGGTCTTGGGTGTTTGCAAACTGCTTACCCCTTGGATCCTTTCAGGATCTGGACCATACTTACCAGAACCTACCAAGTGTCCTAAATATTTCACTTGAGACTTAGCAAAGCTGCACTTTTTTAAGTTGATCGAAAAGTGTAAGTTATTTATCCTTCTGAAAATGAGTTTTAGATGTCCCATATGTTCCTCCCAGCTGTCCGAAAATATTGCCAGGTCATCTATGTAGGCACATGAAAATTCAGAGTAATCTTGTATAGCCTCTGATATTGCTCGTTGGTATGTGGCTGCCGCATTTCTAAGACCGAATGGCATTACTTTCCAACGGTAATGGCCTCTGTGTGTTCTGAAAGCTGTAAGCTCCTTGCTGTCTTCATCCATTGGTATCGCCCAGTAACCCTTCAGCATATCTAAGATTGTTATGAAATTTTTCTTACCCACCAGAAACGTTAACTCATCTATATTTTGCATTGGATAGGCGTCTGGAATGAACACACTGTTCAAACTTCGAAAGTCAATGCATAATCTCAGGGACCCGTCCTTTTTATTAACGCATACTATAGGATGTGCAATCTCACTTTGTGTAGCTTCAATGAGATCTAACTTCAATAATTCCTTGATTTGCTCATCAACTTTCTGCTTTAACGCTTCTGGAACTCGGTAAGACTTGGGTTTGATAGCTTCTTTATAACCCTTAATCCGAATAGTATGCTTTCCTACTTTAGCTCTCCGAATCTCCCCAGAAAATAAATCTTCATTTTCCATCGCCGACCAAACGGTATAGTGGTTAGCGTGCTGGCTTCTAGACCGCGAGGTTGCGGGTTCGAGTCCCGTGTTAGGCATGAGTGTTTGTAAATGTATGTTGGCTTGTCTAATGACGAAAGTTTCGGCGCATTATAGCCTTCGTGTTGCTGACGGCGCCAGATAATCTGAATACAACCAACCAACCAACTTCATTTTCCACAATTAATTTAATTAGTTCACTTCGTTGCTCTTCTACCAAATGATTCAGCTCTACTTCTTTTAGATAATTGTTTTTGTTGATTTCCTTAAATACAGGAGTTTCATACAGTTCTCCAAACTCTTCATCATCTTCGAACACAATTCCCACGGTCTGCGCTCTAACTACGTATTCCCTGAGTTTATTGGCATGTAAAAGTCTCAAGTTATTCTGCTGCATTCTCACGTAATACGAGTCTGGATATTTTCTCTTCACAATTTCAATTGGCCCAGTCCATCTAGCGTATAATTTGTTGGTGGAATCAGGAATCAAAGCCACTACAAGATCTCCCTCTTTGAACTCCTTGTAGCGTCTCCGCAGATTGTAATGATGCACATAGCTCTCCTGTTGCCGCTTTGTAATTAGTTCCGCTCGTTGTGTTGCTATTTCAAGTCTTGCCTTCAGCTCCTGCAGGTATGTGGTGCTCGACTTACTTAGATTATAAGGTACAGCCATTTTTCCTGCCCATGTAGAATTTAGAATAGCTAGGGGTCCTCTTGGTTCCCTTCCATACATTAAAAGGAACGGTGGTACTCCGGTGGTAGAATTTGGAACCTCTCTATAAGCCCATAATAGGAAAGGAATATGACGATCCCAGTCTAGGTTATCTTCTCGAATTACATGGTGTAGTATATTCTTGAATGTTTGATTCCATCTTTCTACTATCCCGTTACTTTCCGGATGCCCTGGAGTGCAAAAACGTGGACAAGCTCCCATCTTCTCCAGAAATTCTTTAGTCAATTTTGATGTAAAGTTTGTAGCATTATCTAAGACAATTGCCTCTGGCACGCCTGTCCTGCAAAATATTTGTAAAAGAGCTGAACAAGTCGTCTTTGCCGTCAGCGACGTTAATGGGACTGCCTCTGGCCACCTCGAATGTTGGTCTACCAGGCAGAGCACATATCTGTGTCCTCTCGATGATGCTGGATCGATTGGACCTATTAATACGACATTCACTAGATGAAATGGAAGTTCCGGACGATTTACCGAAGCTATAGGTATTCTATCAGAAGAGCGAATCACTTTCCGCATCTGACAACTATGACAGGAACTACAATGTTCCTTTATCTCTTTATACATGTTTGGCCAATAAAATGAGAATTTAATTCTTTCTGCCGTTTTCTTTGCTCCTAAATGTGCGCCAAACACTGATTCATGAGCTACCCCTAGAACTTTTTCCGTCTAGCTAGAGGCAACACCAACTGTTGTACCTGCTGCCCCATAATCTTTTCGTTATGGTACAATAAACCTCCCACAACTAGAAATCTGCCTTTTCCTTGTCTTGCAAACCTCCATTCTTTCACTAATGTTGCACACGATAGCTGTTCTTTTCTGAAGTTCTCAGCTTCAGTTTTAACTTCTTTCCCTTTTTGACTTCCATCCGTACCATTCCTAAATTCTTGTCCTCTTTCTTCTTCGGAACATATCTGTTCTTCTACGGAGTCTACCTCATTTGCTTCCTCATCAGTTATATCCTCTACATCTAATTCCGTCATATATACTGGGCACCCTGTCAAAATAAGTTTTGGCTTGATTCATTAACGCTCCATAAGTTTCCATATCTAGCAAAACGTCAGTATTCAAATCTTTACACGTTGCCACCAAAGCTGTGATAGTTGGAGTGATGCATCCACACCTTCTTCTGCTAAACTAATTTTGATTTCTGCTAGATTTGCTTCTTTTGTTTCGCCAAATGCAGGTTGCATCTGAATTTTTCCTTTAACTCCATCATTTTGTTCTTGCAACAAGTCTTCTCTAAAAACTGTAATCTGTGTTCTTGAATCCAGTATTGCTTCCAATATCTTTTGTCCATATTTAATCTTCACTATATTCACCGGTGCTATCTTTAGTCTTCTACTTGTTTGCTTTGAATTTATTGACACTAATTCCCCACCGACTTTTGCTGTAACTACTTCCGTACTGGCTTGTTTATCTTCTTCTGTATCGCTTCTTTTACTCTCATCTTGTGATCCCCTGTCGTTGCCACCTTTCTGGAAACAATTCCTGGCTAGGTGTGATGTTCGTCCACATATAAAGCATGCTTGTGGTCTTGTTCCTCTAAAATCTTCACTTCTATAACTGCCCCTACGATGCAAGGGTGGGCTGTATCTTATACTATTACTATCAAAATTCACCTTATTACGATTTCTGTTCATGTGATATTGATTTCCACCACCCATTGATGACTTCCCTCTTGACTCAATATGTCACACTCCTTACCTAACTTTAAAGGTTTAAACCAATTCTCTCCTTGCTGAATCCTAATGAACGCTGCCATTTCTGGGTCTAGAGTTTTGAAAAGTTGATCTGAAACTATTAAATCATTTACAGTCTGCAACTCTTGTGCTTTTTTCCGTTCACAATAGTACAGCCACAAAGTATTTAACCTTGATGCAAATTGAAAGAACGTTTCATTAGCATATCGCCTAGCCTCTGTAAAATTCTGCAAACACGCTTGTGGAGACAGTTCGTATTCTCGCAACACCTTTTCCTTCACAGTATCATTATCCTTAATAGCTTCTCCTTTGAGATAAGTCAGTACATTCAACGCCTTCTCACCTTATAAGGTAATCAAAAGTTCTGAGCGAAATTCTGGTGGTACCTTTTTGGTTTCAAATGCACGTTCTAATGATTGAAAGAATAATACCCAATTTTCCGCTTTTGCCGGAACCGGCATTGTGAGTACACGAATACTTTTAACAAAACTTTCAATCGAACTTCTCTCTCCTTCATTGCTAATTCTATTAGTATAATCACTCACCCCACCGTCGTTACTTGTCCTTTGTCCTTGCTGCAATCGCGCCATCTGCAGTTCATGTTCTCTGTGTTTTTCTCTTTCCATTTCGTCCCTTTCCCTCTGTTTCTCTTCCCTTATCCTCTGTTTCTCTTCCATCTGCAGTTCATGTTCTCTGTTTTTCTCTTTCCATTTCTTCCCTTTCCCTCTGTTTCTCTTCCCTTATCCTCTGTTTCTCTTCCCTTTCCTCACTTTCAGCAGCTTTCCGTTCTTCTATTATTGTAATCAAAAACTCTTCCCAAAATTCAGGATCTTCAATATAGCGTTGGTTGCTTTCAATATCCTTCCTCAAGTCCACTACTTTCGCGGTAGCATTTGGTGTTTCACCCATTTCTTCCAACAACCGCCTTAAATCTTCTTTCTTGCTTCCTTTAATCGCAAACATTTCTCCTCTTCTATAGAAATCGGTTTCCCCGCGCAAATGTGAGCCGTTGCCTTTTGCTTACGTTAGAAAAATAGAATTCAAGAAACCACCTCCAATTCTCAACGAACCGCCACTTTACTTTATTTTTCGAAAACTGAAAACGATACAATCCAAATACATTTCATTGCTTATTTTTTAAATTAAAATACTCTCTCGTGCAACAACGTTTACAAAATTATGAAAGCCGTTTGTTATCCCGTGGCTGGAATCTAGCGTAATAAACAAATGCAACCGCATTGTTAATTCAGAAACCTTACATAAATTTTAAAGGGAAAATAACTAGTGGCATTTTATTACACTTTAAAAAGATAGCTCATAAAAGTTAAAAACGAAGCACAGCTATTTAATATATATATTTTAATGACCATTATAAGTGGTAAAATATTTTACACGTTTCAAAGCAATACTTCGGGTCATGTTGTAGCCCTAAAAATGTAGCATTAGGATTGTGTGACTGAGCCGATTGACGATCCTTTCGATGAATTATCGACACTTGCGTATTATTCCGTAGACAGTGGATGACATTAAAGTTCCGCCAAACGGATTTCCTTAGTCCGGCAAAATGATCAGACCGGACGAATGCTTGGTCCGCCTCGCAATTGAGACTTTCCACGGGGACGATACTAACTAGGCGATTTGAAGTTTTTGTCCCTAACAAAAAGTGCATTATCGGTCGACGGAATAATAAGCAATTAACGAATTATCAAATATTCTTCTACTGCTATTGAATTTCATTTCATTTTAGAGATTCGTATAAATTTTCACGAATCAAATAAATCTACGCATTTTATTATCTTGGTATTCCGCAATTGCGTAATTCCTCTACTGTTATCCTGTCATTTTTGTTTTCTGTTGGAGGGTGGCTTCTCTGCATCCACACCCGGATTGTCCATCCCCCCCCCCCCCCTTTAACCAAGGTGCAGATCACCTTCTCTAACAACAAAAGAAAACATTCATATCCCAACAACTCCGCAACTCCATATAAACTGAATTTTGGAAATAAAAAAAAACAAAGTTCCTCTTTCGCCAAACGAGCCAATTACTTTGCCGAGTGTCACAATTGATGCCACAGCGACACTAATGGCGTAAAAATAGTTTTGTGTATTGATTTTTTTTTTTTCCCCTTGTCGAAAAAGGGGAAAAAAAATCCTCTTCTGGTGGCTCGACAAGATTTGAGCTCCAATCAAACCTCTTGATACTACACAAAGAGAAGGGGAAAAAAATGAATCTGATTGAATCTCCGTTCCCCCCCCCCCCCTCTCCCTACAGGGACCACGAGGACAAGTGACTGAAAAAAGATTTCCCTCCTCATGGGAAATTCCCTTTTCCCGCAGAATCTTCCACGATTTGTTGCTGGAAGATATATACGCCACTGGATTGTGGGTTTGTTGGATGTTTTCTTCTCTCTGTGTGTAGGAGTTAACGAGGCTCAGTGTTTGTACTTGTACAAAAAAACAACAAAAAAACAGGGCGCTTTTTATGTGTTCCGTATCTCAAAGGGGAAAATATCGTGGGTTATAGGGGAAAACTGATCAAATCGAAATGTGAAAGAAATTAGTGTATTTTAAATTGTAAATTTGATCACTAACTCGCTGCCTCATTCTGTAACGTTGTAAGTTTTTTTTTACCGATCATTGTTGAAACTCTTTCCGACGTTGAGGTAACTTTTCTCATTTCTGAAACTGTTTTCAAATTTGTTTCAATCAGAATAAATAAAAAGTAATTGAGCGCAAATGCATAAATTCAGTATGGAGTGTAGTCCAGTCAATTCAACGTTGCGTTGAGTAATAACGCTGTAAGTGAAATAATTTTAATCAATCATTGTTGACTAGACCGCGAGGTTGCGGGTTCCGAGTTCCGTGTTAGGCATGGGTGTTTGTAAATGTATGTTGGCTTGTCAAATGACGAACGCTTCGGCGCATTATAGCCCTCATGTTACTGACGGCGCCAGATAATCTGAAAACAACCAACCAACCGATCATTGTTGAAACTTTTTCCTGTTGCCAATAATGTTTTCATCAGAATAAATAAAAAAAAAAAAATATTTAAACAGGAATGTATAAATTTAAGTTCATTTTTAATAAGTAAATTTGAAACTTACTTTCACGAGCACCTATGCTTTCACTGGGCGCTTTAGGCGTCTTTTGCAACTTTATATTCGGGTGAATAGTTGTCCAAGTCTTATGGTCTGCGTCAGGAAAATCCAGTTATGTGATTTAACCCTTTGCACTCGAGGCCTTTTTCGCGCGGGAGGACCAGCAACTCCTGACATTTTAGGTTCGGTTGGCGTTTATGGATTTGTTTCATAGAAACTAAAGACAGTCATTGGCCTTGCATCAAATTTCCGCATCAAACCTAGTGGTCCTCTCGTGTTTCGGCATCCAATCGTGTGGCGCCTGAGAGGCGCCGCTCGAGTGCAAAGGGTTAAATGTTTTCTGCTTAAGGAGAGTCCCTCGCATTTCAATTCCCCTACCTTGGTAATGTTATAATAGCACTTATGTAAGGAACATTTTCTAGAAAACTCTTCAACAAAAAGTCTTCATTGCTTTCATGAGGGGTTGGCTCCAACGAGTTTGATCAAAATCGTTGTGGTAATTCCTCTTAAGCAGTTCTAAACAAAACCCTCCCCCCCCCCCCTCTGAAACTCCCGTAAAAATGATCTAATGGTGTAAAAAGTTGATAAACGAATATCTTTCACATCTCGTCCACTGTGCATCGCTCATAAACGAACCTTTTTCTCCTCTCTTATGTTTCACTTACAAGAAAGGATAATGTAAGAATTATCGAAAAGTTTATCACCATATTCGCGCCGACCAAACGGTATAGTGGTTAGCGTGCTAGCTTCTAGACCGCGAGGTTGCGGGTTCCGAGTCTCGTGTTAGGCATGGGTGTTTGTAAATGTATGTTGGCTTGTCAAATGACGAATGTTTCGGCGCAGTATAGCCCTCGCGTTGCTGACGGCGCCAGATAATCTGAAAACAACCAACCAATCACCATATTCGCCATTTTGGCCATTCGCCATTTTTTTTTTTTTAATCCATGTAAGACTTATCGTCAAAAATGTGGCGAAACTGGCAATTTTTCCAAAGGAATGAAAATGCTCATAACAGTATTTCACGACAAATTTAAATGTAGTGACCAGTTGTGCGATGCTCTACCTTATGTTTGATCAAGTAAATGGTTTTAGTTTTTGTTTAGTAAATGTTTTTCGGTTATATTTTACATAATTAGTTTTCCGCGTAAACCTACGATATGGACATTTTATTACATTACCGATTCCATTGTCTGTCCAAGGGAAACCATGAAATAGCTCACACGACACTAACTTTGGCAGTCTGAATGGATATCATATAAAATTGGATTTTTTTTTTTTCTAAATAACTTTATATTTTATATACTTTTGATTTTTAATTTCAGAATTAATCGATTTGATATAAAACTAAGTTTGTTGATCTACATCTTGAAAGGGAAAAAATGAATAATACATGGTGTAGGAAGTATGAAAAAAATTGGGTAATGCGCTACAATATCACCATCACAGTTATCACATCGAAAACATTATTTCCGCTGTAATAGACAGCAAACTACCAGTCTTTAAAAAACGATTTATTTTTAGAATTATCCGTTCTCAAAGATATATGTGTATATATATATATATTTTGGCATTTCAGGAACACGCCAGACTTGACTACGACACGGCCTGCATCATACACGATTAACATTAAATAAAGAAGAAAAATAAAAAAAATAAAATAAAACTCTTCAAACTCGAGTCAAACGGGAACGGACGAAAGACTTTGTCATAACTAGCCTCACAGAAAAAGAAAGCCCCGCCAAATGTGACAAAGCACAAACATTCTCCCCCCCCCCCCACCTTGTTTGAGGACAAGTCAAAAGACTCAAAGCAATTTTTCTTTTAGGAAGAAAAATGAAAAATTTCCGAATTCCTATTCTTAGCTGTTCCCGAAGCGTTTTATAAAAATGCTAAAAAAATGTGCTCCGAAAGTTCTCTCCGGGAATACATTTTCTTCGAAGGTAAATAATACCAAACTTTTGAGTCGGGCTTGTGTCGAGACATTTTTGTAATTCCCCCCCCCCCCCCCCCTTTTCCTCTCGAGAAAGCAAATATTTGAATTTTTGTTTCAAAATATTTTATATTGTTTTACTCTCCCTTAATATTTCCTCAGTCGTATCTGTCCATGTGAGCTTTTTTTTTACCAAGTTAAAGCAGCCAAGTATATTAAATGCGAAAAAAGAAATTCATGAAAACACAACAGACATTCGATGCGAAATGGCGGAACAAAAGCTGTCGGTTTTAACAACTCTTGTTCGATTACTTGTTTTTTGTTTCGCATATTTTCGTTTATTGAAAACGTGTCGTTGATTTTTTTATTTAATTTAGAAAAGTGACCAACGATACGCTGTGCGAATCGAAACCACCTGCGGACGAATATTCAATTAGGAAATTTTCATTGAACTGCATATATTGGGCACAACATTTTCTTAAGATGTCGCTGACACAGCACTTTAGAGGGGGGAAAGTAATAATAGGCTCAGGGCTGATGAACAGTTTAAACTGGGTCTTAAGTCCATGCCCATTACAAAGTTTTTTTTTTATTTTAGTTTTATAAAACATCGATACAACTGAACAACATCAGCGTACATCTGTTTTTAAACAAGCAGGTGCATATCCACACGAGGCCTTTCTTGCGAATGCCCAAACATTAAGAGTAGAGGTCGGAAATATTGATCAAAATAAATATCGATACTATGACGTTGCATAGAAAAAAAAATATCGATAAAATATCGATGCATGATTCTTTTTATTTGATTTTCAATGTTGCCAGCGTGCTAGCTTCTAGACCGGAAGGTTGCGGGTTCCGAGTCCCGTGTTGGCATGGATGTTTGTAAATGTATGTTGGCTTGTCTAATAACGAATGCTTCGGCGCATTATAGCCCTCGTGTTGCTGACGGCGCCAGATAATCTGAATACAACCAACCAACCAATGTTGCCAGAAACTAAGTTTTAAGGGACAAATTTCTACTTTTTTATGAATTCGTGCCAAAATTGTTTTAATAAATAAATTATAAAAATTGTTTTAATAAATAAATTATAAAAATTGTTTTAATGAATAAATTATATTATCAAACAGAATAAATAAAATACATTTGGATGTCAATGCATAAATTCACGTTTACTTTTAAAAGAAAATTTTTGAAAAGTGGTTTACTCTTAAATTTTCTGACAGAGATGTTTGTATTATCTAAAATTAAATGCAAATTCCAGGCACACGTTGGAAACAAAAAATCGCTATGTTAAGGACTACTAATAAATAATCTTATCTTTCTATTATGTTTTCTTTTTGGTTAAGATGCCATTTTAACTGCAATTGTAACTAAAGTCCAAACTTCTTTAGTTTTGAAAAGGGGATAAAGAAAATCGAAAAAACAAATGACACTAAAAAATGATCATCAAAAAACTAAAAAATTTTGAAAATATCGATACATCGGGGACCTTGTATCGATATTTTTAGTATCGATATATATATATTTTTTAAATATTGATAAAAATATCGTCGTATCGATATATTGCCGACCTCTAATTAAGAGGGGACGGACTACAATTTTGACCAATTGAAAACAATACCCTTAATCTTAAGGACCAGGGTAAACTTTTTTTAACTGGATGTTAGAAACAGAAAACTGTTCATGTGTAAGAACTTGGCCTTCCTATTCTTATATTTAGCCAAAAGGAGAACAAAGTTAATTATCTCATAAGGAAAGGCCGACCAAACGATGTAGTGGTTAGCGTGCTAGCTTCTAGACCGCGAGGTTGCGGGTTCCGAGTCCCGTGTTAGGCATGGGTGTTTGTAAATGTATGTTGGCTTGTCTAATGACGAATGTTTCGGCCGCATTATAGCCCTCGTGTTGCTGACGGCGCCAGATAATCTGAAAACAACCAACCAATCACAAAAAAATTGATTGAATACATTGTCATCTACTACGAATCTACGATCTACGAAAGCTGATAAGTTTGGCGTAAAGGCATAAAAACACATCTTTTATTTGTTTTGATTAAAAAAAATGGCAACGGGAAAGAGATCGGTGAATGGGATTTGTTAGTATTACGAAGCCATTATAGAAGCGTGTGTAAAAGCGACATTTCAGTGAGACTTACATCCCCCAAAATTTAATAGATTGCATTGTCATCGACATCGAATCTGTCTGTCAAGTTTCAGACCTATTGGATGATGGCAATCGGGTTAAGTAGGCCTCCGCAGATTTCCTCCTATCGACAAAAATACCCACACAAAGTTGAAGGTAATATAAAAGATTTAAAAAAAAAAAAAATGGTTTTAACTGCACAATTGAAACTTACGCTACAAATGCTAATTGATAGTGGTATGTCATTAAATTTAAAACATAAGTACGCAATATGTTTATTTTGGGGGAAAAAAAAGTGTTGTCGAAAAGAAACTATTAAATTAGATACCTAAATTAGTTTGAGGTATCTAATTTAATAGTTTCTTTTAAATTAGATACCTAATAATTGCGTTTCCGTGAGCGCATAATTGAAGACCAGTAAATAAAATTATCAAAGGGATCGAGTCTTTACTATCAAATAAACTTAATTATTATCAGTAGCAAAAACTGGAATTGGAAACAATTCCAAGAAGCACGCAGCGAGTATTTTAAGGAAAGAAAAAAAAACTTCTACGCAATCCTGGCTAGTTGCTTTTGATTATTCCTTTCCATATGCACGCTTCAAAAAGTAATAATATAATTAAGTTTTTGAATCGAAAAAGGTTTTTTTCTTTTTTTAATTTTTGGTTAAAATATTCGCGTTTTAAGAAAAGTACGTCGAGTGTATATTTATGAAATTATATATATATATATTTTTTTTCCCGAAGTCAAAACTCTGAGGTTTTAGTGGGCACATTAAATATGCAAATGTCGATGTGCTGTTTATTAACTAGGCAGCTTTCTTTCGAGATTCCGTTTTTCTTCCTTTTGCACGAAATGAATGCGGAGATGAAATTCATTTCATTGAATATGTGTAGAATTGCTTCTGTTATGATGCGCAAAAGCATACGAAAGGACGCATTAAGCGTAATTGTGACAATACATAGATGACTTCTGAGTAGTTTTAGTCTGGAGTCAATTTGATGGCCTATTTAGGGGAACTTTGACAGAGTTAAAATAAATATGTTAAAAGATTCTGATTTTTTTTCCTCTTGATTTCTTGAATATTTTCTAGATAACTTTTAACCCACTGACGGTCACGGGAATGGGCGAAATTACCCAGTTGTTTTCCCTGCAATAATTGTTAAGTTATATTTCTACTTCAAATACATAATTTTTTTTAATTATTTTTTATTTATTTAGTTTTAGATAGGTTATAGAGTATCATCCTAATAAAAATATCTAAAATATATCTTATTTTAAATTTTATTTATAAACTTAAAAATTTTGTGTACTGCTAGAAAAACTGGAGATCCTAAGAAGTATATATGCGTGCATGACTTTTATGATAACATCGATTTTGTGTGTGTGACTGGGTGGTTGGATGTGTATGGTGATGGCGGGCAAATCTGCGGAGGCCTAATTAACCCCCTTGCCTTCATCCAATCGCACTAAAATAGGATTTAATCGACCATTGAAGAAACTCTTTCCTGTTGCCAAATTTTTAATAAATAAATAATAAAATTGTCTTAATCAGAATAAATAAAAGACAATTTGGATGTCATTGCATAAATTCACATTTTTTTTTTTTTATGAATACATTTTGAAAAGTAGTTTACTGTATATTTTGTTGATAGAGATGTTTTTAATATTTAAAATTAGATGCCAACACTAAGCACACGCTGGCAACATAAACGGGGCTTTGTTAATGAATATAAAAATTGGCGATGCATACAAAAGATTTATATTAAAAGCTTCGTTTTTATAGGTTATATTATTTTTCGGTTTCTTTCTCATTGAGATGCCCGAGGAATGATGAATCAGTCCATTTTTCTGGTTGGTTGGTTGTTTTCAGATTATATGGCGCCGTCAGCAACACGAGGGCTATAATGCGCCGAAACATTCGTCATTTGACAAGCCAACATACATTTACAAACACCCATGCCTTACACGGGACTCGGAACCCGCAACCTCGCAGTCTAGAGGCTAGCACGCTAACCACTATACCGTTTGGTCGGCCCATTTTTCTGGTGTTCGTATCCCAAGCATATTCTACAGATTCTGCTTTCAATAATTATGAAACGCAGTGACTGTTAAAGAAATATTATTTCTTCTTTCTTTTCATTTCTTATTTCAAAATTGTTTCAGTAAATAAATATTTTTTTTTTAATTAGAATAAATAAATAATAAAATTGTTTTAATATGAATAAATAATAAAATTCATTTAATCAGAATAAATAAAAGATATTTGGTTTTGAGTGCATAGATTCACGTTAATTTTTAATAAATAAATGTTGCAATGTAGTTTGCCGCACATTTTGCTAATACAAATGTTTTGGATATTTAAAATTAGATACAAACCCCAAGCACGCGCTGTTCACTGAATTGGCTTTGTGTTAATGAATATAAAAATTGCCAATGCATCATACAAAGGATTTATATTTAAAAATTTGTTTTTATTGGTTATATTATTTTTTGTATTTATTTATAGCTTCTCGACTTTGAAACATGTGTCGGCTCCTAATTCAAGATCATTCCTACTGTCATTAAAAGTGGTGAATATATTTTAACTTGATATCATGACATTGAAAGTAATTAAAATTGCTTAGAGGTTCTTAATTTTTGCGGATGTTGTTTGCCCGAATGCAAAATTTATAAAAATACAGACTTGGACTGCCCCCGCGTGACCTCCACGTTTTTAGGTAGAATATACTTTATTAAAAATTTATATATAGACATGATACCTGAAAACAAATTTTCAAAGGACCTTGAAAAACATTATTTATGTCCTTAAAAGTCCTTGAAAAGTCATTCATTTTCATTCTGTGATTTGAATAGGAACCCTGTTAACGTTTTCTTTTTTTGAGAATTAGATGATAATAAGGATGCATTTTAAGAGGTTTCAAAGTATTTTTAGTGTGAGTAATTTAATAAATACTTTTAAAAAGTGTCTTATAGAGTTTTCATAGGTTTATGATTAAAAATGCATACAAAAAGTTATTTTTATATTTACACAAGGAATTGTCTATATTTTATAAAATATTGTTACGAATTTCTGTATATTTGTAAATATGACGTTGTATTAATTATGTAAATAGAAAAATGTATGTACATTTCGCATAAGGCAGTGCAAGTGTTCGTTTGTCTTCGCTTTCCTGCAATGTGTCTCCTTATGCTTGAAAACGAGTTCTACAGGGATCATGCTGGAAAACGAGTTTTACAAGGGGAAGGCTATAAAACAATATGGTTAATGGCAATCTCGCAAAGTTTTCGAGATAGAACCAAGTTGGCGACAGTTTTGGCGACATTTTCGGTCCCCATGTTCATGTATAGGGCTTTTCGACTACGATCTGGAAAATCCTCCAAATTTCTATCTCTAGAAGATTCACGAAGAATTGACTTTCCTATATAAGGCCGGCCGTGAGTTGAGTTAGATAGTTACTGAGTTAGTTGTCTCTCAACGAGCATTCAGAGAGCTGTATTGTGAAAGTGAACTGTATTGCATTGTCTTTTGCATCGATCTTAGCAGTTGTGTATCTAGTTTTTAACTGCTGTTTGAGCTCCATTGTTGTGTAAAGAGCTGTATTGAGTCTTTTGGAAAGGAAATTTCTGGAGATGTAAAAGAATCTGCGAAGAGTTACATCGGAAGGAATTTCTGCAAGTTTTGATCTGCTTTGGCTTCAAATCTTTCGAACCCATCCACGCAACAATATTATACAAAATATACATAAGTTAATTATAGTTTCTTATGCTAATACCAATTAATTGAGTAAATAAATCAGTATAATAACTATTAATATGATAAAATAGAGTTTAGAAATAAATAACTGCACATAAATAATTATCTTGTAAATGTAAATTATAAATTATTCCTGGGATAATTTAATAAAAAAACATTTACTTAGAAAGGACTAAGATTTGATGGACCGACAAGTATCAATGTGTGTAAATATTAATATTGTTTTTATCATCAGGTTGTCTATATTTTTCTTTTTTTCGAAAATCAAATTTAACTTTTTTTAAAAGTCACTAAGATGGTAAAACAAATCTCCTCCAAGAGATGGACCCCCTTCCCCTCCCCAAACAAAAAAGTTGCGAAATCGTAAAAGGGTTCGCAAAATTACACCTCGGTATCAAACTTTCTTAATCCTATTTTTATCTATTTAAGAGTGATTTTCTGTAAGCGAGGTACGCTTGTGATAGTTGACATTTTTGATTTTGCTGACATTATGTTCTTTACAGTGTCTTAGTAAAAAATGAATCAGTTCTGGGATTTTTTTTTTTTTGCCAAGTCCTACTTACTTTTTACAATTACAATCATACTAAAACATTACACTTGTTAGTAGGTTTAGTTATATATTTAAGGACATAAAACATAGTAATTGCTTGATATAATCAATATTTAATAATATATTTTGAATGCGATAAATTATATAACACTTTACAAAAAAGGTAAAAGAGTAAAAATATTATGAACATGCATATCTAAGTATAAAGAATGAAATTGAAAGAATTTGTTGAATTAAGTAAATGTAAAATTTACTCATTTTTTAACTTGAGAGTAATGTATTTGTAAATCACAACCTACAATTACTATTATAGCAGACTTATACAAGTTAAATTCTTCGCAATATAAGCACGTTTCCATGAACCTCACTACCATTTACGAGATCGAATGGTACAAATCAATATTCATTTAGTCAATTATAATTAAATCATGGTGACATTAGTTTTTGGATATGTCAATACTGAATTGCAAAAATTGTGGGAGGAGGGTACAATATAGTATATTTTTTATAAAATATTATTTATATATTTTAATTTTGTTTTTATTCAAATAGGTCTTGCCTATATGACATACTCAGATGACATTTCCATATTAAGCATTCTCATGAACAATTGCAACATACCGATTTCGTACATTCAAAATACATTATTTGCTCAAATATTACTAATAATTAGGGGTTTTTTTTTAACATGAACATAAATCTAGTTTTGAACAAATCGAGAAAGCAAGGATAAAAAAAAAAAGCAATTACCTTTTAAAGCTCTATTCATTTTAATTTCTTCCGAACCAAATAAAGGTATGCGCAAAATGAATGCACATAAAGAATTGTTGAAGGAGGTTCAAAGAATAACTTCCATTAAAGTGTCAGAAAATATTCCATCGGAAAAATAAAATGGCTTTAGGCACTTGTTAATCTATGCGATTTGTATGAAGCATTACTAAAAAAAATAGAGTGCCCTTATTATTTAAAAGATATGATAAAAATCAAAACCCGATGAATCCTATTTATTCTGAATGATACTTAAAACACCCAAAAGGAAAATTGTTTCGTCTTGAAAGGAAATTATTTTCAGTTGGAGTAATTAGGGTTTCCTCAAAAGATAGAAACTTACAGATTTTATATTGAAAACGGATTTTAATTATGTGTGCTCGGAGATTAACGTTAACTAATAGAACACTCCTTTTTTAATTCGTCCTTTGTTCTTCCTTTTCTTTTATTTGCTTACGATTAATAATCAAGTTTCCTGGCGGAACTGAACAATATAAATACCTTCAACGGTAATCAATCGCCCCTTGATTGCTTTTTAATATTTTGCTGTTTGATTTATACGTTTGTTTGGGTCATGCTCAACACTAAAATTAGTTTGTAGGCAGTGTTATAAATTTTTCTCATAGGCAATGATGGCGCAGTTTTTATTAAATAAAAAACTATAATTTATTCTCTCTTCGAATGCCCACAAGACTTCTCCGAACAAGCTTCAAGTTTCGGTGAGTACAATCACGAAAACAGCGATAATTCACGCACAGCGAAAGTAAATAAAACATCCGATGCTTTCCGAACAGTGTCCTATACTTTTCTGATCACTGAATTCGATTTTTCGTTTCCTTTTATAGTATCGCGGCAGAAATTTTTAGCAAAATACAAATAAACAATCACGTGATGGAAATGCCTCGACGTTAGATGTTGCCACCTTTTTTTAACCTGTTTTATCGCTGTTAACAAATAAAACAAAATAGAACTTTAAAAGAAATACGTCACTATTTACAGTTGACAACTCCCACATTTTAAAGTTTTTTTTTTTTTTTTCTTATTTGAATATAAATGTTTCAAAAAGACCTTAAACACAAAAATTTCTGCTCACTACGATTTTTTTTTTTTTTTTTTTTTTTTTAAATTTGCAACCTAAAGTTCACTTGTTAGATTCTGGCTGGAAAAACGACACATTCGGCTCGAAGCGATTTGTGAAGTCACTTCATCTTAAATAACTTGGCTTGAAACGCTAACTAGTTTATTAATCTCTATCAATAACAACTATTTTGTTAACATTAATCATCGACACAATATTTTACTCAGGAAAGAGACATTGCAAAATCGATTACACATCCCATTTATTGCATTATAGTATGACGAATCGATTGCATACTAATCGTTCATAATTATCATCTGAAGATGGATGTACAATATTTTATAGAATAAGAAGATCATTTACCTAAGAAAAACGAATGTTTATAATTGAGCTCAGAAAACCCACCTAATTGTTTTAGTGATTATTGAAGATAGCCGAACAATTAGTGAATCAAACCATTACAAACCCTTTAGAAACATGAATGGCAATCATAATTAACACTGATGTTATTCATGGTATAATAAATGTCAGATTTGCCATGAACTGGCACTTTTATTGCGGGATCGTAATAATAACTTTACTCATGTACTAATAATGATATTGATGTGGTTGAACTTAATTGTTCATTAAAGCAACATCTTGGAATCTAATAAACGGTTTTTCGCACGAATGCAAAGAAGAATGATTTGGCGAAATAATGGCGGGAGGAGGAATTTTGATTTAATCATTGGTAGGGGGCATTATTGGATTCCTTCCGAGAACAACTTTTACTTTTTATTTAATCAATTGTTCTTGGAATTTTCTCTCTTAAGTCAATTAATGAGACTTTTTTTTCCTCCTTGTTCGGTCATTTGAAGCATTCTTAAGAAATAACTTCACCAAGAAGAAAAATCGCTCTGCAAAATCGTAAAGAAAAGAAAACCAGTAGAACAAAAGAAAAATCGAGAAGAAACATTCGCGTCTAGAGTTCTGGTTAATTTAATCTGAGTTTATGTTGATAAAGGAACGGAGCTATAAATTTGGTTGTCGACATATTAAAGTTCTCAATAAAAAAGGATATTTATTTAAAATATGTTTACCATCATGTGTACACCTTTTGGAAATGAATATAATAATTTTAAATTATGAAAGCTTTAAAACATGTTTTTATATTTTTAAAAAGTTTTATTAGTGTAATTGAGTCAAAATTAAGAATGTAAATCTATGTGGTACTTTTATTAAATTCTATCAACTAATATATTCAATACTCGATAAAAATTACATCAAAGATGTCCTGGTAATTCTATGTACAGGAAATTCACAATAAAACTCTATATTTTTGAAATTATCACTCACTAAACTGCATTTAAACTCTAACAAAATACTTTTTCAAACAAATATTATGTGAAATTTTTCAATAAAGCGCAATTTTCAAAATCTTCATATTTCTGATAGTGGTTTATTGTTCAATTCTACACTAATGCAAACTGCTTCAATTCACCATTTAAACTTCAAGCTGCCCAAACCATTTATAGGCAAATTGATCCAAAATTTTAAAAATAATTTCTTGGATGTGAACTTATTTTTAAGCAATGTCACTGATACGAAGGTTCAGTTGTACACTTTTCGAAGTCTTTACTATGTTTACTCCAGTTTGTAATATAAGTACTGTACCAGTCATTGGGAATTTATTTCTTCGCGATCACTTTAAAAATGACTTAAAACATAAGGATAAACATCTTACAACATAAAGTAACTTTTCACCGCAAGAAGTTAACCATCATGATGCAGTACAATAGGGACATTTAAAGAAAACTGGTTTGTTAAGAATAAAAGCATGTTTTCCAAATCGAAGATTAATTCATTCAGGGCACTCTGACTTTAACCTCTTCATATTATAACTTGAAAATTATAACGAGCACACGGATTGCTCAGATGAAGATTGTTCTTGAGCTATTTAACTTGGGGTGTGGAACATCGCAAAACTTTCTACTACACTATAATATTGGTCATTGCATTAAAATTTACTTCGTTATTTACCGTTTTCATATTTTCACTCATTTAGATATAAACTGCCAGTTAGGCGATATTTTTGGCTGTAATGTTGACGTGGGTTAAGCAAAACCCGCCAAAATGGGGAAATTGGCGATGTTATTCAATAGATATTACATTGTCCTTTCTATGTGCGTGAAACCCAGAAAAATCGATCGTTGATGGACGATGCTCAAGAGCAAAGATCTCAGTGTTAAAGGCACTCGTTTTTCAACTGTTTACGCTTTTATCTCATTTCTACGAGAATTTCGTAGGTGCGGTCGTTTAGAACACCTTAAGAGGCATTAGTACAGAGATTTCAATTAAAATAGTTAGAGCCGTTTTTAAGCAATTACTGAAAAATATGATTTTTGTTATGATTTTTCATGATTTCAACATTGTGCGCGATATTAACGAAAACCTAAATGGCTGGTCCCATGACCACCACTAACCTACACACCAAATTTATTTGAACATCGTAGGTCAATTTGTTCGGGAATTATACTGACAATGTACACACAAGCGTACATTTTTCTAGACAACTTTTTGTAATCAGGCTGTTCCAAAAAGTAAAGAAATGCCCCCCCCCCCCCCTCAAAAAAAATCTAGTTTTTTTTTTTTTACCTAAAGCTATACTTTCACTCTCCTATGTAGTCATACGGACAAATAATTCAAAACGTACAATAGTCCGACTGTCACGACTATTGCAAAAAAATGACTCAACTCTAAAAGACAAGGAAGATGACAAAATTGAATAATTTGATGACCACTACAGAGCAAATCGCGACTCTTATAAGAAACTTACTTTTTTTTAGGAATTTATTTAGTATTTCAGAAAATTATGAATGTTTTTGATTTAGAAATTTGACCTTTCAATGGTTGATTTAGTGTGCTTCACACAGGGACCGGTACGCGGAGTAACGGTACTTTTTGGAGATTTTTTTTATTAATTACTATTAATAATAACTCATAAGTCTTTATGCATGTATTAAGATATAAATTAGTAAGAAAATAAATACGTAAAATAAGAGTATTTGTTTTATTTATATCATAAGCATCGATATAAATAAACAACTGGATAGACTGCTCCATTGTCAATGTAAAAGAGTAATTCTATGTAATTTATACGAAGCAGTTGTCAAATCTGCGAATTACGAAATGAGTGGGAAAGTATCCATCATGAGATTATTCAAATGTAAGTTTGGTTGGGAAGTTGCATTGGATTTTTTCTTGTGCAACAATTACACGGACTGACTTTGCCGCTCCGATAGCCTAGTGGTTAAAGTATCAAGCTCCTGATCGGAGGATTGTGGGTTCGATCCTCGACGGCCGCTAAGTACCGGAGTGTTTGGGGCTGGCGAACATTAAAAATATGTCGTGACCGCATTGTCCTCTGGTTGGTGTGGTGGGGTAGGAGAGAGAGGTTTACACTGAAAGATTTCGATCTCGTATTCTTCTAGATGCTCAAAATTACGAGACATAAAATGCTTAACATATCCATATACAAGCATCGATATAGATAAACAACTGGATAGACTGCTCCATTGTCAATGCAAAGAGAAAAACACGTCGGGGATTGCGAAGCTGGTGGGATGATTAACCAATCACAGTTCACTTTTATAGTTGGATGGGAATGCGAAAAACCTTGTAAAGAATTGGAGTATATATTTGTTTGCATGTTATTACTAATTAAGGTCTACTATTGACATTTTTGCTGTGTACAACCCAAAATTTTATTTCCAATCCTCGGCAATCCGTATTTTTTATCCCACCAATTGCATCTGGCAACGGCTTCATTTTCCCAGCGTTAAGCAGTCTATCCAGTTGTTTATTTATATCGATGATCATAAGTTGTGTAAAATTTTAAGAATCTAAATTTTATAATTAAAAATCCCAAGCTTCAGTGGGGAGTTACCACACGATTAGAAAGCTCGCGTAAAGGATAATTTTTTTTTTTTGCACTACGACCCTGAATTCACATCAAACTTATTTTTGCCCCGTTATAAGTTGTTTTGCTTTCTAAATTTATCATCAGAAAGGGAAGTGGTTCACATGCTTCTTCTATTGATAAGTGGACACGTTTTGAAACATGTGCACTGTCTGGATTTGGTAAGGATTCATCGACTATGGTAATGTTTAAGATTGCAGAGCAGCAGCATGTTCCGTCAATCACGAGTGGAGCAAGAGCTGCAACATACTGCTTGCATGCGCTGTACTCATGCGCTGACCTCAAGTCGTACAAAAAAGACCAGACTGACTTCTGGTCGGAGAGGATGAATCGCTGATTCAATCTGAATTCCTTTTTCTTCATGTGTTTTTCTTGTTTACAATTAAGCATGTTTATTAAAGTACTGGAGTCGGATAATCTTACTCTAACATTAAATCTTAACACTACCAACACACTAACATTTATCTGGCGGACTTGTTCTGGTGTATCAACACAAAGGTTAACAATGAGCATAGGTTCCCAAAAGTGCCGCCTCCTTGTTTTAACTTACCCCTAAAACTACCTTTTTGGAAGCTTTTCATTTACCGTTCGTATCTCCATTATTATTGATTATGAATTCATATTTTTTTTACCATTTTATTCCTTCTTATTTATTCTTTAAAAAAGCTGCTTGACTTTTTTTTTTTATAAACATAACACTTTCAAGAGAATTTACTAAAATAGGCGAAATTTTCATTTTGTACTGTATTTTGTTTTTGGTATTTAGGGCATAGCTATTTTATTTGTGATAATATATAAAAACTATTTGAATAAAAAAATTAGCGCAGTGTTCAACCTTTCAAACAATATCATGTTTTTAATATTGGGGTGTCGGGAACACCCCAATATTAAATACAGCCTTCAAAAGGATGGTCCGTACGTCTATATCTTACCCATAACGCGGGAAGCAATTGCTGTCTCATGCTGTGTGTGCAATAAGCAGTTTTTCCTAGTAAAAAATTAGCTTGGTATATGTTCTAGATTCAATATTTTTTTAGTAATTCGATGTCTTATATAATTTTTAAGTTTAGAATAATGTATTTCGTGAATTAGGCTACTTTCTGAACGAACGAAGATGTGGCAAATGAGGACTTCTTGTTCATTTTCATTCCTTGTGGGCGGAACAGTTAAAGTTTCGGTTCGTATTTAGTTTACTCAGGCACTTGGGAAAATATGTGTATTGAGCAATGCCTTATGCGCCCTATAAATCTATCGGAGGTTTGACACATGGTAGAGGCATTACAGAAAGTATACTTAATAAATGGATTAAGGTAACCTCCTATTTTTTTGTGTGAGCACAATAACATACAATGAACAACACGTAGAAGTTAGGGATTTAAGAAAGAAGAGAGATCAGTTAGATGTACAAAAGTTTATTTCTTGGCTTCAAGAACATAATCCATTTACAAAAGAAACGGAAGAACTTGTATCATTATCAACTGGATATATTTCAGACGATTTAGTAAATTGTGATCAGGCTTATAAAGTAGGTATCGCAATGATGAAAAATTCACGGAAAAACACTTCTTTGAATTGTAATTACATAGAAAAGACATTTTTTAGACTCAGGCTAGCCAGAGGATGGTCAAAGTTCTATCAAAGGAAGTATTAGTCAATCCTCAAAGACTTTTTAACAGAATTTTATGTATTTGCGATAGTCCCTTGAAACTAAAAGAATACTAGTCGTACGAGTTGGCTTCTAGGTCGCCATCTATATTTGATGATGTGTCGCTCCGTAAAGGAACAAAATCTTCATTGATGAAGGTATTTGAAATTGGTTTACGGAATTATGTTGATGTTCACGATGCTGCATTTGTACTAGATGGAGGATTTTTTAATCCACTATGTAAACTGGCTAAATTATTTAACTATTGAAGAAATTGTAAATATGTTTTGTAACTACTTTATTTCAAATTATGGATACAACGTTACTGCCATCTTCGAAGGATATCCAGAACATTCAACTACTAAGAACGAAGAGCAAAGTAGAAGAGCTTTCAAGAAAAATTCACGTGACATCCAGTTAGGAGAAAACTCAAAACGTACGACATTTGGGGAAAACTTTTTCGGAAATAAGAGAAACAAAACACGATTATTGAAATTCAGCAATGGATAAAAGATGTTTATTAACCTTGACATCTGAAGATGACCCTGATGTAGATATTATAAATGTTGCCGTAGAAAAACCCAAGCAGTTCTCTAAAATGGTGGTTGTAGGATCTGATACAGGTTTGTTGACTTTATTAGTGGTTTTAGCTCCATAGAAATAGGATATGTATTTTTGTAAGCAAAACGGTGGCAAAGACCCAACATAACTATTTTACAACATCGCCATTTTGATCGAATATTACAGTGAATTCAAAATTGGCTCTTGTTTGTGCACGCAATAACCGGATGTGCGACATTATGGCTTTTACGTTCATGCTTTTATGGTTTAGGAAATTATAAAAGCAGTTGAAATTGTGAAATCTTCGGTAGACACTGATAAAAAGCTCCAATATTTTTGCAAGAAAATGTATCAAAAGAACAATTAATTACTAATTAGTGGAGAAAGATTCATATTTGGACTATATGGAGTCAATGAAAAAATAAACTTGAATTAAGCTCGTCACTTCAAATTTATGAGTCTGGCAAAAAAGTCAAACTTGTGATCAAATATCGATCTGGAAAGATTGTCTCCAACAACCGAAGCATGTCAACAACACATACTCAGAGTTTACTTGCAAGTCCAGAAACGGTTAGGCGATAGTTTGTTAGCTACGGAATGGGGATGGAAGTTTGAGTCTCTAAATGATAATGGATGAGAGAAAAAGTTCTCCATCCAGTGACTTCTTTAAAGCCTTTCACATCAAATGATATTTTGTATTTAGTGTCATGTTTCTTTAAATCTGTTTGTGGGAATTATTGAGGATGCAGAAAGTCAGGCTTAGTTTGTCCTGCTATGTGCGAACACTGCTGTGGATATTCCTGTCACAACGCACCAATCATGAACGAAGATAGATACATAATTGATGATGATTATGAATGCATGTAATGAAAATATATCTGTATCAGTGACATAAGGAATGGTAAATATGTACTAATTTAAAAATTATTTATTAAAGTTAATTACAAAGTAAGAAGGAGAAAACGAAGGTAATATAAATAGAAAGATATTAAAAGCATTTTATAAAGGAGGAGAAGGGGTCCGTAATGGTGTGGATGCCATTCATAGACTTATTATTATCAATAGACTGCGCGTTCCCACTTCAATTATACAACGAGAATGAAACCAAAATGAATCACATGAGTAGGGACTTTTTGGCAGATTTGGCGGGTTTCTCCTCACTCAGGCGATAAAGGATAATAAGATTATTAGATAAAGGACTAATTTTACGAC
The DNA here is from genome assembly GCA_963978545.1 of Linyphia triangularis. Taxonomy (NCBI): domain Eukaryota; kingdom Metazoa; phylum Arthropoda; class Arachnida; order Araneae; family Linyphiidae; genus Linyphia; species Linyphia triangularis. The sequence continues at coordinate 2,540,995 of OZ021727.1, read as the reverse complement.
GTAGCCAAATTAAAACCCACGTGACCGATAGACGAATTTTGAGATTCATTTTGGTTTCATTCTCGTTGTATGATTGAAGTGGGAACGCCCAGTCTATCGATAATAATAAGTCTATGATGCTATTTATATTTATAATATTCTACTGGTAACAATTAATTCAAATCCACAGCTACACGTTGTTGCCAGTCCGGGTCACAGCGTGTCCATTGGTGGTGGATAATGGAACAATCTTAAATAATTAAGGTTAGGAGTAAACGCTCCCTCGAACCAAAACTGGCAAAAATTGAACATTTTTATCATAAATACATTTGTAAAAGTTGAGACATATATTTTAGTAGAATTCGGTCCTTTTTTTCAGTAACAAATATTTTACCTGGAATAATTTCATATTTCACATAAAGCTAGAGACAGCGAGAGCCTCCCGCGTTACGGTTGCCCGACCAGACGGTATAGTGGTTAGCGTGCCAGCTTCTAGACTGCGAGGTTGCGGGTTCCGAGTCCCGTGTTAGGCAGGGGTGTTTGTAAATGTATGTTGGCTTGTCTAATAACGGATGTTTCGGCGCATTATAGCCCTCGTGTTGCTGACAGCGCCAGATAATCTGAAAACAGCCAACCAACAACCCTCGTTACGGTTAGGCAATTGCAGGTTAGGTTCCTTACACCCCAATATTAGAAGTTTGACATTGTTTGAAAGGTTGAAAATTGCGTTACAACTTTTATTCAGATTTATTCAAATGTTTTTTTTTTTTAATATTATCGGAAATAAAAGAGTTATACCCTAAATACCAAAAATACCCGACGACAAATATAAAATGTTGCCTCTATCTTAGCAAATTCTCTTGAAGATATTATATTTACAGAAAACGTTAATTAGCATTTTTGAAGAACAGACAATGAGGAATAAAATGATGAAAATATTATGAAGCTAGAATGAATAGTAACGGAGATACGAGCGATAAACAGATGGCTTGCAAAACGGATGTTTAAGAAGTTGGGGGGGAATTTGGAGCTGGAACAAGGGACTTTTGAGGAAATACTCCTCTAATTAACAACTGGCAAAAATTCAGCTTGTCTCTCATTTCTTCCGAGAAAGAACTTTCATTGCCTGTGCTAATGAGCAATGGCAAAACTTAATCAACAATGTTCTCGCGAGTTCCTCTTCGCAGAAAATATTCCATTCCATGTCACTCACCTAACTTGAGATTGCCCATCTTATCTCAAAAGATCTTTTCCCTACGTGGTATGGAAACAACCAATAGAATACAACCTTTTTCTCAATTCGATTTGATTTTAGTTAAAAAACAGTCTGTTTCATACTCTGCTACTAAACTTCATTTGCACCTTTGCAACTGGGTCGACCAAACGGTATAATGGTTAGCGTTACTAGCTTCTAGACCACGAGGTTGCGGATTCGGGTCCCGTGTAAGGCATGGATGTTTGTAAATGTATGTTATCTTGTCAAATGACGAATGTTTCGGTGCATTATAGCACACGTGTTGCTGACGGCGCCAGATAATCTGAAAATAACCAACCACCGTTGCAATTGAATATTAAACTCTACAGAGTCTTCGGCACTTGTTGAACTCCTACATTAATATTTTTTAGTTTATTAGCATAGAAAAGTCATTTAATGTAACTGTTAAGTGTTTGATTAAAGAATTGTTTTGTTTACCAAGAACGCGTCACATGATTTCATCGTAACAACAAACCAACCTTCTTACTTGTAATCCGTCCAGTGTGTCTTATTCAGTGTTCCAAGCAATCCCGACCATGGCAGTTCTTTATTCTGGAAATGATGACACAGTTTTTACGAAATAAAAGCCATACATTATTATTCTTTCGATGGCTTACAAAACTTTTATAAGTAAACTCACTATCCTGTTTCAACACAAACCTTCGATGAATACAACTTCGGATGCAGCGATAATGGAGGCACAACGAAAGTAAATAAAAGCTCTGGTCCTTTCAATACTGCGTTAAAAACTAGACTGATCCACGATTTCACGCCATTCTATTTATAGAAGAGCGTGGGAACTTACTCGAAAAATTCAGTCAACTGATCACGTGATCAAATAGCCTCGAAATTTCCCTATTGATTTAGGTGTTGCCCCCTTTTTTCTAACCTGAATTATCGCTGTTAAAAATAAAATAGAAATTTAAAAGAAATACGTCACTATTTACAATTACAGACAGAAAATTTGTGTAACACTACCTCGTTGCGTTTCCTTCTGTCTTAATTCTTTGAAATTCTTTGTCTAATTCTAATTCTTTGAAAACTCAAAGAAAATTGTGCGCATAATTAATAAAAAAAAAAAACCGACCAACTTTTCATTTCAGACCGAAAGCGTGACCTGAGAGCGCACCATCTTTTCCGAGAGTGAACTGTAATGGGTCCGAATTCGGGATTCTCCTGTTTCCGAACTGCAACTCTAATTTACTTCCAAAGAAGGAATGCCAATCTGCGCGGAGAAAGTCAAAAGTGAGTCCTTTTATTTTCTTAATTTGAATGGCATCACGAACCAATAAACTGGCAATTACTTTTTCAAATTATAATGGAAAACCAACAACGACGAAAACATATTATGTTCTTCAAGCGTTTTCATAAAAAGTTACTTTTTTTTTTTAAGAAAAAAAAAAAAAGGGAGAAGGCGGGGGGGGGGGATAAATTGGATGGGGATAGTTGAAGTTTCGAGTACGCTTTCTTTGAGTTAAATATTTCCCCGCATTAAGATGGTAATTGAGGCATTTTATTGAGTTTGACAAACAGAATTGTGTGCTTGGGGATTTTTAGGGAATATTTCTGTTGAAAAAGATGCCCCGTGGGCAAACATATGCTAGAAGGCAAGAAAAGTGAAACTATGCATATACCATATTAAATTAATAAGAAGTTCCGGCATTTCCAAGAGGTAACAGTAAAATGTTACAATTTAAGTGAAAGATAAAAGTAAATCTAATTTACCTCATGAAAATGCAAGATCACAGACGCGAGATGTGCAGAGGGCGTTAGCACATTTTTAGAACGATTTCGAGGCCGTTTTTTAAATGTTTAAAATTATAAGACTATTTTTATTTAAATATTTGATCTGATCTTTTTGTTTCTGAACTGCAAGTCTGCATCGTACTTTCCACGTTAGAAGGTTTTTTCGCAAAATTTTCAGGGGCTTGCCATTCCTCTTGCACCACTTTCCAGAGAACTATCAATCGTTTCGCACTTTGAAAGAGCTTTTTATTTTTAGTAAACCGAAAGCAGAGTAGTCAGTCTATCGGGGCAGCATCAGGGTACTTCACAAGAATATTTTGAAAAGGTACATAAGCAATACCTGTGTCAGTTTTCAGTTTTTCCAATGCATGCTGCAGTACTTTTCAATGTGTGACTAGGTGACTTTGATTTGATGCAGTTTCACTCATTTCGAGTCCTTAAGATAATTAAATTGAATTTATTCAGTGAATATACGGCGTAAAATATCATCTTCGAAGTATGATCAGTTGATGGGAGGATGTAAGAAATTTCCGGATGTAAGAAAAACTTGCTACAATCGTAAAGTCTTGACTGAAACTTGCTTTGTATTCTCGGAACTAAGTTTGGACAATGCAATGGTAACAATATATTTATCTCCTGTAAAATGGTTTTCATACAAGGTTCTGCAAGATATCTCCCCAGTGTGCATCGTATTTTTTAAAAATCTTTTTTAATCTGTAAATCTTGGGACATTATTTGTTTATTGTTGCTACAGATGAATTTAAGGACATTGCAATTAATTTCTGCATCGGTAGATTTCCTTTTGTTACCTGTGATTTTATTTAGAAACTATACAAACTTTTTTCGAGAAATTATTTGGAGTCTTCTTTCCATGTAGAAATGTTGATTGACTGTTTTTCTCTGTCCGATTAATAATGCGCTTAGACCTTTCCATACCAAGTGTTTCACAACTTTTTTTTAATTACATAATAAATATTTCTCCTCGCAAGGCGTAAAAAAGTATCCTTAGAAACACAGCTCGTTTATGAACGACAAAAAAAACAAAACAGAAACGATGAAAAAATAAAAAATTGTGAAGATATCAGAATTCAATTTTAATTTGAAACAATAGGTTGCTGTCAAAAAATTTCCCCTCAAAAAAATTTGGATTTTCAAATCCTTTACGATAAAAAATATATAAACAACTTCTACAAATAGGAGACCGATGGAGAAGGAACTTTTCTCACCTTTATATTATTATCATTATTATTATTTTTGCAATTTTTCCATTGAATTCTAGACGTATTTGCATTAAAACTGAACTTTGTTTCAGCTTGGTTTAAAAAATTGGAATCGTTCATTTTTTTTAAAGTACAAAAGTATATAAACAATTAGTTAATTTTGTACAATCAAAATGAAAATTAAGGTACTAGAAAAACTACCTTATTTAAGTGCTGTTAAAATTCACTTTCAAATATTTATTGATTTCTCAATACGTTTTCCTCAGAGAACTCATTTTACGAAGTTTGTTTTGAATAAAGTCTGAAAAGTGAGCAAAATAGAATTAAAATATACTTTTTTTTCACACGAAATTGAAACGCTTTTTAATTCTTTTGTTACAGTTTTAAAAAACTTTAAATGAAATGCAACTATTTCTCTTTATGGGGGGTGCATATCTTTTGCGTCAAATTCCCAAAGCATAGTTTTAAAAATATAATGAAAATGGAATGTTGAAAGATTCAAACTCGTGGCTGGACAGTCGCAAATTTTCAACACGCAGTCAGTGTTGAAAATGTCTGGACTAGCGTTGTTAACCAATCAGATTCTTTCCCCACCTTAACATTAAAAATATCCCTCATTTTAAATCAATTTCCATCAGTCTGTGTTGTTTGTTTTGTGATACATCAGTCCTTTTAAATCTTGAAAATAGAAACCAGAAAACAATATCCCAACACAAACTTATCTGTAAAAAGGCGCCAAGTTCTTCATGCAAAGATTATGGTCGTGAAAAGTATTGAGATCTAAAGTAGAGCCAAGTGGTAAAGTTGTTGTAAACTACGGGCAATGAAAATTGTAAAGTTTTCTTAAAATCGTAATTCCCCTGCACAGGCGCCGACCAAACGGTGTAGTGGTTAGCGTGCTAGCTTCTAGACTGCGAGGTTGCGGGTTCTTAGTCCCGTGTTAGGCATGGGTGTTTGTAAATGTATGTTGGCTTGTCTAATGACATATGTTTCGGCGCATTATAACCCTCGTATTGCTGACGGTGCCAGATAATCTGAAAACAGCCAACAGAGCCTAAATACAAAAACAGCCAAACACAGGCCTAAATATCTAGCTGCAAAAATATTTGTGACGTATGGCCATTTCGTATTCTGGTTCATCGGCTTGTGCAGGGGAATTTGATTTTAAATTACTAATTTTCATAACCTGTAATTTACAACAACTTTAAACTTAGCTCTATTTTAGTTTTCAATACTTTTCACGGCCATAATCACTGCATGAAGAACTTGGCGTCTTTTTACAGAGATGAGCTTTGTTAGGATTTCACTTTTTTTTTTTTTAAGGTACTAATTTAAAATGTATTACTTACTTGCACAACAATAACTAGTTTTAAATATTTAGTATTCATAATTTTCAAATTTACAATAAAACTTCTTGGAATTGAAAAGGTTAAGCATGCTTTTTTTTTTTTCTTTTTTTTTTTTCTTACTTATATACAGTCGACCGTTGACAAACTTTTTGTTGGTGGCCAATTACGAGAACTATGTAATTAGCCGACTCCTTTATTCTTTTAATTATTGTTTGGTTTAAAGGAAGTTTTAAAAAACGTTCTCAACAACATCCAATTAGAGGAGAATTACGCGAGATTTTTCTAAGAAAGTTCAATTTACCGGACCGCAGTCGATGACTTACGTATGCATTCGATATGAATGATAATGATGTAAAATTATTTTATGTAAATAGTTTATTCAGAGTTGCAGAAAATATTGTCGAAAGGAAAAAAAAAAAAAATCAACTACTGTCGACAATTTCGTATTCGATAAAATATCGCTATTGGTTGATTTTATAATGCCAAGTGCACTTTTTTAATACTTTTTGGATTTTAAAGGCGTGTGTGGTGAGTTTCTCTTCTGTTTATATATGCTAAGAACTACTTGTATTCTAAGTTTTATAATTCTAGCCCCAATAGAAATGTATTAGAATTGAGATTCTAATTTTTCGAACAATGCCCCCTTGAGGGGATTCGGAGGGGAAATTTAGATATTTAGATTTCTTCCTTTGTATACATGTTAAACCTTACAAGCATACTGAATTTAATAGGTCTAGCTCTATTAGAAGTACCTTAGTAGTTTGATGATCAGTGAGTGAGTTCTGGGTGAATTTCAAATTATGACATTTTCTGCCGTTTTCGAATTTGATTATCTCGACCCAATGTAATTGGAGACTTCAAACTTATAGGTCTTACTAAAGTGGCTAACAGCTACCCGTAAAAAAAAAAAAAAAATCAGCTCTCAGACATACTGTAATACGCAGATATGAGAGGTCAAAATACTGATGAGTGGCTTCCGGTAAAATATGGCTGTCAGTGAAATTGGCGGGCGTACTGCCGTGCACCTACATCGATAATTTTCATGTTGGTAGTTTTTTTTGCATTGAAACCATTTAATATGTTCAAACAACTATTTTTTAAATGGTCATAGTACCTCTCTGTACACAAAATTCTCAGTTTTGTTAAAATATTCTCAGTAAATTGAAATATTTCTAAATAAAATCCCATTCAGATTTATTAGAGTAAATTTAAGTAAATTTCTAATATTAAAGTACACTTCGAATTTTCTAGTGAATTAAATATGACGTTTTCTGGAAGAGTTATTTGATTGAAAACGATATCTTCCTCGCAATTACGTGTTTGAATCTTGGTTCTGACAAAGATTGGCAAAGAGAGAAATGGTGTAATGCTTTGCATTATGTACGGATCGGTTTTATTCATTTTCGTGTCTATTTTTTTTTAAGTAAGAGATTATAGACCAACAGCGGGGACTTGATCTCGAAATTTTCTGCATGCAAAGTGCTTTCTGCCAACCTACTGCAAGTTCAAAAACTGAAGCTTTAAGTATACAAATCTGAAAAGTTGAGGACAATAACTTTCAAAACAAGTCAACATTCAAATAAAAAGTGGTTATTTATTACTCAGTCACAAACAACAAAATAAATTACCTCAAAACGAAGAGTTTTGACATTTTCGATCTTAATTTCCACACTCATTTGTAAAACTCCTGGACTTTCTTTAAATTGGAATAAAGGTCACACAAATACAACGTTTAAATATGTTTGTGAAAAACTACAGTTTGAGAAAAATCTCCTAAGACCTCGCTTTTCCTTGCAAGACACTACCCCCATTTAAACAAAGACCATTAAACATTTTAAAAAGCTGCGAATTCTTTGACAGTTTCCTAATTTATAGATATCCATGATCAATCAATCACGCTCCTATTCTCTGATACGATGATTAATGTGATAAGCATATTTCGATCATATTTTCTTCGGAAATAGAAATGTAATTTGAACTATGACGAATATTTTTGACCCACCTTTGTTATTATAGAAGCAAAGACAAAATTATTGCTTTTATAATCTATTTTTTTTTTTTTTTTTTAAATGCCCTCCACATTCAATGTTAAGATAATTGGATCTCGATAACAATTAGAAATTGATGACATTTAGATTTGAAACATATGAGACCAAAAAGTTTTTCAAAATTTATATATTATTATTTTAACTGTTTCATGAACAAGGGATCTGGAATATCGTACAACTTTTAATTATACTATAATATTGGTCATTAATTTTAAATTTGACATGATGTGAATTTGACATGATGTGACATGATGGAATTGAATCCCATTTTCATAGTTTCACCCATTTAAATGAAAATGAACAGTTTGTCGATATTTTAGCAGAAGGAAAAAAAAAAAAAAAACGCCAAGGAGGCGAAATTGGCTATGTTATTCGATAGACATTGTGCATTGTCCTTTCTTGTGCGTGAAACAGAAATAAAATCAATCGTTGATGAGCAATGCTCAAGAGCAGAAATCTCTGTGTTAAAGCACACGTTTTTCAACATTTTTACGCTTTTATTGCATTTCTACGGGAATTTCGGAGATGAGGACGATCAGAACACTTTACGATCAGTGGTAGAAGTGGGGAAAAAAAGGTGGGGGGACGGCCAAAAGTTGGTGACAAGTGCACCCCCTCAACGATATATTTTATAATTTCGTTTCTAGTAACAATAAATTTATAAAAATTAAATAAATGACAATTAACTAGTAGAAAGGAAACAATTTTCAACACGAACAAGGGTCCAAAATTTATTGTTATTTTAATGAATATTCTGAGAATTAATTTTTTTTACTAGGAAGTAAGAGATGAAGTGAAGTAATAATTCAACATTATATACATAACTGTTTATTTAGATTTAAATATTGCCTCTAAATAAGCATACTTTAATAAAATTAAATTAATAAGAAATTCTAATATTTTGTTTTTTTTAATACTCTGTCGTTATATTTTTTTCTAGTTCCTCCAAAGTTAAAATTTGACCAAAGTGAAAATAACTATATCTTTATACAAAGTAGTATAATACATTTTTATAACACTATGACATAAATAGTTTTATTTTCAGTGACTTAAAACTTTTTCTCAGTGTCATTACATTTCGCATTTCCCTACATGCTTGATATATTTTTTAAGAAGAAAATCTATGCTTAATTAATTTTAGTACTATCTAATATCCCCTACCCAGTATTGCTTAATGTTCAAAGAAATTTATAAACAAAATTAGTGATAAAAACTGAAAAATACAGTCGGGTATTTCTCGTTAGTCAAATTCCTTGTCTCCATGTGGCAAAATGTTACACCCTACCCATTCGTTAGAAAGTTTCAAACCTTGTTTTTTTCTGGTTCCAAGCTTTTTAGCAGCCTTTTGTATGTGTTGCATCCAAGTTTTTGCTCTTCACAAGTAAGCCATGGATACTCGTTGTATTTCTGAAGGCGCGTATCATTTTGTGTCCAATACTTTGGATAATCATTACTGCGGTGCTTTTTTGCTTACTGTTGCTGCCACGTGCTAGATTCTCTCTCCACGTGGTCTCTTCAACTTGATGCACTTGCACATTTTCCACTGCTCCTTCCTCAACGTTCTGTAGTGTATCGGAGTAATTTTTCTTACAGTTTTGAAGCCAAATATATCAATCTCATCTTGTGTTGTACTACATGGATTACGAATACAAATGCCGTTTAGAATCAGAAGTAAGAGTTAATGGTTAAGTTGGAGGAATACACGGTTTTCTACTAATATTCAACAAAACGCAAAACATTTTAAAGTAAATGGTCGAGGACAAAACAGGAAATGATGGTGCAATAAATATGTCTTTTTCTATCCACTCCTTCAATAATCCCAGACAACGGGCGCCGAAACTCGCCGCGGATTTCCAAGAAAAATTGACTGAATCTGCTTTAAACAAAACAAAAATGAAAGTATAAAAAATAACAAACAGCCAGAAAAAGCAGAAGTAAGGAAAATGGTTAATTCTATTTTTCCCCTTCCCTTTTAGTTTTTAGACGGATTGAATGTTTTTTAAAATTGGGGGAATAGATTTCGGTAATTTTAGAAGTGGGGGGATGGATTTCAGTGTTTTTAGAAGTGGGGAGACGCATGGGTATTTTCTGGACAAGTGGGGGGACGCATCACCCCGCGTCTACCCACACTTCTAGCACTGCTTACGATGCATTAGTGCAGAGGTTTTAATCAAAATCGTTAGAGCCGTTTCTTAGCAATTGTTGAAAAACGGAATTTGAACTGATGCACATGCGCGATTTTGAGGAAAACCTTAATGCTAGGTCCCATGGCCACCTCTAATCTTTACACCAAATTTGAACATCGTAGGTCAATTTGTTCGGGAGTTATGCTGACCACGGACACACATACATACATTTTGTAGACCACTTTTATGAAATCAGGGTGTTCCAAAACGTGAAAAAATGTAAAAAGATTTTTTTTTTTTTTTTACTGAATGCTATATTTTTTTTGTCCTATGTAAACATATGGGAACATGAAAGTAAAAAATGTGTGTGGTAATAGTGGACACATATATGTGTTAACGAAGTATTTATTCCATCTTCTTACTTATCAATTTTGTATTCTTCATGGAAAATGTATGGTATGCTAAATAGTTGAAACTGCACAGAAGGAAACATTTCGTACGAACGTGTGTTAATCGAAACAATGATCCACAATTGCCTATTAGTTTTCTGACATAATAAAACAAAAAAATGGCCTTAAAATTAACAAAAAAATATTGTTCTATAATAATTTTCCGTGCGAGACACTATCCAGTTTAAACTACGATCGTTAAACATTTTAAAAAGCCGCTAATTCTTTGATAATTTCGTAATTTATAGATATCCATAACTCAATCAATCTCCAATTCTTTGATTTGATGATTAACGCTACGCACATTTCTATCACATTTTCTAAAGGAATAAGAAATGTAATTTAAAAGCTGGGGAATACTTTTGTCCCCCCCCCCCCCACCTCGCGTTATCCACTATTGTCTATTATCAATCGAAACAATGATCAACTATTGTCTATTATTTTTTTGACATAATTACTTATGATCTAAAATTTAAAAAAAAAATGGTTTTAACTGTAACAATAAATATTACTGAATGGAACAAACCTTGCCTTTTATAGCTTAGTGATTTTATCACCTCTAAACATGTCAATTTAATAAACTAAAGTACAGATAATTACGTGTATTTTAAGAGTACATAAGATTACTTCATCTAATTTCAAAGAGTTTTAAGTGTACACAAGATTAGTACAGCTAACTACATGTGTTTTAAGAGTACACAAGAGTACAAGTTTTTGTTCAAAACGATAATGAGATTAATCTCTGTGTCCGTTTATCAAAAGTAACTGTGCAGGAACTTCGGCCATACCCTTTAAATGAGAAATATTATTGCTAACTGAATCAAAATAATTGATTCTCTCGAATGATTTCAACTTCTATGGTTCGTGCTCTATATAATCTTGTTCCACCACGAGTTACTTCATACATATATTTTAAAATCATTTTTCTAATCTTATATGAAAAAATATTAAGTTTTATTCAAATCAGCAGAAGGAATTTTAGAGAAAAATAACAGTGGGAACTTTCTTTTTTAAAATTCTTTGTATACGATTTTGTTTGTTTAGGTTTATTTGCAAATATGTTGAGGGCTAATTAATACGTCGTTAAAATGAGCTGAAAATTGCAGATAGACTCGTTTATTGATCAAAACGAGTGATGAAAACGATGACTGTCGAGTTTTCGAAGCAAAAGAGTTACTTCATGGTACGGAACTTTATATATATATATATATATATATATATATATATATATATATATATATATATATATATATATATATATATATATATATATATATATATATATATATATATATATATATATATAGTGGACAAATCTGTATTCAAAAGCACTTCAGTCATTTGAAATTAATCATAAAAGTTGGAAATGCATATAAAATATTTATATTGAAAACTCTTCTTTTGGTTTACTTTTTTCCTAATACAACATCATCAACGGGTTTTTCTTCATTCAATATTTTAATGGTTAGTTTATGTTTATGAATGCATAGAGCATACAAGTAAAGCCAATTATCTCATGACACTAAATAACCAAAACATAAATTTTACTTCGAATTGAATACATTTTATAGTGTTTAGATCAAAGTTTCCAAGAATGTATCAAACCCCAATGAAACAAATACACATTAATCACTATTTTAGAAATTACGCATCCTTTTAGTTTTAGAAAAAAAAAATCTTCCAATCTCCAACAACTAATACACTGATAATTACGTCACAATAAACAAAAAAATATGTCGCCTACTATTACAACCTTCAAATTGAAGAATTGTGGGAAAATGCAGTCTATCCCTTTATTCCAGTCTCTTCGTGAAACAAAACAAATCAAGTACTTTTTTTTTTCTATTTCGGCTTTCGTCGTTTTTCTTCACGACACGAAATTGCCCGGATCCTATAATTAACAATGAACAGTGTATAAAAAGAAGCTACTCTTGTGCAGGAATGGCCGTATTTACCCCTTAGAAGAAGAAGAAGAAGGTTTATTTAAAAGAAGGAGGAGTCAGCTCCCGTGGGGTATGGGTTGATTAGCGGAGGAACGGATCGAATTTTCGATGCATTATGATGCGACCGTCAGCACATTCACTCGCCTCGAGATCAACCTGCTGGAAAAGTGGGATGCAGGGTCTCATACCGATGACGCCATCTTTAGACACCGATTGATGCTAAGAACGACCATCGACATAGATAGACTGAGAGGCGACTGCAATTTTTCGGACCCCATCGAACATCATTCTGAATTTTTTATAGAAATTGAAGAAAAGTGAGTAGATTACGAATCTACTGGTCTGCAGTGGCAAAAATGGCCGAAACTGGTCAAAAATCGACTTTTAATAAGTTGAACTAAATCCAATTGCCAAATGCACCATAACTTGCCAAGTAATGAGCATTTTTTATTTATTTGGTAACCCTCACTCTTTAATTTTCAATTAAGAAGGTTGCAGACGATTCAGATATCTGGCGACGGGTCTACTTGCATCTATTAAAAGGGAGCCAAGTTGGCAAAAAATATTACGTCACTTATGACGAAACTGATGTCGCCAATTTGGCTTACTTTTAAAAGTTATAAATTTTCCGAGCCAAATATCAGATATCGTTTGTGCTTTTTCTCATTGAAAATCAAAATAAAGTGTGTTGCCAGACGAATAAGTTTGTTCTATTTTTGGCAAGTAATGACATATTTGGCAATCGGATTTATAGTTCAACTCCTTCCAAGTCGATTATTGATCTGTTTCGGCCATTTTTGCCACGGCAGACCAGTGGATTCCTAATCTACTCACTTTTCTCTAATTTCTATAAAAAATTCAGAATGATGTTCGATTGCAGTCGCATTTCTGACTAAGAGATAAACAACTGAATGAACTGCTCCGATATCAATGCTAGGGAAAAAAAACAGAGCCGATGGTTCTATCCTGATGTTCGGACGATTACCAATCACAGTTTACTCTTATAATTATATGGGAATACAGGAAACCTTGTAAATTGCTAGAGTAGATAGTTTTTTTACACATTATTACTAATTAAAGGTCTACAGTACTGCTGTATGAAATCCAAGATTTTCTTTTCAATCCTCGGAAATCCATATTTTTCATCCACCCACACCAATCTGGCAACGGCTTCACTTTTCCAACGATAAGCAGTCTATCCAGTTGTTTATCTAAACCAGAGTTCGGCACTAACTTTTAGAGGCGGTCCGTATAACTAACTTAGGAGCTTTTCGCGGGCCAGATACGCCAAAATATGTATTTTGAATTATTATTGATTTAGCAATAGATAGCATTACTGAAACTGAAGTTTTTGTTTTCTTATTAAAATTACAATTGATATTTGATTATTATTATTTTTTTTCCCCCAAATAATTAAAAAATAATAATTTTCATTATTAGTAAATTAAAGTTTAAAAAAGAAGCGAATCTTTTATTCCTACGTGACAATGGAACTTGATCAAATTTTTAATAAAAGTATTTAAATTGTTCTTCCAGATTACTTACTCTGTTTTGGTCGATATCAATTGCGAGATGATGGCGGTCGAAATCGCTCAGTTTATTTTATGATAGAGTCGCAGTATTTGTTGCAGCCTATTTTAATTAATTGTCCAAATGAGATTCAGGTAAATTATTTCTGATTTATTCTCGATGAAAATCATCTTGCCGAAAGCTTCTTCATAAAGTTTCTTCGGGCATACAGTGGATAACTCTATTTTACCTAGTTAACACATACTATTTCGGACAAATTACAATTTTGTAAAAAAATCCATATCATGAAATTTGTTTTTTTTTTAACTTATGTGTTGGACGGTGGGCCGCAGAAAAATCTGCCGCGAACTGCGTAGTGGCTAACTTTGATCTAAATCTATCAGTACGATTCGCCCAGTGTCGCATTTTACAAAAAAAATAATTATGACCAACTACAGGCACAAGGCTCATCAAGATTGGTCCAGTTTAACTTTTCTGAACGATCTCCCAGTATAAATCCAGCTGTATTTTAACCCTTTGCACTCCAGGCCTTTTTCGCGCGGAGGAATCAGCAACTCGAGACATTTTAGGTTCGGCTGGTGTTTATGGATTTGCTTCATAGAAACTAAACACAGTCATTGGCCTTGCATCGAATTTCCGCATCACACTTAATGGTCCTCTCGTGGTTTGGCATCCAATCGTGTGGCGCCTGAGAGGCGCCACTGGAATGCAAAGGGTTAAAACTGTTGACTCCGGTACAATTTACGATGTGGTCCGGCAGCGCGTTACACTTATCAATCACTCTACTGAATGTTTCCTATTTTCAAAGTTAAAATGCGATTTAAATAGCTTATATGCACGACCTCTTGTCCGATCCCCTGTACTGAACTTTAAACCCTTGAAACCACCCTGTTTGGTATATTTGAACGATTGAATCAAATCTCTTCAAGACCTTCTTTCTTCCAATGTATAAAGGTTAGAAAAGGGGGGGGGGGGAAACACGAAGAAAGAGAAGTCTTATGAGAAAGTCACGCCATTTCATTAAGAAAGGTTGCTATAGAATTATACTCAGTCAATATTAGAGGTCGGAAATATCGATCAAAGTAAATACCGATACTATATCGTTGCATAGAAAAAAATATCGATAAAATATCTATATATCGATACATGATTTTTTATTTTTTTTATATGATTTTTAATTTTGCCAGAAATAAAGTTTTTCGGGGCAGATTTCTACTTTTCATTATTGCTTATTTGTAAGGTGACTACTTTTTCAACAAAAATGGATCTATTACAAAAAAAAAAAAAAAAAAGAAGTTATATTTTCGCTTAACTGGTGCAGGTGATTTTAAGACAAATTTGGAAAATTTTCCATAGCTTTTAAGTGTATGGAAAAATATTGAATATTGGTGCCATTTTAACTGTCTCTCAGACAAGTTCAAACTTTGGTTTTGAAGTTTTTGAAAAGGGAATAAAGAAAATCGAAAAAACACATGGAACTACAAAACGGTCATTAAAAATCTAAAAATGTTCAAAAGTATCGATAAATCGGTAACTTTTATCGATATTTTTAATATCGATAATTTTTAAGAAATATCGATAAAAGTATCGTCGTATCGATATATCGCCGACCTCTAGTCAATATCGTTATTTGAATGTCTTCCATGGTTTTTCGGGAGATTTGGGCGATGAGGGCGTTGCAAAATTTGAGCTAAAAATCACCGATAAAAACATTCGCAAAATCCAAATAAAGTGTAATCCTGCCAACATTGCCTCGTTAATTTTAATTTTTTTTTTGTCTATATCCCTAAACAACCCAGATCTATATTGTGATTTGTCAACTTATTGAGTTTTTATTTAGGAGTGAAACTTCAAAGCATGAGTCTGAAATGTTCTTATTGCTGTACCAAAAAGTAGATAGTAAAGAGTGCAAGTATATTCTTGACATACTAACATCAGTGAAAGGGCAATGTATCAACCCTTTGCACTCGAGGCCTATTTCGCGAGGAGGAAGCAGCGAGTCGAGACATTTCCAACCATTTTTGGTTGGGTCCGAGGATCTGCTTCCAAAAAACTGAACACAGTCATTGGCCTTGTATCGAATTTCCGCATCAAACCTGGTGGTCCTCTCGAGTTGCGGCATCCAATCATGTGATGAGTGAGAGTCGCCTCTTGAGTCCAAAGGGTTAAGTTACAAGTAACGTTCCATGATCATGCTGGACTAGACGTCACGAAGGGAGCTGAGTAGTTCGCCTCCTGTTGTTTTGGTTGTATTACTTGTTCGGAGTTGTCAACGGGTATGAGTTTTGGTTAACACTTTCAGAAGGTGAGTCGTATCATACATACTTATACACATTTCTATTTGTCATGTTAGGCGCTATTTTCTGTTACAACGGACAGACAGAAAAATTTAACCCCCTGATGACTGTGTGGTTAGCGCTCTGGATTCGCATGCCGAAGGTGCTCTTAAGCTGTAGGTTCCGGCCTAATTAGCCGTTATTATGATAAAAATAGGTCATTGACGGTACAAACCATACAATCGACCAAAACATTTATTTCTGAATTTTTCTTTTAATTTTTATCATAAGTAGTAGTAGTATCATAAGTAGTAATAGTATCATAAGTATGAAGTAGTAATTAAAAGACAATGTTTTTTATATATATATATATATATATATATATATATATATATATATAATTCTTATGAATATTTAAATATTTTTAAAAGTTAAAATAATATGTTTCTTTAATTTATTTAATATTAAACCAAAAATATTACTATCTTTTTATTTTCTTCGTTGTGAATTTGTGAAAGACTAAGGTACTTTAGGCATAGCAATTTTGCATTTATCCAAAATGTAATGCCCCAGACTGCAAATAATCGACTTTAAAAAATTCTAACCGAGTGTTTATTATAATTTGTATTTATCCAAAAAAGTGTCATCCCCGTATAATCAGCAATGGGCTATATTCGTGATAAACATTTGAAATAAAACTTTTGTTGGTCGAAAACCACTCGCTACGAAACCTTAAGGTGTTCATGATACTTTAGTCGAAGTTAAATTAGATTACAGTGCCAATATAATTGAACTTTCATTAATAATTCAAATAGATAATGGGCATTTCTGAATTTTTCCTAGAGAGAGAAACTAATGCCATAATATCAAAAGAGTCATAAGAAATGCTATTACAAAAAACAAACGAATAAAATCAAAAGAGTGTGGTCAAAGCAATGCGAAATGGTGGTAAAACATGGCGGACAGAAGCTCTAAATCAGCAGCAATGAAACCGAAGACCTGTGGGCATAAAGACCTTCTTTCGGGGATTTTAAACTCACTTCATCTCTGCAGTTGCATATTCCACTTACAGAGGGGAATAATGTCGAATTTCACTTTTAATCAAATCAAAGATAAGTGCGGAAAATGGTATTCACTATAATCAAATCGAAGAAATGAGCAGGAAATGGTGGTGTTCACAATAAAGGAAATTGAATAAAATTGAGTGTAAAATCTAATAAAAGATGCCCTCAAAGATGGTGTTTAAATAGATTTTTCTATTCATCGCGTAAAATTCTAGGTATTCGAATAATTTGCGGTCTGTCTAACTCTATTACAATTTTACTATAACACTAAAGGGGTGCCACATTATCTTTACAGTTACGGTTTCAATAATAATGTTATGAATTTCCTGAGAGGAAATAATGACGCAACAAATAAAAGATATAGTTCTTTCTTCGTTCTGAGGTTCACAACATTTCTTAAAAACAACAGTAATCTCTTTAACAGCTGCAATGCATGTAATTTCCCTAGCACAGCAAAAGTTCATACACTTCAAAAGTAAACAAGCTCATTTCAAAACAACGCAACGCTAAAAAAATCCATCTAACTCATTTCGTGAGTCGGCGTTGTTTTTATACAAGCCGGCGAAGTCTCTTCGAAAAATCCAAGTGCAAACGATTTTGCAATCGTAACACGCAGAACGTTTGCGAAACCTGCGGGTTAGACAGTGTGCTGTCAACCCTTTCCTGACTGTATTATCAGTGCGGACAAACAAACCTAATAGAAATCGAATTAAAAAAAAAAAAAAAAAAAAAAAAAAAAACGCTCACTTTACGCTAACTTTCAAAAATCAAGCACCGAGAGGAAAATGTTAATTTCCGTAAGCCAATCTGAATTAAAGATATTGAAATTTGCTGCAAAGGTAGAAGGAAATTTGTAAATATGTTTGATAAGAGCCAATCACGGTTTCGCGTCGAGAAATATGCAAGACAGGCAATCGCATACGAAACCTGCATTGTGAAGGATTACAGGAGTTGCATGTAAGTGCTGTTGAAAGGTATTTAGAGCTTTATTAGTATATTAGAAATTTATTTTTATTAGTAGTATATTAGCTTTTATTAGTTTTTATTAGCTTTTATTAGTATATTAGAAAGGTAAAAAAAATTGTACTAAGTACAATTTTTTTTTCAAGCTTGTCATGTGTCTATGGCCTCCAGATGACAAATGGAAAGTTCTGAGCGCTGGTGTTCTGTCAGACGCCTTCAAGCAGGACAGTCTATCGCAGATGTTGCTCTTCGTCGTTCATTATTTAGCAATTCCACGATTATAGAAACAATTCTAAACCAGCCAAACAGTTGTCCGTAGACCTGCAGCCGGTCGTCCAATGGTTACGACCCCGCTGAAGATCGATTTATTGCTGTTGTAGCCAAGCGAAATCGAAGATCGCCCTCCACACGTGGGACATCTGTGGTTGCAGCGGCCATTGGTAAGACGATATCTGCCACTACTGTTCGTCGAAGGCGTGGTACCCGTGAGTAAGGACACAAGAATCGTATTTACTATCACGAGTATGTTTTTCTTTATTAGTCAAATCCAAAGGGTTGACGCAGTATGGCCCACGTGTTGCCCTTCCACCGTTAGACTCCAGCCAAACAACCAAAGGGGAACGATTAAAGTGGTGCCGCCAGCATGTGAATTGGACTGTGTCTGATTGGGGCAATGTTATGTTCACAGATGAGTCCACATTTGCCCTACAACCCGATGATGAGCATGTAAGGGTCTGGAGGGAACAAAGGCACACACAATTGGCCCCAGAACATCACCAAACATTCTGAGATGAAAGCATCATGGTCTGGGCAGGGATATCATTGGGATATCGCAATGACCTTAACATCTTCAGTCGAGGTTCTGTGACGGCTGTACGGTATCTAGAGGAAGTCTTAGACCCCATTGTGAAACTGTACGCTGTAGCAGTTGGTCCTTCTTTCGTTTTAATGGACGATAATGCGCTTCACCATAGAGCTGCCATTGCTGACGACTTTCTGGAGAGTGAGGGGATTGCGCGTATGAAGTGGACGGCTTACTCACCGGACCTTAATCCAATTAAAAATCTTTGGTATGCCCTCGGTCGTGCTGTATGTATACGTTTTCCACCTCCAACCACTGCACAGTAGAAACTGCCCAAACAGGAGGAATGCTATTACTGGGCTGTGTGGTGGTTGATCACCTCGTAACAAGCATGATCCCACACTGTACACTTTGTATGCAGGTGAGGGGTGCTCACATACCCTATTAATGTCGTATTTTGTTGTTTGTTCTGAATTTAAACGTCATTTTGTTTACGAGGCAAATATGACGTCGTCTTATAATTTATAAAAATTCAATATTTTTTTTGTATCTCTGTTTGTAATTCTTTGTTTTGTTTCATGAATAAACATAGAGCTACTTATTTGCAGCATTTCGTGTCAATCAAAGCAGTACTAGCCCATTTTTTCGCATTTTGCCGCTCCGTGATAAACTTTTGAAAGTGAGTGTACTTACATTATTTTGTTAATAGTATGCTATAACTCATCCCAATAGTTTGCTACTAATGAATTATTTTAAGCATGTTTGCATCTTACAACGTCATTTCTTTATGATTTCCAACAATAAGGAAGATTCTGCTCCTACTTTTTGTGAGCTGCTTTCAAGAAGTTGCTGATTACTCTTATCTATCGTGGCACCATATCTGTAACTTGTATTGGATATCGATTGTGACGCGTTCCGAAATAGTTTGTTCTTATAATGGGAATTGACATTGATTATTCTGTCTCCACAAAGGTTTGAGTCTGTTGCGGAAATTTATCGCTATATTTCTTACGATTATTAAATACACTTTTTAAATTTAATGTAATTAATATAAAGAATAGTTATTTGTGCAACTAGTTGGGAAAGTTTTCAAACGTAGCAAATTGTTTATAATTTAACGAGTTTGAAAACATGATTTCCCACATGTTTCATACAATATATTTTTATAATCACGTGTAAAAAATATCTTTGATACAAAACTAAAGTTGGCAACTGCAGTCAATGAATCTTTTCTAAAAATGTCATTTCTGTACCAAACCTAAATAAAATTTGAGCATGAGGTGTGGGGGGAAAGTACTTTATCAAACTAGTGCTTTTGCGAAAAAGTGCTACTTTCGTCATGATTTCAGATTGAAAATGATTAAATAAAATTCGATTTTTTGCAGTTAATATGAAAATGTTATAAATATAAATTAATACATAAAAATATACATTATAACTAATAAATATGTCTGCGCTTACTACACTTAAAACCATAACTTGAAATTATGCACGTGGAGTTATTTTATACACTTGGAGATTAAAATTGAAGATCAATTTTAAAAAAGCTGTAAAAAAAGATGTACTGGTCAGAATTACTTAAACTTTTATCAAATATACACGAAGGAGAAAAAGTACATATTATAAGAAGACAAAATTATTCCAAACTATTTTTTTTTTGTATGCCACATCATTTCCTACATGTGTGTATATTTAGGTCAAATAACAGGCCAATTTTAACGTCGTTCCAAGCAGTGGATCTTTTGTAAACAGCTTTTTGAAATTAGAATGTGAGTTATAAAAAAAAATTTATTACTTCTAAAGAAAAACTACTTCCAAAAAATAAATAATTTAAGATCCCAATGAGATAATTGCATGAGAAAACATTACTTTCTAAGCTTATAAGCTTTTGAAAAACTAATTATAACTCGTATTGATTATTCCCGTTCAGTATTTAAGATGTCCCTTTTCAAAAGAATTATGTGAAATAGATTTTTCAAAAAAAAAAAAAAAAAATCAAGAATATTTTTATTGAAAACTAGATTGAAAGATTTTATTCGGAAACTGGAGATTTGCCTGGGGGGAATCATGTTCAATTTTAAAGCAGAAATAGTTTGGATATTAGGAATTCGCGTGGAAAGAGACCAAGTGACAACAGCAAATATTGTATTTCCAGTGTATCGATTCACTTTGTAAATAAATTCAAATAAATGAGATTTTAACTGAAATAAATGTGCATTACCTTTCATATTGAGTTTAAAAAGGGATATTACAAAGAGTATTATATTTTATAAACCGAATAAAATATCTTTATACTCATTTTTCGGAGCAGAAATGTCATTACATTTTATTCAGATTGTTTACTTTCAAAAGCTTTAAAAGTTAGGTTGAATGCGATCTTTAAATGTAATTTCGATTAACCTTTAGATTGAGGTTGTTTTTAATCCGATTACAAATGTACCTTGGAATTGAAAGTAAGTATTTTATTTTAAATTTATTTTTGGAAAGTCAGCTTCTTTTTAAAAGCCAATAATTAAAAGTGATATGCTGGGGAATTCATACGAAAAGATTCACTGGAAATTTTGTTTTCATTTAAAATGTAATGAGTAAACATAAAATTTGTTACGGCATTACGCTTAAGTGATGTTTGAATTGAGTACTAAATCCATACTCAACATTTGACACACACACACACAAATAAAATACAACAAGTAAAGCTAAAGTGACGATTTAAAATTTAAAGGTAAATATCACAGAGTGTAGTATCCAAACAAAATTGTATATTCCCCTTATGAAGATTGGTTGGTCGTTGAGTGTATAGCTCAACGACCTATTTTTATGCACAGTGACGGCTAATCAGACCAATAGCTTAAAGTAGATTCCGAACTACAACAAGCATCCATGCCTAACACAGGATTCGAACCCGACAACTTTGGCATGCTACAGGCGGGAAGCACCGCCGACAGCAGTTTCGGGCCCCCTTATCACCTAGATTGCATCCTAGATAACATCGCTTTGTTATTTCTCCTCTTTCAACCCTGAGGCATACGTTTCTTTTTTAGGGCTGTCTACTTTCAGGGTAGTAAAGTGATACTGGCGACTTCTAGAGAAATAATGCTATTCTCTCACGTGATCTTAAGATTACGTCTACTATTTTTTGCTCAATGAGGAACTTTCACGTTTTTTGGTTTTATTTTTTAAATAAAAGAAGTGAAAAATCACGAAAAACAATTCTTTCAAAATTTTCAGCTCGGATAGATAGTTAAAAAAAAATATTTAGCTTTATATACCACAAAAATATACCACTTTGCAATTTGGCGGGAAAAAGTTACTTTTGCGTGTGACGTCAATGCGCAGATGATGAACCAATCTAAAACCTGTTTTAGACGAGGAGGGAAAGAGGCTCCCCTTCGGATTTTCGACGGAATCTATGCGTAACTACGTCACGTTTTTTTTATGCGTTTTAGGTCACGTGACCTTTGATTTGATTTCAAACTCGATTTTTGATCAATTGAAAGCATAAAAGTAGTTAGAAATTGGGCATCCTAAGCCAGGGGCGGGATGCGGGATGGTATGGTATGGTATGGGGGCGTCACCGGAAGGGGGCGTGACCGGATATGACGTCACAGGAAGTGACATCACCGGATATGACGTCACCGGAAGTGACATGATCGGAAGTGGAGTTGAGTTGTTCCCCTCCTGCTGTTGTTTTAGTTTCATTATAAGCTGTGTGTGTATGACGTCACAGTAGGTATGACGTCATAATGTGTTTTATATTAAAGTTTTGAGTGGTGGCAACACTTTTTTAGTTTCAATTTATCTAGCAGACGGGGTTGAGTTGTTCTAGGACTGCTTCTAAGTGAATAAGTTAGAGTAATAGGCTTTTATTGCGTGACGTCGCAGTAGATATGACGTCATAATTTGTTTAATATCAAAGTTTTGAGCGGTGGCAACCCTTTTTAGTGTCGATTTACATTTAAGATGGAGCTGAATTGTTCTAGGGCTGCTTCTAAACTAATAAGTTAGAGTGATAGGTATTTTTACTAATGACGTCACAGTGGGTATGACGTCATTCTATGTTAGGATTTACGTTTTAAGTGGTGATAACATTGGATATATACCAAATTTAGTTTTCAGGTGTTGGCAACAAGTTCTGATCGGTCAGCTATATGCTCGCTTGTGACTGATAAGTTTTAAACATGCGACCAAAAGTTAACTCCTGATTGACTGTTTGGTTTTCTAGCGAGTTACTTACATATCCTTTAATCAAGTTAAAATACCTGCAACAAAGTTACACAAATAAAAAAAAAAATGTTAAATTTGAAAAGTTAATAAAAGTGAAGGCCATTTGCTAAGGGTCTAAAGAACCCTAACCCCGAGCTACACGTGACATTTCAATATTTTACCAAACAATTGTTAAAATATCGACTATCGGACGTTGCCTTCATGGTAACTCATCTACCCACCCCCCTTCCCTAACTAATTTTGAATAAGTTAAGACTTTAGAATTACAATTAATAAATTTTGAAAAATTATTTATTAAAGGTGAGGACCCACCTCCAGCCCGATACCTCTTTTAGGAAGAATTGGTACCGCCTCACTCCACCCTAACAAAAAAAAAAATCTTATTCCAAAGAACGTATAGTTCTTTGAAATATGAGGTCACTAACCAACCATCCAATAATATCTTTTAAGAAGACACCATCATCTCAAATCCTAATCAATTTTGAAATTTAGAAAATCTGAAAAGAAGATTTGTGAGAACGTATATTTCTCTCATGAATTAAATTTAATGGTCACATACAAAATCCTGAAAAAAAAAATTAACGTTAAATAAGTTTTTAAAAATTTAGTTAAAGTAATATTTTAGCTAAATTAAGGCTTAAAGAGATAAAAAAATAAAAAAAATTTAAGGATTAAATGAATGATTTAAGGAATTTTGAAGTGACCATAGGCATAGCTGGTTATGCCATCTTCCAGCAGATACCGCTTGTCGTCATAGGCCGACAAGGCTCTCTTGGTTTGTTGGAGTGAGAAGATGTTTAAAAATTCACTTACCGAACAATCGAAACGAAATCTGCGAAGCTAAAATAACTGTGAATAACTACACAAGTACGAACAAAATCGTGATGAGAAAAAAAACACGAAGTATTAAACACGTCTTTCACACTCAGGTATCTAAGTAGAAATGGCGAGACGGCAACCGGTAGCGTCTATATATGAGGGGTGATCACGTGACTTCACCGACCAATCAGGTTTCACGGTAGAGGGTGCTACTGACTATCGACCCGTCAGACGGGAGGGGAGCGAGACTAGGGATGTTTCAACACGCTTCAACGCGTTTGCGAGTTGAGTTGTTGTGTAACGATCTTGCTTGAAACAGTTAAAGTGATAGATAATTTGTTCGTGACGTCATAGTGTAGCGAATGGGTTTTTAGCGTAGACAGTTGTTGCAATTGGAGTAATTATGAAATTGATTAAATATAAAGATAATATTTAGTAATAATAATCAGATTTTATTATTATTATAAAAAATAAACTTATAAAAAAAGTGAACGTGAAAATTTACTTTACCAATAAAAATCATGTCTTAAAAATGTGTACGAATATCACTAAATAAGAGAAAAAAGTAACATACTTAAACTCTTTAAGATAAATAACTTTAACATTAACGTAAAAAATTTACTTTTCACATAAAAATCACTTTAAAATGAGTAAAAATATCGCTAAATAAGAGAAAAAAAAAGTAATTTACTTAAAATTTCTAAGATAAATATTTAACCTTTACTCGAAAATTCCCTTCATATATAAAAATCACGACTTTAAAATATGACATGCAAGAGAAAAGTAACGTACTTAAACTTTCTACGACAAATAACTTTAACATTAACGTAACATTTTACTTTACACATAAAAATCCCGACTTTAAAATATGTAGAAATATCGCTAAATAAAAGAAGAAAAAAAAGTAACATACTTAAACTTTGTACGACAAATAACTTTGACATTAACGTAAAAAATTTTCTTCACATATAAAAATCACGACTTTAAAATGTGACGTGTAAGAAGAATTAGCATACTTAAAATTTCTACGACAAATAATTTTAACCTTTACGCGAAAATTTACTATATACATAAAAATCATGTCTTTAAAATATGTAAAAATATTGCTAAATAAAAGAAAAAAACTAACATACTTAAACTTTGCACGACAAATAACTTTAGCATTAACGTAAAAATTTACTTCACATATAAAAATCACGACATTAAAATGTGACATGTAAGAAGAATTAGCATACTTAAAATTTCTACGATAAATAATTTTAACATTTGAGTGAAAATTTACTACATGTATAAAAATCATGTATTTAAAATATCGCTGAATAAAAGAAAAAAGTAACATACTTAAACTTTCTACGACAAATAACTTTAACATTAACGCAAAAATTTACTTTACACATAAAAATCACGACTTTAAATTTGACATGCAGGATGAAAGTATAACATACCTATAATTTCTACGACAAAGAATTCAAACATTGCCATTCATGTCTTTAAAATGTATAATGACAACTCTAACTTTTAGAAAAAAGAAACATTAAAAATTTACAAGGCAAAGAATTTAAAATTGAACGTGAAAATTAACTTCACATGTACAATCATACTCTTATATCAACGATAAATAAGATAAAAAAGAAGCTCTAAAAAATTATAAGGCAAAGAATTTAAATAATACGCGAAAATTTACCTCACATATTAAAATTATGTCTTTCAAATGTGTAAGAATAACGCTAAATTAGAGAAAAAGAAATATTAAAAATTTATAAGGTAAGGAATTGAAACAATACGCGAAAATTTATTTCACACATAACATTTTTATCTTTAAAATGTGTAAGAATAATGCTAAATTAGAGAAGGAAAAAAAATAACATACTTAAACTTCCTTCGACAACAATTTAAACAATACGCGAAAATTTCATACACAATTATTTTCTTATGTTAATGTTAAATAATGGGAAATTTAACAGAATAAAAATTTCAAAGATAAAGAATTTTAACCTTTACACGAAAATTTACTTCACATATAAATATCATGTCTTTAAACTTTAACGTGACAATTTACTTCTCATATACAATTAAACTCTTAGGCTAATGTTAAATAAAAGAAAAAGTAACATACTCCAAAATTTCTAAGATAAGCATAACGTAAAAATTTCATATCATGTGTTTAAAATGTAACATATAAGAGAAAAAAAAATAACATACTTGAACTTTCTATAGCAAAGAATTTAAGCGTTAGCGTAAAAATTTACTTTACATATAAAATTCACGTCTTTAAACGGGATGATAAGCATGTGACGGTAATTAGCCAATCAGGTTAGCGGTAGGTGATACGCCACTTACCGGCATTTTTAGACCGGAGGATGAGTCACGCTAAAACTTGTTCAAACAGGTCGGGAGACTTGTACAGCAAGAACAGCAGCATCGACGCGCAAGCAGCGGGTGATGCTGCGGTGTGTCAGCAGGTCTTCGAGATTATCGTTTTCCTACTTTGCCTTTTTCATAATGAAATGTTTGTGAAAACTTGGAATGAATAAAGTGGATTTCAAAGACACATTAGTAAGTGAAGGTAGAATTCACATGGACTTTCTTCCAAAAAGTATGATTCACTTGGAGAATTTAAGATCATTTCTACTTGAAAACTTTTCTATTGTCTAAAACATTGAATATTGTTCAAACTCAGTGAGATTATATGCTACAATACGGGTAAAACTTAACAAAATTGTTACATAGAAGAAAAATAGTAAGAGATTTAAAATAAATACTAGTTATAGATACTCCAAAGAAAAATTTCACCTCTACTTTTCAATCGGAAAATCAATGCAAGTTGGAAATTTATGTTACTTCAAGAAAGACTTAGACAATTTACTTTGTAATAATATACGTTAAGGTGTCGTATTAACTCGTGCAATACATGCTGACTAAGGTTTATTTTACTTGAAAGGTGAATTGGGGGAAAATAGTAAATAAATTGTAGATATTAAATACATTGTAGATATGCATTCAAGTTTTGAAAATCACCTGCAAGACTTTTAAAACATCTTAAGATAAATTGAAAGAAACTTGCGAATTATATGTAAACTATATAACTTTTTATACTCTGAAAGGAAATCACAAGTAATTTAGTTAACTTTTTTCATGGTAACACTCGTATTCAACGACATGTTTTTAAAATTTAACCTTCTTTACATGATAATAGTTATAAATTTTTTCAATCTCAGATGCGATTACATATATGTTTTCTAACATATATGTTACGAATTGTGTAAAGTTTTTAAAAGAGTATATGCAAATCACCAATCAGAAACATAAAAATCTAACATCAATCAAACACACTAAAATAATAAGATATTTTCCTTAGTGGAAATAGTTAACTACTCATGTGATGGAATGTACTTAGAAAATTTAAATACTGAAAAAAGTTTGCTAGGCAAACTTAAAGAATATATATTTTTTTTTCTTGTGAAAAACTAGCATAAATTTGAAAAATGTTTGTTACTACGTAAAATTGAACATCATCTGGACAAACTAAATTATACATGAATTTTTTTTATTTGAGAGGTTCTGACAATATATCATTAATACAGAGATTTTTAACTTCCACCCATAATTTCTAAATAACTTATACATAAATTTCAGAAAACTGAAACGGAATGTGTTTTACAAGACGCTTATTTTGTAAGATGAATATTCAATATTAATATAACTGAGCAAAGTTCATTCCGGAAAAAACTTGTAAAAGATACTTATATTTTGAAAATAGTTTGAAATATCCTTTTAAATTTATGAATGCTCGCTTTCGAAAGACACAAATAAAACTGATATTACACATGATAATTAACACATGCATAACATTAATCAAACAAAGTGGAATTTTTATTGCTTGTGACCGATAACTTTTCAGTGAAGTAGAACTTACATAGGAAATTTATGCAAACTTTTTCAACTTTTAAACCAAGTATTATGTAAAATTATAAATTACGATAGGAAATAGCACACTTCAGAATCGGAACAAGTCTTCTATTTAAGCTAAATTTATTTCTCAAGGAATTAAAAGCATACCAGAAAAGTCCTTATCATTTCGCATCTTTTCTCATGTTGCAAGAAGACATACTTTGTAAAAGATCGTCGTTGCACTTAACAAATATCAGTAAAAATAAATGTATTTTCTATGGCAAAGATAAAACTTCACAACTTAATTACTGAAATTTAGCTAAGTTGCATATGGTTTATTCACATAACTCGCATATGCTTCGAATGTTGAAATATATTTGTCAGTTGAAATCAAACTAATCGAAAATAAATGCTACCTACATTTTCAAGTCGGAAATTACTATTAAATAAACTTTACATGTAAAACATTGTCATGTTAAAAAGAAAAATCTACAAAAATGTAAATGATAATTTTACTGTTGGTACATAAATGATGAATAATTTATGATTTTATTCTAGGCAAACGTTTTATTGTCTAACAGAGAACTTAAACTTTAGCAGAAAAATAAAAAAAATACAATTTTTATATCCTATCATGCTTCTCGAAAATTGAATTTATTAGCTGTTGTAATAGATTTTTATTGTCCAAATTTCTATAGTTTTTCTTCCCGGTGCAATAAAATTAAGTTCATGTGTAATGATTAGATTTTTTTTTTTTTTTTTTTTATGAATCTTATAAATTTAATGAAATTATTATGACCTAAGAGATTGAGTGAACTGAATAAATCAATGATGTAAATTTAAACAGTGACTTGAACTGATACATACTATAACTGTAAAGAAGTATGACAAAGTGATAGATGAAGTAAAAATAGAAGTTGAATGAAATGTGTTGAAAAAAGTTGAAGACGACAAGAAATTCGTAATTGAGAATTATCATTGACTTATATTAACTTCGTTTTTCTTGCTTATGACAAGAAAATACACTCTTTCTTATTAAGAACCAACTTGATATCTTATCATAGAATGACAATGATGAAATATCTATACATTAAAAAAAAAAAAAATTTAAAAAATACCAAACTTAGACATAGCAAATTTCTTGAAATTCATGTATAATGTGAGAAGTTTTACTGGAAATATAGAAGATACAACATTGAAAGATGTGAATGTTTCGAAGTACTTTATCAGAAATAAAAAAAAAAAATGCGCTGAGATTCGCTATAAAAATTTTTAGGAGAAAGTTTAAACAAAATTTAAAATCAAACATGCTTTTAAGTGGGAACACATATATTAAAACTATAGCACATTAAACAATTTATATTACGTCATCTCAGTTGTATCAAACTGAATAACATGAAAAACAGCCACAAACTGAATAAACATGAAAATTATCAATATATGTGGAAAAGTTTCCTTTTTTCACATATAAAAAAAAATAACACATTGACGTACGTTAAGATCACGAAACATGCATAATCATATACCGATAAGAGCAACCAATGTTGCGGGGAGATATTCACATGATGGTCAATATCCCATGAATAAATTGATTGATTGAATTTCTAATGCTAATTCCAATAGTATTCCACGTAACTTCAACTTCATATGTTACACTATAGATATATTTATTTTTCTTCTCTTCGTATTACTTACTTATTACTCTTCGTATGTATTGAAAAATTGTAACTTTTCGTCTTCTTCGTATAAATCGATAACTTATACACTAGTTCTTCATCAATTAATCTTCTAAGTAAATCTTTCAAAGCTAAAAACATACTTATAGCTTTGCATTTGTAACAAGTTAAATTGTACATGTTTCATGTGAAAGTTACAAAATTTCAGATATTTTCATGGAAAACATATAAATTTTTAATTTCACGATAAACATGTACAATTTAACATGTTACAAATGCAAAGCTATAAGTATGTTTTTAACTTTGAAAGATTTACTTAGAAGATTAATTGATGAAGAGCTAATGTATAAGTTATCGATTTATACGAAGAAGACGAAAAGTTACAATTTTTCAATACATACGAAGAGTAATAAGTAAGTAATACGAAGAGAAGAAAAATAAATATATCTATAGTGTAACATATGAAGTTGAAGTTACGTGGAATACTATTGGAATTAGCATTAGAAATTCAATCAATCAATTTATTCATGGGATATTGACCATCATGTGAATATCTCCCCGCAACATTGGTTGCTCTTATCGGTATATGATTATGCATGTTTCGTGATCTTAACGTACGTCAATGTGTTATTTTTTTTTATATGTGAAAAAAGGAAACTTTTCCACATATATTGATAATTTTCATGTTTATTCAGTTTGTGGCTGTTTTTCATGTTATTCAGTTTGATACAACTGAGATGACGTAATATAAATTGTTTAATGTGCTATAGTTTTAATATATGTGTTCCCACTTAAAAGCATGTTTGATTTTAAATTTTGTTTAAACTTTCTCCTAAAAATTTTTATAGCGAATCTCAGCGCATTTTTTTTTTTTATTTCTGATAAAGTACTTCGAAACATTCACATCTTTCAATGTTGTATCTTCTATATTTCCAGTAAAACTTCTCACATTATACATGAATTTCAAGAAATTTGCTATGTCTAAGTTTGGTATTTTTTAAATTTTTTTTTTTTTTAATGTATAGATATTTCATCATTGTCATTCTATGATAAGATATCAAGTTGGTTCTTAATAAGAAAGAGTGTATTTTCTTGTCATAAGCAAGAAAAACGAAGTTAATATAAGTCAATGATAATTCTCAATTACGAATTTCTTGTCGTCTTCAACTTTTTTCAACACATTTCATTCAACTTCTATTTTTACTTCATCTATCACTTTGTCATACTTCTTTACAGTTATAGTATGTATCAGTTCAAGTCACTGTTTAAATTTACATCATTGATTTATTCAGTTCACTCAATCTCTTAGGTCATAATAATTTCATTAAATTTATAAGATTCATAAAAAAAAAAAAAAAAAAAATCTAATCATTACACATGAACTTAATTTTATTGCACCGGGAAGAAAAACTATAGAAATTTGGACAATAAAAATCTATTACAACAGCTAATAAATTCAATTTTCGAGAAGCATGATAGGATATAAAAATTGTATTTTTTTTATTTTTCTGCTAAAGTTTAAGTTCTCTGTTAGACAATAAAACGTTTGCCTAGAATAAAATCATAAATTATTCATCATTTATGTACCAACAGTAAAATTATCATTTACATTTTTGTAGATTTTTCTTTTTAACATGACAATGTTTTACATGTAAAGTTTATTTAATAGTAATTTCCGACTTGAAAATGTAGGTAGCATTTATTTTCGATTAGTTTGATTTCAACTGACAAATATATTTCAACATTCGAAGCATATGCGAGTTATGTGAATAAACCATATGCAACTTAGCTAAATTTCAGTAATTAAGTTGTGAAGTTTTATCTTTGCCATAGAAAATACATTTATTTTTACTGATATTTGTTAAGTGCAACGACGATCTTTTACAAAGTATGTCTTCTTGCAACATGAGAAAAGATGCGAAATGATAAGGACTTTTCTGGTATGCTTTTAATTCCTTGAGAAATAAATTTAGCTTAAATAGAAGACTTGTTCCGATTCTGAAGTGTGCTATTTCCTATCGTAATTTATAATTTTACATAATACTTGGTTTAAAAGTTGAAAAAGTTTGCATAAATTTCCTATGTAAGTTCTACTTCACTGAAAAGTTATCGGTCACAAGCAATAAAAATTCCACTTTGTTTGATTAATGTTATGCATGTGTTAATTATCATGTGTAATATCAGTTTTATTTGTGTCTTTCGAAAGCGAGCATTCATAAATTTAAAAGGATATTTCAAACTATTTTCAAAATATAAGTATCTTTTACAAGTTTTTTCCGGAATGAACTTTGCTCAGTTATATTAATATTGAATATTCATCTTACAAAATAAGCGTCTTGTAAAACACATTCCGTTTCAGTTTTCTGAAATTTATGTATAAGTTATTTAGAAATTATGGGTGGAAGTTAAAAATCTCTGTATTAATGATATATTGTCAGAACCTCTCAAATAAAAAAAAATTCATGTATAATTTAGTTTGTCCAGATGATGTTCAATTTTACGTAGTAACAAACATTTTTCAAATTTATGCTAGTTTTTCACAAGAAAAAAAAAATATATATATTCTTTAAGTTTGCCTAGCAAACTTTTTTCAGTATTTAAATTTTCTAAGTACATTCCATCACATGAGTAGTTAACTATTTCCACTAAGGAAAATATCTTATTATTTTAGTGTGTTTGATTGATGTTAGATTTTTATGTTTCTGATTGGTGATTTGCATATACTCTTTTAAAAACTTTACACAATTCGTAACATATATGTTAGAAAACATATATGTAATCGCATCTGAGATTGAAAAAATTTATAACTATTATCATGTAAAGAAGGTTAAATTTTAAAAACATGTCGTTGAATACGAGTGTTACCATGAAAAAAGTTAACTAAATTACTTGTGATTTCCTTTCAGAGTATAAAAAGTTATATAGTTTACATATAATTCGCAAGTTTCTTTCAATTTATCTTAAGATGTTTTAAAAGTCTTGCAGGTGATTTTCAAAACTTGAATGCATATCTACAATGTATTTAATATCTACAATTTATTTACTATTTTCCCCCAATTCACCTTTCAAGTAAAATAAACCTTAGTCAGCATGTATTGCACGAGTTAATACGACACCTTAACGTATATTATTACAAAGTAAATTGTCTAAGTCTTTCTTGAAGTAACATAAATTTCCAACTTGCATTGATTTTCCGATTGAAAAGTAGAGGTGAAATTTTTCTTTGGAGTATCTATAACTAGTATTTATTTTAAATCTCTTACTATTTTTCTTCTATGTAACAATTTTGTTAAGTTTTACCCGTATTGTAGCATATAATCTCACTGAGTTTGAACAATATTCAATGTTTTAGACAATAGAAAAGTTTTCAAGTAGAAATGATCTTAAATTCTCCAAGTGAATCATACTTTTTGGAAGAAAGTCCATGTGAATTCTACCTTCACTTACTAATGTGTCTTTGAAATCCACTTTATTCATTCCAAGTTTTCACAAACATTTCATTATGAAAAAGGCAAAGTAGGAAAACGATAATCTCGAAGACCTGCTGACACACCGCAGCATCACCCGCTGCTTGCGCGTCGATGCTGCTGTTCTTGCTGTACAAGTCTCCCGACCTGTTTGAACAAGTTTTAGCGTGACTCATCCTCCGGTCTAAAAATGCCGGTAAGTGGCGTATCACCTACCGCTAACCTGATTGGCTAATTACCGTCACATGCTTATCATCCCGTTTAAAGACGTGAATTTTATATGTAAAGTAAATTTTTACGCTAACGCTTAAATTCTTTGCTATAGAAAGTTCAAGTATGTTATTTTTTTTTCTCTTATATGTTACATTTTAAACACATGATATGAAATTTTTACGTTATGCTTATCTTAGAAATTTTGGAGTATGTTACTTTTTCTTTTATTTAACATTAGCCTAAGAGTTTAATTGTATATGAGAAGTAAATTGTCACGTTAAAGTTTAAAGACATGATATTTATATGTGAAGTAAATTTTCGTGTAAAGGTTAAAATTCTTTATCTTTGAAATTTTTATTCTGTTAAATTTCCCATTATTTAACATTAACATAAGAAAATAATTGTGTATGAAATTTTCGCGTATTGTTTAAATTGTTGTCGAAGGAAGTTTAAGTATGTTATTTTTTTTCCTTCTCTAATTTAGCATTATTCTTACACATTTTAAAGATAAAAATGTTATGTGTGAAATAAATTTTCGCGTATTGTTTCAATTCCTTACCTTATAAATTTTTAATATTTCTTTTTCTCTAATTTAGCGTTATTCTTACACATTTGAAAGACATAATTTTAATATGTGAGGTAAATTTTCGCGTATTATTTAAATTCTTTGCCTTATAATTTTTTAGAGCTTCTTTTTTATCTTATTTATCGTTGATATAAGAGTATGATTGTACATGTGAAGTTAATTTTCACGTTCAATTTTAAATTCTTTGCCTTGTAAATTTTTAATGTTTCTTTTTTCTAAAAGTTAGAGTTGTCATTATACATTTTAAAGACATGAATGGCAATGTTTGAATTCTTTGTCGTAGAAATTATAGGTATGTTATACTTTCATCCTGCATGTCAAATTTAAAGTCGTGATTTTTATGTGTAAAGTAAATTTTTGCGTTAATGTTAAAGTTATTTGTCGTAGAAAGTTTAAGTATGTTACTTTTTTCTTTTATTCAGCGATATTTTAAATACATGATTTTTATACATGTAGTAAATTTTCACTCAAATGTTAAAATTATTTATCGTAGAAATTTTAAGTATGCTAATTCTTCTTACATGTCACATTTTAATGTCGTGATTTTTATATGTGAAGTAAATTTTTACGTTAATGCTAAAGTTATTTGTCGTGCAAAGTTTAAGTATGTTAGTTTTTTTCTTTTATTTAGCAATATTTTTACATATTTTAAAGACATGATTTTTATGTATATAGTAAATTTTCGCGTAAAGGTTAAAATTATTTGTCGTAGAAATTTTAAGTATGCTAATTCTTCTTACACGTCACATTTTAAAGTCGTGATTTTTATATGTGAAGAAAATTTTTTACGTTAATGTCAAAGTTATTTGTCGTACAAAGTTTAAGTATGTTACTTTTTTTTCTTCTTTTATTTAGCGATATTTCTACATATTTTAAAGTCGGGATTTTTATGTGTAAAGTAAAATGTTACGTTAATGTTAAAGTTATTTGTCGTAGAAAGTTTAAGTACGTTACTTTTCTCTTGCATGTCATATTTTAAAGTCGTGATTTTTATATATGAAGGGAATTTTCGAGTAAAGGTTAAATATTTATCTTAGAAATTTTAAGTAAATTACTTTTTTTTTCTCTTATTTAGCGATATTTTTACTCATTTTAAAGTGATTTTTATGTGAAAAGTAAATTTTTTACGTTAATGTTAAAGTTATTTATCTTAAAGAGTTTAAGTATGTTACTTTTTTCTCTTATTTAGTGATATTCGTACACATTTTTAAGACATGATTTTTATTGGTAAAGTAAATTTTCACGTTCACTTTTTTTATAAGTTTATTTTTTATAATAATAATAAAATCTGATTATTATTACTAAATATTATCTTTATATTTAATCAATTTCATAATTACTCCAATTGCAACAACTGTCTACGCTAAAAACCCATTCGCTACACTATGACGTCACGAACAAATTATCTATCACTTTAACTGTTTCAAGCAAGATCGTTACACAACAACTCAACTCGCAAACGCGTTGAAGCGTGTTGAAACATGCCTAGTCTCGCTCCCCTCCCGTCTGACGGGTCGATAGTCAGTAGCACCCTCTACCGTGAAACCTGATTGGTCGGTGAAGTCACGTGATCACCCCTCATATATAGACGCTACCGGTTGCCGTCTCGCCATTTCTACTTAGATACCTGAGTGTGAAAGACGTGTTTAATACTTCGTGTTTTTTTTCTCATCACGATTTTGTTCGTACTTGTGTAGTTATTCACAGTTATTTTAGCTTCGCAGATTTCGTTTCGATTGTTCGGTAAGTGAATTTTTAAACATCTTCTCACTCCAACAAACCAAGAGAGCCTTGTCGGCCTATGACGACAAGCGGTATCTGCTGGAAGATGGCATAACCAGCTATGCCTATGGTCACTTCAAAATTCCTTAAATCATTCATTTAATCCTTAAATTTTTTTTATTTTTTTATCTCTTTAAGCCTTAATTTAGCTAAAATATTACTTTAACTAAATTTTTAAAAACTTATTTAACGTTAATTTTTTTTTTCAGGATTTTGTATGTGACCATTAAATTTAATTCATGAGAGAAATATACGTTCTCACAAGTCTTCTTTTCAGATTTTTTAAAATTTAAAATTGTTAAGAGGTGAAGATATCTTCTTAAAGGATATCATCGGATGGTTGATTAGTGACCTCAAGTTTCAAAGAAATATACGTTCTTTGAAATAAGTTTTTTTTTTTTTTTTTTTTTTTTTTTGTTGTTGTTGTTGTTGTTGATAGGGTGGAGTGAGGCGGTATCAATTTTTCCTAAAAGAGGTATCGGGCTGGAGGTGGGTCCTCACCTTTAATAAATAATTTTTCAAAATTTATTAATTGTAATTCTAAAGTCTTAACTTATTCAAAATTAGTTAGGGAAGGGGGGTGGGTAGATGAGTTACCATGAAGGCAACGTCCGATAGTCGATATTTTAACAATTGTTTGGTAAAATATTGAAATGTCACGTGTAGCTCGGGGTTAGGGTTCTTTAGACCCTTAGCAAATGGCCTTCACTTTTATTAACTTTTCAAATTTAACATTTTTTTTTTTTTTTGTGTAACTTTGTTGCAGGTATTTTAACTTGATTAAAGGAT
This sequence comes from Linyphia triangularis, assembly GCA_963978545.1. Classification (NCBI taxonomy): domain Eukaryota; kingdom Metazoa; phylum Arthropoda; class Arachnida; order Araneae; family Linyphiidae; genus Linyphia; species Linyphia triangularis. The sequence goes on along the minus strand of OZ021727.1, from coordinate 2,504,798 downwards.
ATGTAAGTAACTCGCTAGAAAACCAAACAGTCAATCAGGAGTTAACTTTTGGTCGCATGTTTAAAACTTATCAGTCACAAGCGAGCATATAGCTGACCGATCAGAACTTGTTGCCAACACCTGAAAACTAAATTTGGTATATATCCAATGTTATCACCACTTAAAACGTAAATCCTAACATAGAATGACGTCATACCCACTGTGACGTCATTAGTAAAAATACCTATCACTCTAACTTATTAGTTTAGAAGCAGCCCTAGAACAATTCAGCTCCATCTTAAATGTAAATCGACACTAAAAAGGGTTGCCACCGCTCAAAACTTTGATATTAAACAAATTATGACGTCATATCTACTGCGACGTCACGCAATAAAAGCCTATTACTCTAACTTATTCACTTAGAAGCAGTCCTAGAACAACTCAACCCCGTCTGCTAGATAAATTGAAACTAAAAAAGTGTTGCCACCACTCAAAACTTTAATATAAAACACATTATGACGTCATACCTACTGTGACGTCATACACACACAGCTTATAATGAAACTAAAACAACAGCAGGAGGGGAACAACTCAACTCCACTTCCGATCATGTCACTTCCGGTGACGTCATATCCGGTGATGTCACTTCCTGTGACGTCATATCCGGTCACGCCCCCTTCCGGTGACGCCCCCATACCATACCATACCATCCCGCATCCCGCCCCTGGCTTAGGATGCCCAATTTCTAACTACTCATAAAGATAAAAAATAATTGAGCTGCTCAAATATATTCGTAGGACAACACTAGAAAATACAAAGAATATTTATTTTCCTCACTTGTTCAACTTCCTCATTTCCTGCTATTCTCTCGTGAAACTTGGAAACGCAATGTTAAATTTTATATGTCGCGTTTTCCATAATGAGCAAAATCTAAAAATTTCTACAACAATGGTTAATATAAACTCTCTTAACAAAATAATTACTTAAAAAAAAATTAGGAACATATTTATTTTAGAAAGTGTTATTTTAAACTTTGATGTCCAACAAATGAACTTTGATTAGTTGAAAAATCACTAATATAAATAAAACTGTAATTTTTTTTACATATTCTAGACGTCTTAATCGTGAATTGAAAAATAAAGTTGTGCAAAACGTGTTTAACAGTCTTTTTATTTTACCAACTGTAAATAGATAGGAATTAAGGAATGGCACTAAATCAAAAAAAAAAAAAAAAAAAAAAAAAGTATGTTTAATACCATACAAATTTATTGAACAATTTTCGCAAGTTGCAAGTGTTTATAAAAATTTAAATACATTGAAATGTCCATATTTTTTTAATGAATGTATTACATCAAATTTTTAATTAAAAAAAAATCAGAAATTTTTTCCAAGTTTTGAAAAAATCCAATACATTTTTAATGTTATTGAAGTATTCATTCTCCCAAATGCTTGAAATAAAGAAATGGAAAAGTTAAAAAAAAAATAATTATATTTTAATATTAATATGAATTCGTAAAGGTTATTACTTATTAATCGATACTACAAATCAAATATTATAATAATAATAATAATGAGGGGGAGAAATGTGAATTATTAAAGAAAATGTCTGATTTTTTTTTTTTTAAACTAAAAATCACACTTTAATATATTCTAAAAAAAATTTCTCCCTAAAATATCGAGAAAGATTCGTTCTTGCAAATGATTTAAACATTTTTTCGAAGTGAGAAGATCCTCCTGTACTGCTTACATTTTTTAGAAAAATTGATATTGTTACGAATTTTGTATATTTTGTAAATATTTCGTAGTGTTAATTTTGTAAATATTTCGTAGTGTTAATTTTGTAAATATTTCGTAGTGTCAATTTTGTAAATAGATAAATTTCTGTACATTTCGCATAAGACAATGCAATGGTTTGTTTCCCAGCAATGAGCCTCCCAATGCTTGATAGCGGGTTTTACAGAGGTAACTCTGGGAAGCGAGTTTCAAGGGGCAGGGCATTTAACATTATGGTAATGGGAATCTCGCCAAATTGGCGAGATAGAGCCAAGTTGGCGACGGTTTTGGTGACTAATTTTTGTCGCCAAATTTGGCGAGAAATTGCCAAATGTCGCCAAACTTGGCGACCATTTGGCGACATTCTCGGCACGTGTATAGGTACATGTATCCCATATCCTATATAGGTCTTTTCGACTACTCTCTGGAAAGTTCTCCAGACCTCTGGGAGTTTCAAGAAGGTTCACGTATGTTCTCAGGTCACCCTATAAAAGCTCAGGGAGAGCGGGTGATGCAGTTAGTTAGTCAGTTGTTGACTGAAGTTAGTTGATTTTGAATCACTGAGTTAGTTGTCTCTCAACGTTCATTGTGAGAGCTGTATTCCTGACTTGAGTAGTTCTTGGATTTTGAGTCACTGAATTAGTTGACTGAGCATTCTTAAGCGAACTGTTTTGCATTGTCTTTTGCGGCGATTTAGCAGTTGTTTGTCAAGTTTTTAACTGCTGTTTTGTGCTCTATTGAGGTGAAAAGAGCTGTATTGTGTCTACTAGAACGAGAAGTTCTGGAGCTGTAAGAGAACTGTGAAGAGTTATTTTGGAATAAATTTCTGCAAGTTTTGATCTGATTTTGGCTTCAAATCTTTCGAACCCGTACAACGCAACAATATGAACCCTGAAGATATTTGTGCATCTATATGTTTTAGCAATAAGCAAGCACCATTAGTTTATATAATTGTTTTGTACAGCAAATTCTATAATTTACGGAGAGAATTTTAAATGATTTTTTTATTTTTATGTTGACTTTCATGCAAATAAAAGGGACATTGTTAGCCACTGTAATGGGAAGATTACATTCATAAAATTTTGTTACGTACCAATTGTACAGATAAGTGGATCTATCAACAGTTTTGAACGCATCCAAAACCTCACAACTTCTTGTACCATTTGCCTGCAACCAACAAAGTACTTACTGGGACCCAATCGATTTTTGCAAATGATGAACTGAGATTTATACGATATTGGTTTGGAGGATATTTACTTGATGAGAGCATTGCATCTTTTGAAGTGAATTGTGTAACTCGACTCTCTATTGAAAGGGAAAATGGGGGGGGGGGGTGATTTCGTCAGTCGAGTCTTGACACATATTTAAATTTAATTTGAAATTGTTTGAATTAAAAAAAAAAAAATCTCACAAAACAATTCTGTTTAAGTCCACTTGCAAATTTGGCGCCCCAAGCGTGGGCTTCTTGGGCGTAAATGTAAAATCGCCCCTGTTTATTTGTTAAAAAAATTACAATGAACTTCCGTCTATGAAATGGCTAAAAATAACTTTTGCATCTGCTTAAAATGAAGTTTCACTTTTAAGAATAAACATAGTTTTTTAAATGACCCGGGGCCCTCAAAAATATCTATAGGGCACGGGCCATCAAGGGTACTTTGTAGATTATTTCTTAATTTATATTAAACCTTTGTTTACGAAATAACACCATTTTTTTTATTATTAATTATTATTTTGACTAAAATTTAGTTTTTTCAATGAACATTGTTTGCCTTTGAGATCAGAGATTATTAAGGCCCCAATAGAAGTTTATCGCAGTTGAAGCAAAAAGACTTTTTACTAAGCTTCAAAAAGATAACAAAAAGTAAAAATCGCACTCACTCTGATAGAGCAGACATCCATCAGACACATATATATGGAAAATTAAAAATTTACCTTAAGCTAGTGTAGGATCTCACTTGGATCCTTTTTCAGGTTCAAATTATGGAAGGTAACAAACGCCAGCACACTTAAGAAACGAGAGCAAAATCCTTCACGTCTTTCTTTAATTACAAAAAGTTTAGAACTAGAACAAGAACATATATAAAATAACCGTTTTTACATTCTAAAAAAAAGATTATCGTCTGCACTTTTTCAGTTCGTAACAGAATTCAGAACAAGCCGAATAGTACAAAAGTCAATTCTTATAAGCAACTCCATGATGACGTAACATACTCCCACCTTTTTTGAGTATTTATTTACTCAAAAAACAAAGTCACATTGAGCAAGTCCAGTCTCTTCGGTGGTTTCACCTTTCTCCCATATCTTGAAATCCCGTGGATATCGTCAGCCGAAGCATCAGGAATTGACTCGGCATTCACAGGACCTTGAACTGGATCATCAGTAACGTCTGGTACATCAGAAGGGGTAGTGACCGCCACAGGAATATCTTCAGACTGTACCTCTAAGGGAAATACTCGTTGGATAGGACGAATTATTATTGAGTTACCACATTTAAGTCGTAAAGAACGAATTTTCCCATCTTTACCTGGGATCAATTCCAATACCTTGGCTAGAGGCCAATATAAACGCTTCTTGTTAGGATTCTCAATGAGCACAACTTCTCCAACAGTAAAGAAACGAGATGATGGTTTTTGACTTTTTTTTTACTAACAAACCTAAATACTCTTTTCGGAACCTGCTCCTTAAATCCTTAAGAAGTTTAGACCGAAACTTCACTCGTTTTTGAAACTTGGCAAAATCACTTAAATCTAAGTCAGTGACATCAAGAGAAGAATTACTCATCAAAAACATTGCTGGCGTAATTGCCACAAGATCCTCGGAATCCTCTGAAATGTAAGTTAATGGGCGAGAGTTTATGATAGACTCACAGTCACATAAAACAGTTAGAAGCTCTTCATACGACAAAATCGCGTTTCCTAAAGTACGCTTTAAGAGATCTTTAACCACTCTTATAAGTCTCTCCCACCATCCCCCCCACCATGCAGCGGTGGGTGGGATGAACTTCCACTTTATTTGTTGAATTTCTGTCTCCCGCTCTATACTCTCCCAATCAAGATTTTTGAATTCAGCTACAGCACCCCTAAAGTTAGTACCATTGTCTGAATACACTATCTTAGGTCTTCCTCTGCGTGCGATAAAGCGTCGAAATGAAAGCAGAAAGTTCTCTGTTGACAACGAAGTTATGAGCTCCAAGTGCACTGCTCTGAAGACTGCACAGGTATAGAGAACAATCCAGACTTTTTCACCATTCTGGAGGAAGAGAGGGCCGGCCAGATCAACACCTAACACCTCAAAAACATTAGTATCCCTAACTCGGTCAGGAGGCAGAGCTACTGGTTCAGTAACAGCTGGTTTTGCACTGTACCTTCGACACCTCACACACTTCCTAACGATATTTCGGACAGTTTTTCTAGCTTTTAGAATCCAATATTTCTCTCTGATAATTGAGAGAAGTATTTGAGTACCAGCATGACAATTTGTATGGTGTAAGTATTGGATCAACCTCACAGTCAAGGTACAGTTTTCTGGAAGGAGGATAGGTGACAAAAAACAATGGTCATCTTTACGCTCAGTTATTCTGGTCTTAACACGCAGCAATCCCTCATCATCCTTAAATACGTTAATTATTGGTACACAATTTGGATCAGGGAAGAATTTTGATTGTTCCGAGCGAATAAGAACCTTTTCGGCTCTTTCAATTTCAGTACACGAGAGATTTCCCGTCGCTCTATTTTCAGGAGTTTTACGACAGTTATCAAGAAATCTCTTGATCCATGCAGTCAGCCTGATAATAGAGTGGTAATTCGAAAACTTATTTGAATACCATTCCTCATTGTTTACATTAATGTGACACAATTTAACTTTCCTCCTTTCAGAATCGACCTCTTTCACTGCACAATTGATCTCAGTTGTAGGCCAATTTTTAGAATCCTCAATTAGCCATGCTGGGCCTTCACACCATTTTGAATCCAACAGATATCTGGGTGAACAGCCACGAGAAAGAACATCTGCTGGATTCAAGTGACCTGGAACGTGTCTCCAGTTTTCAGAAGGAGTAATTTCTCCTATTTCTCTTACTCTATTTGCCACAAAAATTGACCATTCCCCATAATGTTTTATCCAGTATAAAGCTACCATAGAATCCGTCCAAAAGGTAGTGGTCAAATCAGGCAGGTCCAATGCCTTCTGAATGGATTTGGCCAATCTGGCACCCACGCAACAAGCCAAGAGTTCTAACCTAGGTATTGATACAGTTTTGGATGGAGCAACCCTAGCCTTTGCTCTAATTAGATGTAATTTAATTCCGAAAGGTGTTTTTGATCTTAAGAAAACGCAAGCCGCGAAAGCAGTTTTGGAAGCATCTACGAAAACGTGCATGTCTGATGAGGAATTAGCCTCACAATATCTGGGGATTTCTAAGCCCTCTAACAAGGAAATATCAGTGAACCATTTATTAAATTTGTTATATAATTTGAGTTTCCATGATAATTTTAGTTTCCATGTTTCTTGCAACCAAACTTTAGGCTGCAATGTAGCTGCTGTTAATATGCCAATAGGATCAAAGATTCTCTGAATGGCAGATAACATCGACCGTTTAGTCAATTGTTCAGTTTTTCCTAACTGTTCCTTATCGATGAAACACCTAAGAGTATCCCTGTCTAAATTCCATACAACTCCTAATACATTTGTATCACCTTCAGATTTAGTTACTCCCTCCCCTTTAACATTGCTTTCCCATGCTCTGAGGTTAAAACACCCCATTTTCATAATTTCCTCAGACTTGGAAATAAATGGATGTATTTCCTGGGCGTGGAATACACCGGTAACCCAATTGTCTACGTAGAAGGAATGACGCAGTTTGTTAACCAAATCTCGATATTGTGGGGGACTATGCTCTAACAAATGCTTTATTGAGGCTGCTAATAGAAATGGGCTTGAGCAGACACCGAACACCACGCGACAATGACGATAAATTATTTCTTCACTTTCATGGGGATAGAAAAACCTTAAAAAGTCCTTATGTTTGGGGGTTATACATAATTGCAGAAAAGCTTTCTCAATATCTCCTGATATGCCAATAGGGTACACACGAAATCTATCTAAGATATCCGGTATCAGTTCAATTAAATTTGGACCTCTATGAAGGCAATCATTAAGAGAAGGTTTACTTCCTTCCCTGGCAGATGCATCAAATACGGGGCGGATCTTAGTAGTTTTAGAAGGTGTATACACTGGTCTATGGGGCATATAATAACCATCATTTTTAATTTCATTATCTGGGACCTTTTCAATGATTTTTAACCTCTCCCATTCTTTAAATACAGCAACATAGGATTCAAGACAGTCCTTATCAATTATACCTTGACACATTCGTTTGTGTCTTTTCAATGTTAAACTTTTATTACTTGGTAATTTGCTTTCAGTTTTAAATGGCAAGGACAATTCATATCTACCATCTGGAAGCACATTTAAATTATTCTCAAATTGCTCAATTGCTTTTGCATAACGCATGTTTCCTTTTAAATTCTCCACTGGATCTCGAATACCTATTGTTTCCAGATCCCACAATTCTTTGATATTAAAAGTGGACAATTGTGTGGATAACGTACTTACCACTGGTTTTGACAATTGTCTTTCACTTATAGCAGGCACTGACATTACAACATGTTCCCTAAAATTTTCTTTAATTTTACCCATTAAAGTATATCCTAACTTGGTTTCAACCGCCGTTAAACCACATTCGAGTGTAATGCTCATACCCGTTAAGATTAACCCAATAGAATCGGCTCCCATTAGTAAATCGATTTCATAATGTAACGAATAAATATCAGGTACATCAATATATTTTTCTTTTAGTTCTGATAGTACCAATATATTCCTAACCTTAGGTAGACACCCACAAATTTTATTCTCTGAAAGAACTGGAATTTTACAAGAAAAGTCACCCTTTAAACTACTTATTTCGACATTATAGAGGGAATGTTGCTTGGGACCCGTCTGCTTCCCCCCAAACAAACCGTGTAACATGATTTGTTTTGCTACAGGTGTCAAGTTCAATTTTTCGATTGCCCGTTGAGTAATGTAGGAATTTTCACTACCGCTGTCCAGAAGGCAGCGCAAAACCAGCTCTTTATTTTTATGACTAATTTTAATCATAATTGTTTGTAAATATATATTGGATACTTCTGACTGATTAGAAAGCGTATTGCCTATAACTGTGATACTAGGATCAGATTCTACTTTAATGTCTTCAACTTTAATGTCCTCTTTTTTGGGACACATTAAACTTTGATGGGATTTGTCATCGCAAAAACCGCATTTAATGAATTTATTTCGACAAAATCGTGCCGAATGGTTTAATTTAAAACATTTAAAACAAGCTTTATTTTTTATAAGAATACTCTTCTTATCCTTTAAAGACATTTTCTGCGCCAAAAAACAGTCAGAACTAAAGTGATTTTGTTTTGAACAAAATATACATTTAAATTTGGCTGGCCCCTCTTCCTTACCTGCATTAATCAAGACTGCATTTGTGGGCAAAGATGGCTCCTCATCCCTGCGGTTTGGTAAATTCTTCTGTGGCACTCCAAGTCCCGAGCGAGCAAGTATGATCATCTCCTCACTTTGCACCTCCGAGCGAAGGAAGGACATTAATCTTTCCAAAGAACGCACGCTTGCGTCAGCTGTTCCACTGGATGCCTCATCAATGGATCGACTCCTTTCCCAGGCACGCAGCACCTGTTCCGGAAGGCAGGACTCCACCAGGGGTTCCAGAAAATCGGCAAACTTTTCTTTCGTGCGCCCCAAACTTTCCAAAGCAAGTAGCTTACTCTCAAGTAAGTCATACAGTTCAGATAGGTCGACTTTTCCTTTGCCGGATGCGTTTTTCATAACCAGGCTTAGAAGGTCCCGTACATAAATTTGAACGAGTAATTCATCACGACCGAATCTATCCTTCAGTTGAACGATAACTTTTGAATAGTTTTCTCTCGTGGGCGGGTAGCTTTCTACCAGCCTCGCCGCTTTAGATTTTGGCACTACACTTTGTAACAAATACTGGAATTTATCTTCATCGGGAATATTGTCATCGCTATGAATTTTGCTAAATTGCGACCAAAAGGCTAGAAAATCCTTCGGTTCACCTGTAAATCTTTTCAACTCCAAACGGGGTAACTTAAATTTACGTTTTTCTTCCATCGCGTTAGCACTTTTCGATGCGTCAATATTCATGTTAATTTTTAATTCCAGCTGTGTCGAGACCGCACAAAATCTGTCCCTGTAGGTTTCCGCTTTTGCAAAATCTTCATCGTAATTCGTCGCCAAATCTTCATCATCCAAGAGAGCTTGTGCAATGTTCTCCTGTACGGCTTCCAGGCGAGAAAATTTATCCAATAATTGTTTTTGCAAAAGACATAGTTGGTTTACCGTAGTTTCATCATTTCGTAAAACCTCTTCAACATTATTGGCACACACCGTGAATGATTGTCTCAAAGCTTTGCGTTTCGTGTTTTCTCCTTCCATTGTCAATCTTTAAATCGTTTTAAAGTCAAAAGTCGCGGACGCCACAAAAATATATGTAGGATCTCACTTGGATCCTTTTTCAGGTTCAAATTATGGAAGGTAACAAACGCCAGCACACTTAAGAAACGAGAGCAAAATCCTTCACGTCTTTCTTTAATTACAAAAAGTTTAGAACTAGAACAAGAACATATATAAAATAACCGTTTTTACATTCTAAAAAAAAGATTATCGTCTGCACTTTTTCAGTTCGTAACAGAATTCAGAACAAGCCGAATAGTACAAAAGTCAATTCTTATAAGCAACTCCATGATGACGTAACAGCTAGAACATGTTGGTGGTTCAAGGTTTTCTTGACCAATTCCCCCGTCCCCCACCCTCATTCCCATAGTCCCTGGTTCCTCCAATTGTGGTTTGTGTCTGTTGAACAATGTAAAAAAAAAAAAAATCTGGTTTTAGGGGTCGTCTGCAAAAGAATTTTCGGCATTTTTTGTCTTTTTGGTTCTCAGTTTGGATTGGATCCTATAAATTAAAAACAATTTTTAGTAAAATTTATTTTTAGGATCATGTTAACAAGAAATCGCGGTTCTTTTTGGTAAGCCGGGCCCCTATAATATGCCCTTTTTTGCCCACTCCCTCTCCTTGTCCCTCGGCCCTGCAGGTGGGCTCCCATATTGAAAGATATATGAAACTATTTCACACTTACTTGATAGCTATTTGCCAGTAAATCATTTTAGCATAAATCATGGGTGCAATTAAAGAGCCAACCGTCTTCAAAGAGGAGTGAAAAGAAAAAACCGCTCTGCATTTGCAACAAGAATCGAAGAAAAACTATTTCATTTCATAACTTCGAGCATCGAATTCCTGATCCATCGACCCTCATGATACAATACAATTCTGCTTCTGACAGTTGTATTATGTAAAATTGTATCTTCAATTGTCGAAGTAGGCGGTTGCTCAAATATCACCCACATCTTAAGGGGCTAACACATTAAAGATGGATTGGCCATTTCACATACTTCCCATGTCAAATGAATACTGACATTTTCCTGAATGGACAATTCCCTCATTCTGTAAAAAAATAAATAAAAATTTATTCAATTCTAATTGTTTCGAAAAGGCCATATGCTCATTGCCCCCCCCCCTTTTTTTTTTAACATTTTCAACCTAAAATGGTTTGTTATATTTCGACGGGAAAACGACACATTCGGCTCGAATCACTACATCTGAAACAACTTGGCTCGAAAGGCAGCAGCGGAAAACGGTTTTGCAAGTTTCTCGACAATCGTTCCAACTGGTACGGAATATGGCAAATGTCTACTAAACACACACCAACTATTTGGCTGAAACCTCACGATAACCATAGAAACGAATGGATGAAGGGACGTCGCAGCTATAACGTATTGCGTTTTGATCGAACTGCGATTGGACTGGATTTCAAGGCATTCTCTTTTCTTAATATTTTTTGAAGATTTTTATTTTATTTTTAAAGATATTTTCAAAGATAAAGACTTTTGGAATGAGAAAGAAATTCTTCCTAAATATAAACTAATTTCACTCGTTTTTAAAAAAAAATGGGGAATTTTCCGTTATTTCATGTTTGGTATAAAAATATATATTATAGATGTAGTAATAGATAGTAATTTATAGATGTAAATAAGTTGACCTGCTTTGACGTTAATCTCGATTCACACTGAAAGGGAATCTCGTTTGAGACAAAACAAGTGAAATGTTCAAGCCACAACTATTCTTAAGAGGAAGTCCTATACTAAATTTCAACTTAACTTGACATCACTAGACGGTAGATCGTCACAGTGCTCATAGGTATTTAATCCATTTTGGCGGCGTGAAAGCATAATGCTCGCCAAACCACAACCCTGTAGAGAACAAAAGGTTTGGCGAGAATTATGTCTTCACTCCGCTAAAAGGGATTAATTGCCTTATGAGCACGGTGAAGATCTACAGTCTAGTGATGTCAAGCTAAGTTGGAGTTTAGTATAGTAAAGATCATTCATTATAATCGATTCTAGCCCAGTTCATTGACACTACTTTGTATAAAACCTTGAGATTTGGGGAATAGGTACGAAAATGATCACTTAATGCAATGGCATACATTAAAAACACGAAAATAATGTCTAGTGTGTTTTATTTTATAAATGAAAATTAGAAAAGGCAAAGGACTATTGCTGGTGGAGCCATTGTATAGGCATTGATATAAATTAAAATTTTGTTACGTTGATTTCAAATACAAAATAAAATATATACTTCAAATATAAAATAAAGGTACTCTTTCCGTTATCCGTGCGCAAATGTCGCCAACCAAACGCGAGACGTCGCCAAGCGTAGCGAATGACAAAGCAGTCAACAGAATAATTGTCGAAAGCGTTCAATTATAAACAAATATAAAAATATTATTTAATAGTAAGCAAAACAAGTTTAACTATAAACAGATATTAATGAATTGTAAGCAAATTTAAAACAAAAGTTAACATGGAAGAAAGGAAGGAAAACGTGCTTTGTTTTGAAAATGAATTCAAAGAATAGAGCACCTGGAGTACCAAAATAAAATTTAAGCTTGGCGTCCCCTATAGCAGAGCAGAGCGGAGTGGAGTGGACTAGAGCCAATTACAAAGCTGCCAACGTCTTCTGTAGCACGAGCCTCGTGTTACAATAGACGTTGATAGCCTTGTAATTGGCTCTAATCTAATCCACTCCGCTCTGCTCAGCGATAGTAGACGCCTAGCTATAGATTGCAAATATAAAATAAATATAAAATATATTAGACACGACCTACTTATACCTCGAGTTTTACATTTATGCCTACTTTATTACAGGATAATTTTCGTCCCCACTCATAAAAGTAATTATTACTTAGCCTTTTCAGAAATATCGATGGAATTTTTTGCGTCGTTGTTCCAATCATCTTTCACAGTAGGGCAATGTAAGTCCTCAGTGATCAAATTAAAAGAAGATTATAGTTTAATATGCGAAAGTTTAGGAAATATCTATTGTTATTATTACAAATAACTAGACGATAGAAATAAATAGTCCTTCTCGTCTAAACGATAGAATATATCGTCCCCGGTGATTGCCAGGAAATGAGGACGGTGAAACATTTAAACTCATAGTACACTTCTTTTAGTACATTAAATTAAACTGCTTTTCATCGTTAAACTAAAATCATGCAAAAACGGGTGAAAAGGGTTGTTGATATCAAATTTTCCTTCAGAAATTTAAGAATCTTAAAATATCCCAAAACACTGAACATTAATAACAACAATCCGAAGCAAGAAGTCTAGAATAGCTGTTTCGATTTTTTAAAAAATTCCCCCAATCAAGAAAACCGCCAATTTTATGTACTTAATGCATCAAAGATTTTGGGTCCACTCGTTATTACACTAAGGTAATTAGTTTAAGCAATTAATCCCCAATTCAAGATTTCCATCAAACTGAAAGATCTATTCCCAAAAATAATCATCACCATCAATATCTCGCTCCCCTCAAAGCCTTCGAAGGTAGAAACTAGTATAGAGGTATCATCTCTGAATAAATAGCGTCTTGCGAGGGGTTCTCTTTCCCACCGCAAGAGAGCGTCCCAGGGCTTAAATATAATCTCTCACCTTCAAGTAGACATAAGCCAGTAATCCCGTTCACAGGACGTCCAGTTAATCACAAGTAGATACGAGGAAAAATAATTTACTTGGGGGAACCCGGAGTTCGGAGTCTTTTTTCGGTGTAGGGGGAGTTCTATGGCGACTCCTTTTTTCGGGGCTGTGGTATTACGAAAAGGTTGAAAGATCAGGGAGGGTGGAGTGACAAGCTAAGTCGCGCAAAAGAGGAAATTGCGAAGGTTCGGTTTGGGGTGCATTTCAAGTTCCGAAACCACTTTCGCTAAACAGAAGTAATTTATTTACCTTATTTCGATGAAATTTGCTAAAGTGTTCGCTTATAACCGTAAAGGATCCTACTTTGATTTTTTTTTTAGTGTTTAATTCAATGATTGCAATAGTGCGGTGTGTTTTGCGATCTTTCAAGCTATTTCATGCAATTCAAGCTTTCATGCTATTTCCTGCAAGGCACCATCGCGGAGATATTTGTTTTGAAAGAGCAGTCGGATAAATGGAGATTGCAGTCTTAACTTATGAGATAAAAATATAAAGTAATAATAAGTTTTGTACCGAATCATATAAACAAAAATCCTTAAGTTTGAATGTTATATCAAAATCTATTGTTAAAGATATTTAAGAGAAATCCATTTTAATTCAACACTACTCATGATATTCCTTATTTACAGAAGTTAAAAGTGCTTTGCCCTTTTTTCTGAATTAATCAGTCATTTTATAAAACGTATCCTTTTAAACCTATCCTTTTAAATCATTTGATGATCAAATTTCCATGGATACAATGTATGATGATCTTAGCTGAACACTCGTAATGAAATATGAAATTTTTTATTTGCTTTGTATATATTTTAAGAACAAATTGCTTACCTATCCGTAGTTAAAGCTTTCAAATCTTTAGAGATAGTTAATAGGGCAGGGGGAAGTACATAATCCTCGTTAATTAATGATTAAACGAACTTTAATTTTACTAATAATTGCTGAAAGTAATGTCTAATAAGTAAGACCATTTCTTTAAAAATAGAATGTATACTACATAATTAAAGTACGAAACAAACAAAGTGATATTAAAATGTGCATTTCTCGATGACCCCCAAAATTTTCCTCAAGTAATATTCATTTTCTTATCGTAAATTTGTAAGACATCCTATTGCAACCAATCAGGTACTAAGTAGTAAATAACAGAACACAGTTTAAAATCAAAAATATTTTTCAAACTAATTTGCTGGTATTTAACACGTCAAAAACATCTGGCGACCAAAACCTTTCATAAAATATAATTATATTTTTATTTCATACACATATTGGTCTGGCGCTTTCCATAAAACAAATAATATTAATAATAATAATAAAAAAAAAAAAAAAAAAAAAGACAAAAAAATAAAAAAAATCAGATTTGATAAACTGGATGCCACATAACTGTAATTCATACTTTCAAACCCACATGATATAATGTTTGAAATATAAGCCGATCGAATTGCCGTGACTCTATACGGAAAATTACAAAATAAATTCAATGTCTTAGCGTACGTTCACCTGTGTTTTGTTTGACAGTTGTTGATAGAAATTACGTAAACCACTTTAAATAATAAACCCACAAACTTTTACGTTTATTCATTAATATGACATTAATAACTACAGGCTATAGTTGCGGTCACCCTTTACTTGGTATAAAAAAACAAACTTGTATGTTTACACAATACTCCGCTTTCGTTGAGAAAAATGTAAAGATAATCAGAGGGCTTGTTTACATACGGATTCTTATCACTGTACATTGAGACAAGATTACTTGAGCTCACTGAATAAGCTACAACTATGTGTGAATGCCATTCATTGGCACAATGTGTGGAGGTAAAACTCTCTTAATATTTGTGGATAGAAAAGTAAACTATTAGTTAAAATTTTAACTTAAAAGCTCTTTCTTTATTTTGTTATCAACATACATTTAAGTTTAATACAAAACTATGCAGGAAAGTTATTAATATTACTACAAAAGCTGATACTTGTCCGGAACTATATCTTCAGGCGGAAGGATCCGTCCTACAGCGTATACTTAAGGCGGAAGGATCCGTCCTACAGCGTATACTTAAGACGGAAAGATCCGTCCTACAGCGTATACTTAAGACCCGTCCTACAGCGTATACTTAAGGCGGAAGGATCCGTCCTACAGCGTATACTTAAAGCGGAAGGATCCGTCCTACAGCGTATACTTAAGCCAGAAGGATCCGTCCTACAGCTTATACTTAAGGCTTAAGTAATGTTGCCTCGAGGTGTTAGTAGGCTGGATAGCAATTGTAGTATTGGTTCTCAACAGGAGCTTTGTATTTATGACCTTTTTGTATCCATCGTCAGATCTGTTTTTAAAGCAAAATAAAAAACGATAATGATAATGGACAATTCCCGCATTTTTTAAAAACGAGTGAAATTAGTTTATATTTATGAAGAACTTCTTTCTGATTCCAAATATTTAAACAAAAGTTCTTTAAAAAAAATTAGTTATTTAAATATTAAGAAAAGAAAATGCTTCAAAAACCGAGCCGAAACCAGTCCGATCAAAACACTCAGCAAAATCCGTGACGTAAAGGGTTCTTACAGTTTCTGTGGTAATCGTGAGGTTTCTGCTAAATAGTTGGCGTTGGTAGACCATTGCCATATTCTGTTCAGGTTGAAGTGATTTGCGAGAGACTTGAAAATCTGGTTTCCGCTGCTGCATTTCAAGCCAAGATGTTTAAGAAGCCGTGACGTCACATTCAATGCCAGCGGAATGAATCGTTTTCTCGCTAAAGTCTAGCAAGGTAACTTTGATCGTAAGTTTAAAAAAAAAAAAAAAAAAGCGCATTGAGCAGAAATTTGTGTGTTTGTGGCCTTTTCAAAACATTTAGAATTAAATGAAAAAAAAAAAATGCCGAAATTGCCCATTCACCATATAACTGTTACTTTGTAAAACACGTTTTTATCCGTTTTAAAAACTATTACTGAGGCATGTAAACGAGATAAAATATATACAAAATAATGCTATACTTGTATAGATTGAAGCAAAAAAATCTAAAACATTATAATTACATTTTATATAATATTTGTGTGTGACGATTCATTTTTATCCCTTTAAACAAAAACAAAATAAATAAAATTTACACCACTTCCGCTTCTCAATAATTATTTGTGGCGCATTGTGTTATTTGTTTGGAAATAAAGGTTACAAAAATTAGTTGTAACAGTTAGCAAAAGTTGCAAATTAGTTGTCCAGAAATCTTGATAAGTTGTGATACTATACAGCGCTATAGAAAAAGAGAAATTCACAATTCGAGCACTCTGGGGAAACCTTATGAATATTCTATCACTCTGCATTCAAACATAAAACCTTTCTCAAACTATAAAAAAAAAAAAAAAAAAAAAAAAAAAAAATTAAACAATGTTAATTGCGCATATTTCGTATATGTTCATTAATGTACTACCCTTTTTTATGCGAAATGTTTGTCTTTCAAATATTTTTCTTGAAATAATTACTGTGCAACAATTGAGGCTGCAAGTGTGACGTCACTTTAATCAATTGAATCTGAGCAATCTGTTGCTATGCTAGATTCCATCTATCTATATATATTATTATGTAATATTTTATTTTTATATGTTTTAAATTCTTTATATTTGTTTACATTTTGTATTTGTGACAGATATATTGTGATCAGTGGGGAATTTAAAATCAATTAATGTTAAGGTTTTCATAATATTAGCTATTTTTTCTCGCTTAGTTTTTTATATTAAAACAAAATTTAAGAACTTGACATAAAATAAATCGCGATTCTTTTTTTTTTTATTCACATGCTACAGTTGCACTATAATGACCAGGCGTAATTTGATGATTGTGTTTTGGGATGTTTTGTATAAAGATACAAAATTCTTTTAAGAATGGCAAAAAAAAAAATAACGTAATTATTATATCTATATTTACAAGGTTTTAGTTGCTCAAATGTTGCTGGCTGGATTAATTTTGATTGCGAAACGAACTTTATGCGAGTTAATTTAAAAATACACAGAAAATAGCATAGCAACGAATTGTTTAAAACCCATTGATGGCCATGCACGTATATATACGTCTTAGGATTCCCAGTTTTTCTAGCAATACACAACATTTTTAAGTTTATAAATAAAATTTTAAATAAGGTATATTTTAGATAATTTTATTAGGATGATAGTCTATAACCTATCTAAAACAAAATAAATAAAAAATAATTAAAAAAAATTATGTATTTGAATTAGAAATATAATTTAAAAATTATTGCAGGAAAAACAACTGGGGAATTTTGCCCATTCCCATGACCGTCAGTGGGTTAAACTCAATTGACACTATTTTCAGCCTTTATTTTAATACATCACAGTTTTATTTTAATACATCAAGTTCTCGAGATAATAAGTGAAATTTTTATTGAACTCGTCTTAAAAAAACAAAAACCATATTCATCATTGGTTGAAAAACATTTCAGCGTGTTTCTGTCTCAGAAATGGAAAATCAATTTCGAGTCCAGTCCGAGAAGAGAAAGGTTGTAAGAAAGGAGGGGGGGATACATTAGCCGGCGATGCAGTAGATAACAAGGCACTCGCCAAAAAACAGGGAAGAAAAGAAAACTGTCTCAAACTTCTCGGAAAGAAGAAAAGTAAACAAGGTTTATCACACACATACACACAGAGATGAGAGGGAAAAAATCATTTTGAAGAGGAGGGGGAAAAAGTTACTTCTTCAAAAAAGATGCTGGAACTTTTCGGCTTGTTTTGATATTGGATTAAGAAGAAGACCTTTAGAGGTAAATGGGTTACTTCTTCTTCTTTTTGTTGTTGAAAAAAGGTAACTATCCGAGACCTAGAGAGTACATCGATGTGCACTCTTATTGGATAAAGGTGATTGATCACAAGTTCACAAGATGCTTCAAACAGTTATTCGTCATTCTGTCGATCGATTCCATTCATCTTGCTTCAAAAGAGAACTTTTCACCTCAAAAACAGTAATTTTCTTTTTCTTTTTTCTTATAAATACCGAGATTAGGTTGTTTACAAAGGCCGTTAATAGAGTTGTTTATATGGTACCGTTTGAGTTTTGAAACGGCCGAAGCCCATGTATTGGTTGGTTGTTTTTAGATTATCTGGCGCCGTCAGCAACACGAGGGCTATAATGCACCGAAACATTCGTCATTAGACAAGCCAACATACATTTACAAACACCCATGCCTAACACGGGACTCGAACCCGCAACCTCGCGGTCTAGAAGCTAGCGCGCTAACCACTATACCGTTTGGTCGGCCCCATGTATTGAATACGTGTGTACTTTAATCGCATTATGCTACTTTTATATTTTACAACGACAATATAATTATTATACTCGTCTAGCATAATTAAGGTAATTCTCTTCGTTAAGAGGGCGAAATTTTGGCTCTTTTATAAATCCTTTACATTTAGAGTAGAACCTCGATTAACCGTCCCTCCTTTATCCGGAACTCTCTGCTAACCGGCAATCATTTAGTCGACATCAAAAATCTCCCAAAAATGAGTAATGAATCATTTGTTTCTTTTTAAACAGTAATCTTTTCCGTTGCTCTAAAGTTACATAAGTAATGGTGAGGTTTTTGACTGTTTTTCTAAAGAACTGACATGGTTAGAGCAACCTTCGGATGCAGATGAAACTGAACTATTGCTTTCAAAAAGACTCCGGGATAGAGCAGCGAAACAAAGATTATCAAGATTATTGCAACAAAAACTCATTTCCAACAATTATGTCATAAAAAAACATTAAAAGTCCTATATTCAATGAACGAAAATCATTTACTTTTTATTGTTTTTACAACTCTCTTTTATCCGGAATTTTCGCTTAACCGACCTACCTTTGGTCCGAATTAGGTCGGTTAATCGAGATTTTACTGTATTTCAATTTTGTGTATACAATATATACGATGGCGGGGCAAATCTGCGGATGCCTAATCAACCTACATGCCGTCATCTAAACAGTTTGAAACTTGGCTGATAGTTTCGATGTAGACAATGCATTCCATCAAATTTTAGGAGCTATCACTGTCACAAAAAGGTCGCTTTTACGGAATACTAATAAGTCAACGTACCTTCATGCAATCGCACTAAAATAGTATTTAACCGATCATTGAAGAAACTCTTTCCTGTTGCCAAGAATGTTTTAGTAAATAAATAATAAAAATGCTTTAATCAGAATAAATTAAATATTTTTGGATGTGAATGCATAACTTCACATTCATTTTTAATGAATAAATTTTGAAAAGTTGCTTACCGCATATTTTTCTGATGGTGCCATTTTTTAATATTTAAAATTACGATGCAAAATCCAAGCACACAAACCACGTACACACAGACACAGTCATGCATTTTTCTACACAACTTGTTTAAAATCAGTGTTCCAAAACGTGGAGAAATAAAATTAAAAAAAAAATCGATATTTTTAACCTAAATCCTGTACTTTCATTACCTTATATAAAAACATTGGTAATTGAAAGTACAATTTTTTATAATATTAAGTATGGATTCGCAGTATCCACTTTCAGATCGGAAAATTGTACACTATGTTATTGTGGTGGCAATTCGTATTGGTGACGAATAAGTTGCATTGAAAATCCTATTTAAAATTTTTTAAATACATACTGTGGAGTGTGGAGATTAATAAAAATAAACTATGGGTTAATATATACAAGAGGATAATAATGTTGTTGTTTCTAATCTCCCTTTTGTCTGACGAAGTCAGACAATATCAGTGAAGCCATTGACATTAATGAAGTCTGACACTAGTTGTGGACAGTTATAAATGTCCTCCCAGTCTAGTCCAAGGCAGTCCAAAATGTGCTGAGGTGATGCCTGTTCTTTTTGGCATTTAGGGCAAAGAGGAAATTTTTTGCTTCCCCCGGAATATGTGAGGCCTTTAAGGTGACCACTAGCAAGTCGGGACAGACGGGTATTGGTGTGCCTATCACAAGGAAGAGATAGGGAGTGTCCTGGCTTTTTGGCTTTATACCATTCGTGAGATGGAGGTATATGACATTTCGCTTTATTTTGAGCTATTTTCTTTGAGTATAACTCTTGATATGTGAGTTCTTGAGTCGTCTCTAGAGGATAATAATAATATAAACAAGAGGAATATATATGTTACCTTTTATTGAAAAGTTTAAATTTCAACTGAATTGAATTTAAATACGCATTTTGACCAAAAGTGTTCGTACATGAAGTGAGAAGACGTTTTTATAATTAGTAAAGCAACCATGGAAATAAATTATGAATTGATCTGGAAATATATGAGGATTGAGGTCGGAAGTGTTACATCTTTCAGAAATCTTACACGACGGATTTTCTTCTCTGAAAATCGTCTCTTTGCTGGAAAAGTGACTTTCTTTACATTTTCGGTTCTTTTAAGGCGACGGTGAATTTTACGACAATGCACTTTCTATTCTCCGCATATGCATTGTTTGATTTCTCCTCTTTTTCGCTGTTCTCTGTGGTTTAGTTGGAGGCTTCATTGTTTGCATAATTCAAAATTTCCTTCCATTACGTCGCGGCAAAATTCTAGCGGGAGGATATTTGCCTAAATTCTTTTTCATCAATCCTTTGTTTAAAGGATCTTTTTGCAATGAATGCGGCCCATTTATGTTTAGGTAGACATTTTTTACCCCACTTCTCTGTGTTTGAGGAAGATATTTATTTGATGATACTATTTACTTACGTGATTTTAGGCGAAATGTAAACGTAAAATATGCATACTAAATGGCTGATTCATACTTTCTCTCTTTTTGTTTGTTATTATTCTTTTGTTTGTCTAAGTAATCTAAAATTCGATTCTATTTGCAAACAGAACAACGTGAAACGTATGTTAGCGAATATATATTTACCTCGTCAATTGGGAAAATAAATATTGAAATTTTACCAAAAAAATAATCGTGAGATTTTGTGTGTGTGAAAAATTGCTTTTGTAACTAATTACTATCTTAAACAATTGAAACATTGGGATATTATAAGATACATTTTAATAGAAAAATATCAATTAGTATGTTTTTAATTGGTTGTATTTGTATTTTTCCCCACCTCATCTCCCGACAAAACGGAAGTGCGTCGTAATTAAAAACAAGGATATATAAAGATTAAAATTTAAAGGGGGAATGTCTTCTGTTAGTTCTTAAAATAATAAATTGGCTAGAACGGAAAAAAACACCACCAGGAAATTCACACCAGGCTTACTGAGAAATTACGTTAGTCTGTTTTCAAAATCGCTTTCATACCTATTCGTATTCGAAAGTGAATCTATACTAAACTCCAACTTAACTTGACATCACTAGACGATAGATCTTCACCGTGCCCATAGGCAATTGATCCATTTTAGCGGAGTGAAGACATAATTCTCGCCAAACCTTATAGCCTTTTGTTCTCTACCGGGTTGTGGTTTGGCGAACATTATGCTTTCACGCCGCCTAAATAGATTAAATACCTATGAGCACTGTGACGATCTACCGTCTAGTGATGTCAAGTTAACTTGAAGTTTCGTATAGACTAAACTAACCCTTTACAGCCCCTTTGAGTGGAAAAGACATAATAGCCAAGCCTTCAATGAATGACAAAATTGTTGTTATTTTAATAACAGGAAGAGAAATTTAACAATTGACGAATGTTTCAATATGAAAAGAAGTCGACGAAGTATGATACATAAATACGCAATAATTTACAAAAAGTTGATTATAACAATAGATTGTGTAAGAAATGGCATATAAACATGATAAAGCATATCGTCGTGTGAGTATTAAAACTACATTTTGGCGGTTTTGAGAAAAACGAGTTTTTATAACATCGTGCTAAAAATTTTACTTTTTTATTACAACGTGCAAAATATTAAACTTTATTTAATTTATTTCTATCAGAAATTGTGGCGAAAGTAGCACTTTACCGTGAAAATGGTGCAAAAAAGTTACTTTCTTGTACTAGTGTGAAAAAATACTCTCCCGCAATGCTCAAATTTTATATATTTTTGATATAGAAACGACTTTTTTAGAAAAGATTCATTAACTGGAGTTTCAAACTTAAGTTTACATATGTATTAAATATATTTTTAGCACGTGATTATGAAAAACATTGTATGCAACTTATGGGAAATTACTTTTTCAAACTCGACAAACTATTTGACTCGTGCTTTCTCACTCGTCAAATAAGCATTTTGCCTCGTTTGATAAAGTATCACTTTTTGAAGTAGTTCCATAAATAACAATTACTTCTCCTTGGTGATCACGTAACCAAGATTTAAAGTTGCACTTAAGCGCAGTGGAATATCCAACAACAGTTACCCAGTAGTTCCAGTTATAACTTCCCTCGTATTTCACCAGTTTTGTAATCCTCTGTTTTAGGACTCCCACAGCGATATGGAAACATGATGAGCATGCCACCTTAATAATCAAATAGCAGATGGTAAATTAACTCAGTGAGTCATGGAGTTCCCCCTCAAACAGACTGTCAAATCTTTCAGTCATGATTTACACCGACGCACACCAGTAATTGGTATTTGTCGCGTCGATTAATTCCTCCTCGAACCAGTGTGTGACGAGCACATTCCGAGCCAGTGCCGAGATGAGTGATTGAGTGGCAAGTACCTGAAGGGCAAATCGCCATTCAACTCAACTTCCGATGTTGATGCTCGACTCATACGGATCAGTAATTAACTCGCCGATTCCATTTCCCTTGATTCCGCAGTTTGCCGACAGGTGGCGCCCGCAAACTGTTTTCTGCTAAAACCATAAATATACTGTCTGTCTATCAGCTCCATCTAGATAGTCTGGTTGAAGTAGGTGGCTATAGTAACGAGACTCGTCGATTTTGAATTTGGGGGTGTGCATGCATAAAACTGGCGTCCAGAGCCTAAAAAGTAGATGTCTTTCTCGCGGAATCCCCTGTAGAAAATAAGTCTGAACTTGTTTCCATGGCAACAGGCAACGCTAGGCAAACTGACAGGAATTATTCTTGTTTCTCGTGTGATGTACCTTCACATTTTTTGATGGCATAAGAAAAACTGATAAAAAATTTAACCAATAGAAATAGTTTTTTTTTATGTATAAATCGTGCGTTAGAATTACTTCTCTAATTGTGCAGCTGTCTTTTAAATGCTCTTGTAAAATAAAAATTATCACACACACACAAAAGTAGTTTTAAAAAGTCATACCTATCCAGTTCGTAAACTACACTGATCTCAAAAGGTTTAGAATAATTCGTAAAGAAAGGCATCAAAGCGGATGCATTAGTTCAAAAATTACGTGAGAAGAACCGTAAAACGAAGGAAAATCATTGTGCTTATGCAAATCATTTAAATGACATCGACCTGATAACAACTGCGCATGTAGGAATGAGTATAAAACGGGCTCAGTGGGATGTGGGTGCTATGGAAAAACGTGAAAGACATTTCTCAACAATCGTTGCTCAACGATAAATGAAGTTCAGGTCATCCTAAGATACTAACCACTCGACATTCAAAATTATTTGATAATTACAGGGTGGTGACAGAGAAAGATCTCTGACAGTCAACTTAGTTCAGCCCTCGCCGCGGGAGTCACAGGTTCGAGGAAAACTAGTTACAGAAGGCTTGGGCAAGTTGATCTCTATGCCAGACGACCATCAGTGTGTCTTCTCTGACGTCATAAACGTCCGTGTTTACAGTGAAGCTTAGAACATCGGCTATGGAATCAACAACAATGGAGAAAGGACATGTTCCGTGACGTGTCCAGATTCATTTCAGAAACTGATTATAGGCGTTTTGTGATGTGGATGGAATAAAGGTTCTTGCTGAAAGGTATAATTGAAACGCAGACATCAAATAATTAAAAACATTCATTATTCATTGATGTCTAAGCAACTTTAATCAATCTTAAGGTTGAAATTTAGAGAGTCACATGATACATGAACTAGTTTCAAAAGGAGCGCCTACGCAACTGGTGACTCCTTACATGGCGACACACCAGTCCAATCTAAGCCATATCAAAATGGCGTCGTTTCTCGAACTTCATCTTTAATACTCTCGCACTCGGTTGCATTTCTCGATCTTTAGTTTGCTTTGCCATCTGTTCCTTGTCACTAGACTTTCTTTTCTCGGCACGAGCTTTAACTCTCGTCGTACCCACAATCTGGAGACAGCGTGTGACTCGCTTTTACGAAGCAAAACATCTCGGGAAAAGCATCGTTTTTCACGATGAGAAGTCTGAGCCGGAATCGTGTTTGGCCTGTCGCCCAGATCAACTGGAATATCTGCAAAAACACTTCACGGATACTTTGTTCCTCGGTTTTAACCTTGTTCCCCCAGCAAAAGAAGTCGCTTGGGGTTGGATCGGGGTTGCGTGCAGACCATTCTGTCGGTCCCCGGCGGCCAATCCATCTGCCGAGAAAATTCTCCATTCACAGTCTTCATGAAAACAGCTCATGAACGT
Source organism: Linyphia triangularis (assembly GCA_963978545.1). Lineage (NCBI taxonomy): Eukaryota > Metazoa > Arthropoda > Arachnida > Araneae > Linyphiidae > Linyphia > Linyphia triangularis. Next base: position 2,480,455 of record OZ021727.1, on the reverse strand, counting down.
AATGTGGCTTCCAAGGTCGAAAAATAATAAATGTTAAAACCCACATTAGTAATAAATGTTAGACCCTTCAGCTAAAGCTAATGCTCGTTTCTAGGATAATCTGAATTTAAAATGGACATTGACTTTACAACCACCTCTCGCCTTGTGATTAAGGTTCTCTTTTTAATTGTGGGAAGTATAGTATTTCGGGATACATCGAATATAATACCAATGCATTAAGTTAAAGTGGATTTCTTGTACATACAATTTTAAATTATTAATTTAAAAACGCATTTTGTTTTATTTGAGGAGAAAATTTCATTTGGAACGTGTACAATTTAACCTAAATAACTGCTTATGCATGCTGTATAAGAGAAATTAGGTTCACAAGGTTTTTAAATTAATAAATAAAATATTTGGAAGAATAAAAAGAAATTGATTAAAACTCTGAATACTTTTAATAATTAAGAGAAGCAGTCAAAAAAGAAAGAGAAAAAAACGCTGTTTGAAAAGTTATACAACATGCAGATCAACGAATAAATAAAAATGAAAGCCATTGTTTATTTAGTCATTGATATTTCCCTTTTTTTTTTTTTTTTTTTAAATCTACACAACGGTTTCTTGAATGAAAAACACACAAGTGTACGAATGAAAGAAAATAAAAAATTAATAAAACATACTTTAATATTCTTTATGTTCTTAAGTAAACTTCAGAAAAAAAGAAGTAGTGCCACTCAGAATCACTTTTATTTTTCAAAATGAATATATTTCGTTTTAGAAAATGAATAAATGAATTATTTATTCCTGAATTATTGAATTTTTTTTTTTGCATGTGGTAAATAATATTGTTTATTTATATTGGATTTTTTTGTACATCTTAGAATTGCTGCATTGGAAAGAAATCTAAAATACTATATTTTAAATTATTTTATTCGAATTATAATAATATCATTAGATAAGTGGGAGTAAAATAGGTAGAAATTATTATTTTCACAAATAAAAACTTTTCCATTAATTTGGAATTGATTTACTTTTTAAAAATATGTCTGAATTCTCTGCTCTCAATATTTCAAAATAGTAAAATAGTTTTAAATGAAAATACGAAATAGCCATATTTCTATTATTATTGCACAGCTTTGATTACAATTTTGAATGTATACAGTAAAAACCTTGTATTTTTGAAAAGAAACCAAAAAATAAATCGATTTTCAATTCAATTAATTTAAATTATTAATAAATCAATCTGCTCAAAAGAGAAAAGGTAGAAGGATTAATGTCAGTTACATTCTTTTTTATTCGATTTAACGTAAGGTTGAGTCAAATGGGTGTAAGATTTGATCAGTACTATTTGGTATATATGAAGGTAAGGGGAAGTGGTTCTTTGTAAGAATTATGTAAGAAGATTGTATTTATTTTTGTATTTAGTGGCACTTGTTTACTCAAGCCACATTTTAAAAGTTTTATAAAGAACGTTCCTTAAAGGCTTAAATGAGAACAATAAATGAAGGTTTATATAAATTTAGAATGAAAAGTGGTAAAATTATATAAAAAAAAAAAAAAAAAAAAAAAAGTATTAATCTAAAATAAATTTTTTAGAGGAAATAAAAAAAGAAAGCTATGTTTAAAATTCCATTAAGAATTCCGAAAAGGGAAATTGAAATAACTGAAAACTTATTTGATCTTTTTAGTATTAACTTTGACAAAATAATGTGACGGATAAATGTTAGGAATTTAACTGGAACTAGATTCATTGCGCACATAGACATTTCTGATAACTTTTATTGATCATAGTTTTTTATTAACTACGAAATTTTGTATATTACATGTTTCTATATAATAGTTCCAAACTCAAAACTCCGGTTTTTAAAAGTTTTCGGAATACCACAATTTAGTAACAGATGACAAATTATTCCTTTTAGTATTTTAAATCGTATAAATAATAACGTTTGGTTATTTTACCTTTTCTATGTTATTACCATACTTGCTTCATGAAGAAGTAAAATGGATAAATAAATTTAAATCCTGGCATTAAACGGAAGTATGACCAGAAAAAAGTAATAATTTTAAAGAAGGAGGATAACGCAGTCTTTAAACGCACTGCTAACTTTTAAGTCGAAATAGTGTCTTCTGAGGGTTAACATTTATCTCTGGTTGGCGAATCTAGAAAATACAAACTTAATATGTTGTGTGTATGCATTTCTCAGATTGCGTAAATAAAAATAAATTAAACATTCACACATTCATTTTTGAAAGGAATTCAGCAGTCTGAAAAAGTTACACACAATACTGCTGCAACTTACAAATGTTTGAAAATAAAAGTTAAGTCCAAACACTTCCAGATATAGTGCAGGAAAACACGCGAATATATTATTTTTAAACACATCAAAACGCGTTCTTTTAAAAACTGAGTTACAATCCTTTATTTCTTTTGTGAATTTGCGAACACCTGTAAGAAATATCTCTTCCATAAATCTCAATTTTTTTCCACTCTCACTCACAATGAATATTCTTATTCAAAACTTGCTTCCCACATTCTCTGCTTCTTTCATAAAAGGGGAAAAGTCTCCCGAAATGGAAGACTCGTGGTATAAATCAAGAGGGATAACAATTGCAGCTCAACAGAAATATTGCTTTTCGTGAACAAATTACTCGTCGAAAAAATGTGTTTTGTATAAATCTTTGGTATTGTACAGTAATGTGTGGTAAGCACTTTTTTGTTATAAAACCAAAATAAATGTGTTTTTTTAACGCACTCTTATGCGTACAATATGATCGATAAATATTAACCCTTTGCACTCGAGGTCTTCTTTACGCGGAGGAACCAGCAACTCGAGACCTATCGCAGCATTTTTGGTCCGGTTCGTGGTTGCGGACCCGCTTCAAAGAAACTAAACATAAATATTGCCTTGCATCGAATTTCCGCATCTAATCTACTGGTGAGTGAGAGTAACATCTTGAGTGCAAAGAGTTAATACATAATCTGAAAGCGTAAATTACTCTATTGAACTTAAGTTTTGGCTTTTTAGTCCTTTGAAGCATACACACAGAAACCACTTAATTTTTTATTTCTATCTACGCAGACTGATTTTACAGCGAAACCACAATCGTAAACAATCTATGGAATTTTTCGATTTTGTATGACCCGAAACGATGTACAATTTTTTAATGCGGAGAAAATTTGATTAGGTACATTGTGTTCACTGCCACATGTATTGTGGTTTCATTATGTAGCCACTTCCAAAAGTTAAAATAAATATATATTTTTTTGGCAAAAAAAATGTATACTCCATCATTTTTTGACGCATAAAGACGGCCTATATCAAACGTCCCTAAAATTTGAAATAAAATCGAAATTCGTGTTTCAAAGGCTTAAAAGTTATTGATAAAGTACAACACCACATCCACAGTTTCTTTTGCTGTCTTTTGTTTAATGCAGTTTTTAAACCTAAAAAATGGTCAATTAAGTGTAATGAATATCCATACAACTTCATGATAAACTGAATGCAATGAATATCTAAACAACTTCATTGGTCAATATGTTTACTTGAAATAATTTTACTTTCATAAATAATATCATCACTCTTTTGGACTTTATTTAATGCGCATGAGCTTTAAATGCCCACCAAATCTCTCTATCAGGGGGCCTGATGGGTTGCGAAGCATTGAAGTTGTTTAGATATTCATTGCACTCAGTTTAGCATTGTTCTCGCTCTACAATCAGAAGGTAGAACAACGTAGAGCAGAAGATATTCACTTCATTCCCGATGTGAATCCTATACATTATTTATTGGAAGAGTAGCAGAATTTTTAATAGTCACTGTATTTTAATAAAGGTAAATTGCAAAAGTGATTTTCCAACCTGGCAGAAAAAGTGTTAAAAGAATGAATTTTTACCTGATTGATTGTAATAACAAATCACTCGTTTGTTCAATATAAACAGCACATGAGCTTCACTTCATTTTCTTGAAAGTTATTTATTTTCGATATTATAAAAAAAAACATGCGGCTGTAAATATTAAAAACTTAAATATACGCTCCACTACACTTTCGGTATTATAGGATTAGAACGAAACTTGAATATCGAATCAATAACATTAGGAGTTATTTGAAAACTTTAAATACTTCGCGATAACGGGTAAAATTAAATTTGAAATATAATGAATTAGATCTTGATAAAGCGATATGGTGTTTTTGTGGGATTTTACTATCTAATAGAAGGAATTAGAAGCTAAACTAACTGGATTGTTTGAAAATTTGCCTGATTTCTTGGACATCAAACCCATGGATATAATTGGATGTTATGCGATTTATTCTTTATAACATTTTCATAATCTTGTTTTAAAGTTTTTCCAAGTTTTATTTATGTACAATAACATTTCAATAGGGTCGTGCAATAGAATTTATTCACGACGAAAGAAGATCTGAAAAGGTTCTTCTCTTTTTCAAAACTTGTGACCAATCGCAATACACCTTGAAAATATATTTTTATTTTCAGTCAATCAGAAATCTGAGTATTTGTTGTGACATCGCACATTTCGGAGAACTATTTTCATTTTATGGTATCCAATTTTTTTTTATTATCACTTTTACAACATCTAAAGCTGTGGTTTATGGCATCGTTATGTAAGGGTCAAAATACCTCGGTTGTTTCTTTTAAAACTGGATACAGTAAAATAAAAACAGTTCTCCGAACAGAAGTTTTGGGATTTCATCATGAATTTCATATCTGAAGTCACAGAGCCATATATTGTTCCCAACGACTGTCTAGAAAATTCTTATATATATATATATATATATATATATATATATATATATATATGTTTTTTTTTCTTTCGAAAAAACAATAGTTCCCTTGAAAATAATCGTACTGAACACTTCACTTCCAAAAGCATTTTGTCGATTTCATAAATTCCAATACGTTAAGTGTAAGTTGTTTTATAAACGCAAAATTGTGTTCAATCAAATTCTTGCAGCAGTACAAGTCTACTTAAATGGTCTTTCGGAAAGCCCTCCCATACATTGAAGCAACATAACTGCGAAACACTGAAAGACAGAAATAAGAGACAAGTTGAATGTCGGATAGACAGGTATAGAATTTTAAATACACAGGTATGAAAAAATAGTTACAATAATGAAGTTTGGTAATATTGTTATAAAATTGTGCAATGATCTTTTCTCTCAAATAAAAAGGGTCCTATGATCCCTTTACTCGATACATTTTAAGCCCCAATTTATAATAACTTTTTTTTACAGAATGCAGAAGTTTTGAAAGACACAACGAGGGGTTTTCAGTAGCCTATATTCACCAGTTTTTTTTTTTTTAATGCCTCTGCCGTCCGAAAACATTTTTGGCCTTATCGGTAAACTATAGGCAGAAGCCATCACATTCATTCTAATCATTCCATTTTGAAAAGCAGTGTATTTTAAATTCTCTACTTGTCTATTTAACCTACCACTAGTCTCTACTTTTTCTTTCACCCTGTGTCCCAATTATGTCATTTCGAAATTAGGGGGACCTTATCTGGAAGACACTGAATATGGAAACTAAAACAGAGCAAGTCTCCATGAGTCCGTTATCTTCCATGTATATATTTTACGTATCCGTTATGTTTATGTCCCCGTTAACGTTTAAATGTAATGTGGCCGTCACATGTTTGTTCCCTCTCCTTTTCACGCCGGAGAAGAAGTCAATTAAGTCTCTGCTGATTTGCAGTGTGTATGGCATGTTCCCTCGAGATCTTAAAGTAAATGCTGATTAAACTGATTGTCTTAATTAGCTAAGAATCATTTACTGTATGTCAATCCTCGTCTAAACAGACATTTATGCATTGCAAATTTTTATATTCATTAACACAGCGCCGATTCTGTAAGCAGCATGTGCTTGGTGCGTGCATCTAATTTTAAATATTTTATATTTTATATTATTATTTTATATTATTTTTTATATTATTTTATATTTTATATTTTTTACATTTCTATCAGCAAAATGTGCGTTAAACTACGTTTCAAAATTTATTTGTTAAAAATTAACATCATACTCAGATCCTCCTTCAAATATCTTTAATTTATTATGATTAAAGCAATTTTATTATTGATTTTTAAAAAAAATTTTGGCAACAGGAAAGAGTTTCTTCAATGGTCGATTAATGTTATTCTATCGCGATTGGATGATAGCAAATTGGTTTATTAGTATTACGTAAATGCGACCTTTCTAGTGACAGTTACAGTCCCAAAATTTGATACAATGCATTGTCATAGACATCAAATCTATCTACCAAGTGTCAAACTGATTGGATGACAGCAAGAGGGTTAATTAAGTTCCCCCCCCCCCCTACATTGACAAGCATACTCACACACGAAATCGAAGTTAATATAAAGGATTTTTAATTTTTTTTTTCAATAAATCTACAGATTTATATGGATATCTTGAAACGTGTACACTGCTCAATAGAAACCACCTAAATTCTTCACATTTGCACAAAAGACATTTTCCTTCCCACAAAACAACGTATCGCTTCCCTTCTCCCAACAACTAACTTCCTCAGAATTTGCAAATTTCAAGGGAATAACAAAACGTAAAAAAAAAATCGTCCATCCCCATTTATCTTTCTCCGATAGAATTGTTCCATCAGCCGCACCAGCGACGATTTATCCCGGTCGGGGTTGTTTAGAGGAGGGGGGGGGGGGGGAGGTCTCTTTTGTTGGAAGACACCGAGATTAGGACTTGGAGAGAAAAGGAATAAATAAACACTGGCACACACATAAATTGGATTTGACAAGGGCACTGGAATTCACAATGAGAAGATGTTAAACTGAATAAGGAGGATCCGCGAAAGCAATTGGAAAGTCAACGACAAATAGCTCGCAATGAATTAGATAATGGGGATGAATAGGAAATGAGGATTCGAGAAAAGAGTTCCTTTTTCTCAGGGCTCTTAATTTGTTTCTTAAATCGTGTGTTGAGAGTTCTTCTCGAATAGATTTCGGGAACAGTCGTCGGCTGTATCAAGAAATACCTTTAATTGGGTCTGCATTCGCTTATATGTTTAGTTTTTGAAATAGAACATTTTTAACAAAAGTTATGTTTTAAATTTTTTTTGGATAATGTATCCTTGGGGTTTTAACTTGCCTTTGATGCATAGTTGGTTGGTTGTATTCAGATTATCTGGCGCCGTCATCATCACGAGGGCTATAATGCGCCGAAACATTCGTCATTAGACAAGCCAACATACATTTACAAACACCCATGCCTAACACGGGACTCGGAACCCGCAATCTCGCGGTCTAGAAGCTAGCACGCTACCAACTATACCGTTTGGTCAGCCCTTTGATACATAGAATAAAATTGTTGCCAGTAGTGTTCCAGAAACAATATTTGTGTATTTCTTGAATTCAAAGCAGGAAAACGATCATTGTGAGAAACGACTGCAACACATTATGATCGATATTTCGATCTATGAGCGAATCAACGAGTAGGATGATGATAACACATTACAGTCGAGTTTTTTGTTCCGAGTCATATGTTTGTTTGTAATTGATACTTCCATATTAGATACTGCAAATTGTTACATATCACTATATACATCATGAAAGGGACTATTTGAAACAATTAAAATCTCGAAATGGACAGTTTTCATGCTTTTCAATTCCGGTTTCCCTTAAAACATCTTTTTGTGGCAAAAATGAAATTTATTCAAATGCTAATAAGGAAGCATTAATAACATCAAAGATAATAATATAGTCTTTACAAACAACATTTTTAACACAAATCCTTTACATGCATTGCCAATTTTGACGTGCAATTGCAACTTGAGCTTAGATCGAGTTTTCATAGTGTTTGACCACTAAGAACAAAAGATCCAATCAGGGCAATTTACTAACTTGCTTTTCACTCCAAAACTTAATTGAATACATTTTCATCTACTACGAGTCAACGATCTACGAAAACTCATAAGTCTGATGTAAGGCAATAAAAACGCATATCTTTTATTTATTACAACAGTAAAGAGTTTGCAGGGAATCCAATCTTACTCTTCAATCACGAGAACATCTCAAGCAATGCTCTCACGCTCTGTGAGCGTGATATTTACATCTGAGTTCAACCCTGCATAGCAACTAACCAACAGATTGCCGCGATTCGACGTTGTGTGTCGTTCCTTCCATCTTAATTTCTCTTTGGAAATATTGTAATCTAGTCATCATTAAGTTTCTTTATAATTCAAATGGAGACATATCAACCTATTCCTAAACGCAACCTTCCTGCAACAGCACTTCCGGCATTGGTTTACCCAGACATTTGAACAAGAAATTAATTTAAACTTTAATTCGACCGATCACACCTCTTTGCATCGCTTCTTTCCATCGCTCAACGGAGAAACTCAACACCCTCAAAGGCCTCTGGAACGTAGTTTCCTTTTCGTCCACTCTGCCAAAGCGAAAAGTTTCTTCCATGGCCATCTTCTCCCATCGGTGTCCTCTGTCTCTCCCAACCATCGATGCTCCTGGCAGGCTTCTGAGGATTCTTGCGCTCTTCGCCACCATGCCACAACTGGAAGGATAAAATGGAGGACGGAGGAGTATTCAACTACAATCTCCAGTCTAATCTCTCCCACCACTGGTGGCCACTGACCGTCACACACTGGAGCAAGCAACAACACCACACCTACCAACATCTGCTAGTGCTCTGCCTGATCACCAGTGTGCTATTCTGTACTGTACTTCATGTGCTGTGTTTGCCGTCGAGTTCGCGGTGTCGTTTACTCGTCTATCATTTTCCTGCCTCCACCACAATCTGTGCCACAACCTCATCCACCGGATGACCGAGATCTCAGTGCAACAACGCATCACTTCATCGAAGCTTCACGCAGCTCCACCAGTTTTGTCACGGGCATCCCTGCCTCTGGCAATACGTTCCACGAGTTTGTGTATTGTTGTCAACACGCTGCGTCTCTACATGCTCTCAGGTGCACGCCCTCGCCTGGATCACAGATCCCTCGCATCTCCACTGGGCCACGCCGGGATCACGGATCCCCCGCGTCCAATCCTCTTCGACCGGGAAGCAACACTCGCCTGCGTCGTCACGCAGCACTACGAGTTATGACAGCATACGAGTCAGCACAAGCCACCAACCTTTCCCTGCATCACTGGGCCTTAAACCACTGCACCCTTGCGCTGCAGCCACTGAAGCCCTCGCGCTCCAGTCAACCACCACTCCACTGCAGGACGTCCTCCCTCATGATCTCCCTGGCACTCACCATCACCATCCTTCCAGCGCATCTCCAACTCGTGGCACATCAGCTGAGCTTCCGCTCCCATCACAGCCATCATTTTCGAAGGCACTACTCTTCTCTCCCTACAGCGTGATGGACCCCCTCCCCCATCATTTCCACGCAGAACCCTCCTTCACTTCGTCAACTACCATCTTCTTCCCGTCTCCGACTACGTCTGAGCATCCCATCTGTCATCTTTGTGACCAGCCGGACACTCTGACTTCGGATCAAGCTTCCTGATTTTTTTGTATATTTGCCACTGGGAAAGGGGTATGCAGGGAACTCAATCTTACTCTTCGATCACGTGAACATCTCAAGCAGGCGACACGATGCTCCCACGCTTTGTGCACGTGATATTTACATCTGAGTTATAGCAACTAACTAACAGATTGCAGCGATTCTCAGAGAGAAGCAGACGTGTCTGTCGTTCCTTCCATCTTAGTTTCCCTTTGTAAATAATGTAACCTTAGCCATCATTAAGTATCTTAATAATTCAAATGGAGTCAGATCAACCTATTCCTAAACTCAACCTTCCTCAACAGCACTTCCGACAAGTTTGAACAATGATCGGTTAAAACTATTTCCCTCATAGCGTTGCAAAGTTGTACTGACTATACTAAACTTCGACTTAACTTCACATCACTAAACGGTAGATCGCCACAGTGCTCATAGGCATTTAATCCATTTTGGCGGGGTGAAGAGAACAAAAGGCTATAAGGTTTGGCGAGAATTATGTCTTCACTCCGCTAAAATGGATTAATTGCCTATGAGCACGGTGAAGATCTATCGTATAGTGATGTCAAGTTAAGTTGGAGTTTAGTATAGACTTTCACTCCATAATAAATTTACGTTCAATTATCTTTTATTTATTTTGATCAAAACAATTTTGCCAACAGGAAAGAGTTTCAAGAGTTCTTTATTAGTATTCCGAAGCGGCTATAGAAAGTGCGTAAAAGCGACCTTTTATAGGGAGAGTTGGAGCTACAAAATTTGATGGGATAAATTGTCATCGACGTCAAATCTATCTGATAGGTTCTACACCGATTGGATTACGGCAAGTGGGTTAATTAGGCCTCCGCAGATTTTCCCGCCAGTGACTTACACAGTCACAGTTACACACAAAATCGAAGTTAATATAATAGACATTTAATAAAAATACATTTAGTAAAAAAAGACTCCTTCACAAATGTCACACAGCAGTAAATATTTCCGCCGTTTATTTTAAATAAATTAAAAAAGTTTAAGCAAACCAGTCATGAAAGTTGTTAAATAAACATGTTAGTTATCTCGAAAAATATTTTCTTTTTCTTTAGAGTAAGCTGGTATGAAAATTGCAGCCGTGCACTTATTCTAGAGCTCTTACTATGCACGTATTGCTTCGAATTTTGATGTGTTTTTATATATCTCATTATGCATGTTGATGAGTTTTTGCTTATGTGTATAAAAATACATAAAAAACTCTCCTTAAAATTCGGAGGTGTACGTGCAATCACGTTTGTGGTTTTTGTAAGAGCATATTAGAGAAAAATAAAATGTATATCTAGGCATAAATTGTGGTACTTTGACAACAATAGTCTAAGTGTTATTTTAAAGAAAAGGGAAGTACAAACTTTATTACGTCATTTTTATCCAGCACTGATATGCAAGAATTTCATTTCAATAAATAACACATATTTTTTAATTAAATTGCATGCAAAAATATAAATTAGTTAAAAAGTGTTTTGAAAAATAAACTACAAATTAAATACTAAAATAGGCTTTTATAAGTTTTGTGTTACATTGCCTCGTAGCTTATTTATCTCAATACATTTTACTCAAGATTTATTGATGCAATAAACGCATTGTGTTATCTTGTATAACTGATTTGCAAATATTAAATTTACATTAAATAATTAATTATTTAAATAATAATAAATTAATTATTTAAATAATAATAAATTAATTATTTAAATAATAATAAATTAATTATTTAAATAATAATAAATTAATTATTTAAATAATAATAAATTAATTATTTAAATAATAATAAATTAATTATTTAAATAATAATAAATTAATTATTTAAATAATAATAAATTAATTATTTAAATAATAATAAATTAATTATTTAAATAATAATAAATTAATTATTTAAATAATAATAAATTAATTATTTAAATAATAATAAATTAATTATTTAAATAATAATAAATTAATTATTTAAATAATAATAAATTAATTATTTAAATTAATTAAATTTGAAACTAAAGGAAAGGCTTTGCTAATTTTAATCGTATATATATTTTTTTTCTTGTAAAATTTTATTAAGGCATATTTATTTAGAAACAGCTTATTCCAGACGTTCATTGTTGTAATAATAAAGACATGTGGATTTGCTTCACTGTTCTTATGTTACATTTCATTTGGTAAATATGTAATCATAAACATATCTCATAAATGCATAACACCTACACTGAAAAAAATCACATATTTTAAAACAAAAATTCATGCATCGATATACAATTTTTAAGAATTTAATGCATTTTATTTATCAATACGTTCACAGCATTTCATGATTGCAGAAATGCATGTTTTGTTATACTTTGAAGACGATTTCTTGAGAAGTATTTCATTCTTTTAAATGCAATTTAATGTTGCATTTTAATCTCTCTAAGAATGTATTGGTTTGTTTTCTGGAGAAAAATGAATTTGTATTGAAATTCTTGTTTAGATTTAATTTTTTTGGTTCTATTATCATTTTCCAAACAATTGTCTTGCACGTTATACATTTGTCGTTTACGTATACAAAATATCAATATCGTAAATCGCTTTATAATTATATAAAGTGACATCACGAGACATGCAAATGCGAAAGTTTTTTTTTTTTTTTTTAAATTTTATTATTAAAATATACAATGGGATTATAATATACATTATATAGCATTACACATGAGAATGTAAACATTGAAAAATGTAGTTGAGAAAAAATTAAGTTCGAATTTTCGTACAATATTTTTAAATATAAATAAACACATCAAGCACATCCACGGAATACGTTATATATTTGTACCAAAAGGAATTTGAAATTTTTACTTTGAATATCAGTTTTTGACATGATTACGTATTTTTATACTCCCATCATTTTAGTACTTTCCTTAATACATTTTAATTATATACAATTCCCATCCCAGTAAATTGTTTGTTTTCTTCTATTTTGCTGGAATATGTTATTCGAATTTTGTAAAGTTTGCATAAAGTAAAACATTAAAGATCCACAAACTGTTTTATTATATACGAGTGAATTGAATTTTTCTCTCGATAATGAAAGAAGATTTTCATAAGAATGAACCCTACTTCGAATTTTATTCCTTCCAATTTTAAACTAAACAATTGAAAGTTTCATAATTTTAAGTTGCGCTCATCTGTTTAGTTTTGAGGACAAAAACCGTAATTCGAAAGGAAATTTCAGAAATTGCAAGCTTTAAAAAATAAAACATGGTTAAGATAATTTTGATAAAAGATAAATGCTTTAGAAATGTTTTAAAGCTAGTGATGAGCTGGTGAGATATAAATGAGTCATATTACTTTCTAAAAAGTAAAGAGGCTCTCCTCAGTTAAGTACAAAAACCAACAGGTTAATTAATAGAAACATTTCGTCAATAGATAAATAAAATAAAGATGGCTGTTAAAGAAGACGCGCAACGCCAATTGTGACCGTAAATTATTAGGCTTTCCTTAACTCTACCTGATCCCTATAGACTGAGAGGCGACTGCAATTTTTGCACCCCATCGAACATCATTCTCGATTTTTTGTAGAAATTAGAGAAAAGTGAGTAGATTACGAATCCACTGGTCTGCCTTGGCAAAAATAGCCGAAACTGGTCAAAAATCGACTTTTAATAAGTTGAACTAAATCCAATTGCCAAATGCTCCATAACTTGCCAAATAATTAGCATTTTTTTTTATTTGATAACCCTCACTCTTTAATTTTCAATTAAGAAGGTTGCAGACGATTCAGATATCTGGCGACGGTCTACTTGCATCTATTAAAAGGGAGTCAAGTTGGCAATAAACATTACGTCACTAATGACGTAACTGATGTCACCAATTTGGCTTACTTTTAAAAGTTATAAATTTTCCTAGCCAGAGATCAGAAATCGTTTGGGTTTTTTCTCATTGAAATCAAAATGCACTGGGTTGCCAGACGAAAAAGTTTCTTCTCTTTTTGGCAAGTTATGACATATTTGGCAATCGGATTTTAGTTCAACTCATTCCAAATCGATTTTTGACCAGTTTCGGCCACTTTTGCCACGGCAGACCAGTGGATTCGAAATCTACTCACTTTTCTCCATTTTCTATAAGAAATTCTGAATGATGTTCGATGGGGTCCAAAAATTGCAGCCGCCTCTCGGACTATTAGATGAATAATTTTATCAGTTACTGTGTTAGGATGTTATTTGTTTTAATCAACTGGGGGGGGGGGGAATCAAGTGGTATTGATACTATTGAAAAATAAAGGCACTTTTATAGAAAAAAAAAACTCTTACCCATAAAAAAAATTAAAAATATTTTTAAGCATCGCCAAATTTTATGTGCAGTTGCATCGAATTTTTACTCCTCGTCCTCTTTTAGTGAACATTTAGAAAAATCTTAGAACATTTCACAAATAAAACATTTTTTACACATTTTAAATCGAGATGTAACACGCATGTGATAAATGAAATGATTAAATAAGGCTTGATTCAAATTTTTAAAATTTGAATTTTTTTTTTTTTTTTTTTTTTATTCCATGGATGAATCATAGAAATGTGAATATGTGTATCCGAAATTTGATAGAATGCAATGTCGATGAACGTGGGTTAATTAGTTTTCTACAATAGAAGTGTACGCAAAAGAGATTTTTTAGTGACAATAACCCCTCAACTTTATACATTATCATCAACAGCGAGTGTATCTGCCAAGTTTCAACTTCATTGGATGACGGTAAGTAAATTAAGTCCTTTAAAGCGGAACAGAAGCGTGTGTAAAAGCAGCCCTAAAGTGACAGCCCCAAATCTTGATAGAATGCTGTGATCGACTGAGAATCTTTCTGCCAAGTTTCAGTTCAATTGAATGACGGCAAGTGGGTTAATTAGCCCACCACAGATTTACATACAAACCCGCAGAAAAAAAATTGAAGTTAAGGTATACGTATTGGTTTCAACATTTTTTTTTTTTTAATTTTCATTTTAAAAATTAGACCTTTGCACCTTGAAAAGTACATTATTTGTTAAACTGTTTAAATTTTTTTTTTTTTTTTAAATTTCTTCTATTTTAATAATTAACATTTAATCAACTAATTAGGCTAATTTCGAACGGTAATGACAAAAATTCTAATTAACCCACAGATACAATTTTGGTGTTCAATAATGCGGAATACCCTGCTCTATGTTTTGACCCTAAATAACAGAATTTTACAGTGTGTATATTTTGGGATATCTCGCTTTAACTGAATCTATTAGAAAAATCCAAGTTTTTTTAAACAGAATCTTATCTTTAAAATTCAATTTAAATTAATATTTATTTACAAATCACTTAGTATTTAGGGTCAAAACATTCAACAACAATGTATGCAGATTATATAGCAAAAAAAAATTTCAAAAAATTATTATTTAAACTGGATTTATTACTGTTTGAATGAAATGCAAAATAGAAAAAACTACAATCTGAGAATAACTTTTAAAAAAGTATTTTTTATATAAAAAACTGTTGCTATTATTATACTAATTATTATATATTTCCTTTTTAGTATGCTCCTCCATCGTAGGGTTTCCTTCTTTTGTGTTGTTTTTATTTTGCTTCTGTTTTTTACGGCCTTACAAATCTTCCCGATTTTTGCGAGTTTTGCGATTTGAAGCCTATACGTATACCTTAATATTGTTATGAATTTTTCCACTGAGGCAATGATGGAACAGTTTTTACGGTATAAAAATATTTATTCTCCAGAAAACTCACAAGATTTATTCAAAGGCAACAGTGTAAGCACTCTCAAGCTTTAACACAAGCTTCAACAAAAACAACTTCGAATACAGCGATTATACAAGCTCTTTCCAGTAAACAAAGCGATCAGTTTTCATCGAAGTCCGAAGTCAATCTGAGAACTTTCCCGATCTCCGGTCTTTATATAGCAGGCGCGTGAGAACAATCCCGAAATTTCCAGCCAATTCATCGACAAAGAAACATCTCGAAATTGCTCGATTGCTTTAGGTATTGCCACCTTTTTCTAACCTGTATAATCGCTTTTAATAAATAAAATAAGATAAAAATAAATTACAATAGAATTTTAAAATAATACGTCACTATTTACACTATATATACAGACAATTTGTGCAACAATATAAAGGAGTTTAAAAGCAGAAATCTGACATCAGCCCTTAGTTTCGTTGTGTATTGAATGGAAGGGCGTCAAGGCTGAAGGATGAACAAAGCTAAATCATCCACCATTTAAAGCGAGAAATATTGACTGCCTTTTAAAGGTTAAGGTCTTGAATAACTTTCTCACTCATTCAAAGGGACGATATATCTCACACTTTAAAGTAAGTAGTTGTTTTAAAAATTGCGAAGAATGGGTTCCAAGAGGTCACAGATAAATGAAGGCTGTAATTGGATCCGAAGCGGTGATAAATTGCTCGATTCGATAACTTACGGCCTCCAAATGAATTTTGTCTCTTCAATATACTCTTGGCACTACACTCTTTTATTTTTAAATCCTTTATATTAACTTCGATATTGTGTGCATGTCGATGATGGGCCAATCTTGCGGAGGCCTAATTAACCCCTTGCAGTCATCCAATCAGTCTGAAACTTGGCAAATAGATTAGATGTCGATGCCTTCTATCAAATTTTGGGGGCTGTCACTGTTAGTAAAAGATCGCTTTTAGGGAATACTAGTAAACCAACTTGCTGTTATTCACTTGCATTAAATTAGCATTGAACAGATCATTCTGGAAACTCTTTCCTGTTGCCATTTTTTTTAATATATACATAATTAACGAATATAAAAATTGGTAATTTATTAAAAACTTTGTTTTACTGTATCATAGTTAACTAAGTAGCGTAGTTATATATATAGAGTAGTACCTCGATTAACCGACTTAATTCGGACCGAAGATAGGTCGGATAAGCGAAAATGCCGGATAATGGAGAGTTGTAAAAAATAATAAAAAGTAAATTATTTTCATTTATTGAATGCAGGGCTTTTAATGTTTTTTTTATGACATAATTGTTGAAAGTGAGTTTTTGTTGTCGTAATCTTGATAATCGTTGTTTCGTGGTTCTATCCCGAAGTCTTTTGAAAAGCAACAGTTCAGTTTGATCTGCATATGATTATTGCTCTAACCATGTCAGTCCTTTTGAAAAACGGTCAAAAGCCTCACCATTACATATGCAAATTTAGTGTAAAGGAAAATATTCCTGTTTTAAAAAGGGCAAATGATTTATTACTCATTTGGGAGATTTTTGATGTCGACTAAAGGATGGTCGGTTAACAGAGAGTTCCGGATGAAAGAGGGACGGTTAATCGAGGTTCTACTTATATATATATATATATATATATATATATATATATATATATATATATATATATATATATATATATATATATATATATATATATATATAAATTTGCAATTTGAAAATTTTCGTAGTAAACTGTAATTTGAATATTTAGAAGAAAAATATTTAATAAAAAATTACATTCTATTTCTTATTATTTCGTTAATTAAACAACTTTTAAAATAGGAATCCTATTAAAACCGGGTTAATTTCTCCTCATGATGTAACAGCATTAAATAAGGAACGTTATTCACAAAATGCATCTTAAAGTGCGCTTAACCATTTCGATTTCTGAAATTTATCAAATCAGTTTATGAAATGTATTTAAACATTCAATTGCAATAAACTATATCTAATCCAGATCAAAATGTGCCTATGTATTATTTTATTAACCAATGCAAAAGCAGATTTATCAAACTTTGAAGAAAATCAATTAATCGTCAAACTAAATTGGAGAAGACTAAATTTTTTAATATGTGTATTTAAAATAATTTTATTTTTATTTTAAATTATCCATATTTATTCATAGGGTAATGAAAGTATAGCATTGGGTTAGAAAAAAAAAATTGCCTTTCTCCACGTTTTGGAACATACTGATTTCAAAAAAGTGATCTAGAAAAAATGTCTGTATGTGTATGTGGTCAGCATAACTCCCAAACAAATTGACCTACGATATTCAAATATAGTGTGCGAGTTGGTGGTAGCCATGGGACCTACCGTTAAGGTTTTTGTCACAATCGTGCATGCGCGTAAGGTAGCTGCCGTTGAAAAAATCACGTTTTTCAGTATTTGCTAAAAAACGGCTCTAACGATTTTGTTTAAAATCGCTGTGGTAATGCCTCTTAAGGTGTTCGAAACATCTCCACCACCGAAATTCCCGTAAAAATACTTTAATAGCTTAGAAAGGTGAAAAACGAATGCTTTTAACACATAGTTCTCTTTCCTGGAGCACACCTCATCTACGATCATTTTTTTTTTTTTTTTTTTTTTTTTTTTTTTTTTTTTTTTATCTTTGCTCAGTTTCACTTACAAAAATGGATAATATAAGAATTATCGATAAGCATATCACCAAAATTCCCATTTTTTAAAATTAAAAAAAAAAGAAAAAAAGCCCCATGTAAGATATCTAAAAAAATATCGCCAAATTGGCAATTTTTTGTAAGCGACTGATGAAAATATAAAAATGATAAATTACACAAAACTACATCAGCAATATAGTGTAAACGAAAGTTGTGCGATGTTCCACACCCCTAGTTATATACAATTTTGTAAATTACAAAACTGAATATTTTCATTACATTTATTCATAATTAAGTTTATATGTAATGTAACTCATAAAAGCAAAGTTTCAATTTAAATCCTTTATATGCAAAGTGCCTTTTCTGTTGCCAGCGTGCGCTTGGTGTTGGCATCTATTTTCATATATTTAAAACATAATAACTTCTTTTCAAAATTTATTCCTTAAAAATGAATTCGAAATTACGCACTAGCATCCAAATATCTTTTATTTATTTTCGATTAAAAATTTTTTATTATTCATTTATTAAAGCAGTTTTGACAAAAGGAAAGAGTTCCTTCAATTATTGGATAAATGCTATTTCAACACGATTGATGACGTCAAGTTGGATTATTAGTATTCCATAAATGCGGCATTTAGTGACAACGAAGAGCCCTATAATTTGAAATCGAATCTATCTGCCAAGTTTCAACCCGATTAGATGACGGCAAGTGGGTTAATTAAGCCTCCGCATATTTTCCCACCATCGATAAACATACCCACAAACGTGTACACATAATCGAAGTTAATATAAAAGATTTAAAAATAGTGTCGTCTATTATACTAATTCAAAATCACTTCATTAATATTATTCCTTCTATTGCATCAACTTTTTGTGAATAGGTTATGGTGAATGGGTGACTCAAAATAATATCCATCAACGGTGTGATGTTAAGTTTAATAAGATATAAACACAAAATAATTATTTACAAGTCACCCACACACCACAAAATAAACATTAATACAATTATACTGGGAACATATACAATTCTAGGGGGGAATTCCTCACCTCACATGTTTACTGTTCAAGTGCTGGAGTTAACTGAATAATGATCTACACTAAGTAGGTCTTTACTATGTCCATAGATGGCGTTAGTAGTACAGTCCAGGGAAAGAGTTATACAGAGAGTGTCACAAGGTGGATTTTGCCACACGTGTTTCCTTTCAAGTATTCAGTTAATATAATTAACTGTTAACCATTAAAAAATTACAAAGAGTATTTCACCAAACAATAAACTTCAGAAATTCTAAGCTTCTAAACCATCAGCTTCACACACTTTTATACTTTTTTCTCTACAGAAAAAAAAGTCAAATACTGATTGTAAAAGTGACGTTAATATTTTTGAAACGAGGCCTTACCTTATAATATTTGTTTTGATTAGTAAAATAAGAAATGTAATTTAGTGAGTATGCATTTTCGTCTAAGGTTGAAAAGGGTGCTTTAAATTTAAGTCTAAACCAAGCTCTTCGTGCTCTCATATTTCAGTTTTGTCTTTTCTTCTTTTAATACCGGTACCTGAATTTAATTCCACACCAAACAATGAAAGAAGTGAACAATGTGTTCTTTTCTTTTGCATTTTGTGGAATATTTCAAGAAGATTATCGAAATAATTAGTTAATGGAAATATTAAAGTATTTCCTTTCAGCAAAAATGAATTTAATAATTTTTGTCGATGAATACAAATCTAGACATTCGATGGCGTTCTTACATAAACATTTCAAATAAGCGTTTATTCGGTCACATTTCCAAGCACGGTAAGGATTCTGCGCTAAAGTGATTTTCGCCAACAAATGGAAGTCAAGGTTATTTTCTTACTAACAAGTGATCTGACTATGGTTACCATAATTTGGCGAGGTTTTATCTACACAGTTCTTGTCGCAGAGTCCGTAACGTATTTGGAAGTTTTACAGTTGGTTCCTCTTTACATTTTCTCACACCGATGTGAAGTTGAAGATATAGTTTTAGCGTAATATGTTAATCTCCAGTAGCATGATGTGTAAGGTGATTACGCGTTCATTGTTTGAAATCGAATCTAAGTAAAAATGATCGTTCGTCATATTGAGATCTAAGTAATTCATGCTACTATGTCTCAAAATGCAGTATATCAGAAACACTAATAGAAACCTCTTTTTTGCAAGTTATTTTGAAAACATGTTTTGATTTTAACTTTATCATGTTCAATAATGTTGTGTTTTTAAGAGGTGTTGGTACTCTAAAATTTATAAATAATCTATTTTGACTTTATTGTTGTTTATCAAAATTTAAATTCTGTCCTCTAAAAGGATACCTCATTTGTAAAAATAATCTCAACTCGAAGAGGTACTTGTATATACTGAAGTGGGATTTTGTTGTTATTTAAAAAAAAGTATTTTTTTTTTTAGCTTATTTTGGCAAAACAATCTTGCGCTTTTTAACAAATTCAAGTGACTTTCACAAAAATTCCTTTAGAATTGAATTAAAATCAAAATCTAACTTCAGTAGACTAAAAAGTGTCTGCTAAATTCACTGAAAAAAAAAAATAATAAAAAAATAGGCTTCTAGGTCAATTACTTTCTGTGAAAAGGTACATGATATATGCCCAATTAACATTACCGGTATAGAGGATACCAGCTTCACTTAATTAAAATACTCACTTTGATATTTGTTCACGAATTTAATGATACGCACGAAAATTTGAATTTAGGGGACATTTAGCCTCCCCATCCACAACCACACACGATGAACAGCGGGACAAACAGTAGCACGACGGGTTATTCTGCAGATTCAATATAGAAGTGAAAGAATTAGATCAAGAAAAATATCATGAAACATTTTGTTTTACGCGGAAAAAAGTTGTTGTTAAATTTTTTTTTGACATTCTCTTTTTATCTCAGCACTTCAACTCTCTTCTTTACCAAACGGTATAGTGGTTAGCGTGCTAGCTTCTAGACCGCGAGGTTGCGGGTTCCGAGTCCCGTGTTAGGCATGGGTGTTTGTAAATGTATGTTGGATTGTCTAATGACGAATGTTTCGGCGCATTATAGCCCTCGTGTTGCTGACGGCGCCAGATAATCTGAATACAACCAACCAAATCAACTCTCTTCTAATATATTAAACTGTAATAAATCAGAATAAATATTGTTTACCGTATGGAAAATGTGTTACATTAAACTGTAAGACAAGCGCAAGATTATTGGGCACTGGGTTGGTTGGTTGGTTGTATTCAGGTTTTCTGGCGCCGTCAGCAACACGAGGGCTATAATGCGCCGAAACTTTCGTCATTAGACAAGCCAACATACATTTACAAACACCCATGCCTAACACGGGACTCGGAACCCGCAACCTCGCGGTCTAGAAGCCAGCACGCTAACTACTATACCGTTTGGTCGGCATTGGGCACTGGGAATAAACAGTAACAATTCAAGTCAGCGCTATCTTTTTTGATTTTTAAACCCTGCTAAATACATTAATTCGAGACACATTATCACAGAAAACGAGTTTGATTTTCTTTTGTTTAATGTATTGAATTTCCATCTACTTTTTATCTGGATCCGGCACATGGACAATTTTTCAGATTATTGACTTTGAATTTCTTAATTGTCAATTCAAATTTAAATTCTTCTCTTTAAAATGATGACTTATTCGTAATTAAATCCTTTTTCAAAGTATTTTTAATAATTTTTTAATGAAAACAAAATGTAGATGCATAAGGTTTTTTTTTTTTAACTTCAAAGCTGGATTTCTCAAAATGCTGTTTTTTTTTCATGTTGGGGACATATGGCTTAAAATATATTTAATTAAATGATTGATTTCTCTATGTATTTAAGTACTTTGACACTTGGCATTATTACTGCAAAGTGAATTCCCTAAAGTTCATTTCTTTATAAAAACGTATTTTTAAATTCGTTTTGTTTAAAATTCTGCATGTTTTACTAATTACTGATGCCCTCGCACACACATAATCTCTAAAGTAGTTGAAAATGACGAATGTTTCGGCGCATTATAGCCCTCGTGTTGCTGACGGCGCCATATAATCTGAAAACAACCAACCTAAAGTAATTGATTTCATATATTTTTTTTATTTTTTTTAAACAAAATAGGTGTACCGTAGAGCGAAAAAGATTGAAAACCGCTGCTCTAGCAAATCTTATGACAGAAAAATGTCCAATACAACTAATTTATTAGTATCAGTCTATTCTTTAAAACTCTAATTAATCGATTCTACATCTAACGATTTTACACGCTAAGCTTGCAATACCTAAGTACCTTGTCTTAATCTGATGACTACTCCTGCTCGCACATAAACCCGTCAAAATCCGTGAGACACAAACCATCAGGAGACCCTTAATCCGGCCCGGAGTAGTCCGGCTTTATCCCACACCAACCTCCGGTGACCACAACCCCCCCCCCCTCCCCCCTATCTCCTTTATCATACAGTGGCTTAATTTCCTGTCTTTAACAAGAACCCGACAGCGTAAACCTTTTATCTCTTTGCGAGTTGTATTTTGTAGCCTCGAAGACGCCACTTCAACTAAATCAACTAAATTAGGATATAATTAAGGGAGACGTCCTTTTAATTACAGACGTCACGGGCCGAGATTCAAAACGTCTTTTAGAGACGTCTCTGAGACGGAATTTTATAACGTTTTCGTGACGTCGGTCGTCGTCTTGGACTTATGGTTATGGGTGGCAGCGGGATGTGCGTCGTTTAGTTGAATTTGAGTTCATTATTAGGTCGAGTTGAGGGATTTTCAAAATGAGATCATCAGGTGGAATGTGGTTAGGTTGAAAGATGCATGTGTGTAGATAGGATGAGAAAGTGATTTGCGCTATTTTTTTAGGACTTCTTAAATAATAGCTAATAATTGAAATTTAAAGTTGTTTTTATTATTGAAATTTGCCTTGGATTCTTTATCTTTAATAAAAGAGTATTTACAATAAAAGTCTCGCTTAAATAATGTAAATGCTTGTATTGCAATATTCATTAAAATGGGTAATAGCGCCAAAAACAGAGGAATGCTTTGTCAGAAAACATTTTTATGAATTATTTACATAATTTATAACAGTATTGCCCTCCAAAACATTTATAGAAATGAAAATTACGATAAAACATGTATTAAATTGTGAGCCCTTGCAAAATGTAATACTTGATTTTGGATTGAGGCATGTATATTGTATAGGATCTCAAAGAAATGAAGTTTGAAATAACATAACTGAGAAAACAGCGAGTGACAGAAAGAAGAGACATGTGGTATGTTTGATGGACCGTTATGGAATTTTAGCATCGGTCTTATTTATAGCAGCGTCTTGGAGTTTTCTTAAAAAATTCAGAGCAATCGATCACTCGCTGGAAACGTCTCGAAAATTCCCGAGTGACTAAAGTTGTTACAGATTTTTCTAGATTATATTTGGGTGGCCTCGTGTACAAATAACAGATTCAACTCCTAGACACCAGAGATGATTGTCTATTGCTTAACACACCTACACACATGTTTACTAATCTAGGAGTCCCCAGTTCGACTGCCATCTATCGGCACCCTCTGAAAAAATACTGCATGACCTCCACACTATCATCTCGGCATCTTTGGCGACTGCCTAAGCAACTTCCGACGACTCTCTGCCGCACGCGCAAGCAACTCAATCGTTCGTCTCTCATTGGGGCTATGGGATGGTCTCGTGTACAAATAACAATTCCTAGACGCAATGGATCTCTTTTGTCTAGTGGATAGAGTATCGGGCCAAAGGTCACACGATCGATTCCCAGCGATTGCAAAAAAAAAAAAAAAAGCTCGCACGCTTTATATTATCGCTGTTAACAAATAAAATTTAACTTTCAAAGAAATATATCACTATTTACATTTTTTTTTTCAGAATTTTTTTTTCAACAATAGAAAAGGATATATAAGAAAACTTTTTAAGGCTAATTTTTAAATTGAATTGTGGAAATACCCTAAGAATGCGGCCGAAAGGGGCATCAAATATTCAGTGTGATTCTTCCCAGAGAGTCCATTTGTTATCATTGTGTGCGGGAGTGGAGAAGAGGGGAAGGAAGGGGGGGGGGGGGGCAGAGAAGCGGCATCCATTTTTCGAGTTTGAGTGACAGCACAGTTTGTTTGCAGTCGAAACCGTCAAAATCTTCGACATCAGTCTCTGAAATGTCGTCTTTTATACATCCTAGGGTATAAATAACCAGAATGGAGCATTTAGAACTTATATATGTATATATTTTTTCTTTTTAAATTATTTAAAGTGCTGCAATGAGTCCAAGTTTTTGGCTGATTCAATGCAAACTTTTAAAAGGCAAAATAAAAATATTTCCTTCAAAAGCATTGCTCATTGTAATCTTCTAGAAGTCATTATCTGTTGATATATATATATATCTCATTATAATGATATATATATCATTATAATGATATATATTAATGTTGATTATAATGTTGATATATATATCATTATAATGTGATCTAGAGGGTACCCTGTAACAATTTTTGCTATAGATTCAGATAGACAATGTGAAAGCAAATGAGGCATTATTCAAGTTTTTAAATAATTTCATATTTATATTATTTGAATGGAATAAACACACAAAAGAAGGGAATTGAATTATTTAAATTTGTATTGTTCATCCCTGAGATTGGCGACGTATAATACAATGCTATGCGGACTTAATAAAAAAAAGACATTATTTTAATAATATTCCAAACGTATATATGTGTATTGTTAATGAGATATAGTAGAAGAAGAGTGTTCGGATTAGTTTTTAAATATAAAGATTTTCAGGGGACATTTTTTCCCACTTTTATTTATTTTGCTTTGATTCAGAGCAACTTTTGTGAAATTTGAACTAAGATGCTGACAGGTTAACTCCAGAAGAAGAATTATGTAGTTAAAGAGATATATATTGTTACGAATTTTTGTATATTTGTAAATATTTCGTAGTGTTAATTTTGTAAATAGGAAAACTTATGAACATTTTGCATAAGGCAGTACATAGTTCATTTTAAGTTGGCTTCCCTGCATTATGGGTCTTAATGATTGATAACGAGTTTTACAGAGGTAACGCTGGGAAGCGAGTTTTACAAGGAGCAGGGCATTTAACATTATGGTAATGGCAATCTCGCCAAATTGGCGAGATAGTGCCAAGTTGGCGACGGTTTTGGCGACTAATTTTTATCGCCAAATTCGGCGAGAAATCGCCAAATGTTGCCAAACTTGGCGACATTTCCGGTCATTTGGCAAATCATTTGGCGACATGTTCGGTCCCCATGTACATGTATAGGACTTTTCGACTACGATCTGGAAAGTTCTCCAAATATCTATCTCTAGAAGATTCACGAAGTATTGACTCCTATATAAGTCCGGCCGTGAGTGGAGTTGGTTGGTTAGTCAGTGAGTTGACTAAGGTTAGTCAGTTAGTTGATTGGAATTACTGAGTTGAGACACTGAGTCTCAGTGAGCATTCAAAGTAGTTCTAAAGCGAACAGTATTGCATTGTCTTTTGCAGGGATTTTAGCAGTTGTGTTGTCAAGTTTTTAACTGCTGTTTTGTGCTCGATTGTTGTGTATAGAGATGTATTGAGTCTACTAGAACGTGAAGTTCTGGAGTTGTAAGAGAATCTGTGAAGAGTTATATCGGAATAAATTTCTGCAAGTTTTGATCTGCTTTGGCTTCAAATCTTTCGAACCCATCCACGCAACAATATTATGCAAACATACTAAACGTTTCAATATGTTTCTAAACGTTTTCAATACTTAACATTGCGGTTTCTCAAAATACTCTCCAGGTGAAAAAAAAAAAAAAAACTTACTTCCCCATAGGTCTTAAGTTGAAATTAATTTCATTCGACAGAGTTTTATTAATTAACCACCATTTAAAATGAACACGGTCATGCTGATATGAATGATATTTCTATGTTAAAAGGAATGTATACAATTTTTCTCTTTAAAAAATTATATTTGGCGATTTAGAAATAAAGAATATTTGTGTTACGAGATTAATATTGTTTACACACTTTTTCTGTATATAATTGTAAATAGTGGCGCTATTCTTTTAAAGTTTAATTTTATTTTATTTGTTAAGGTGTACGTATACCCTACAATTCACGAAAATCGATCAGAATATTTATTTTGTTGTTATTAAATAATAGTCTCTGATAATTTAGCCTTCAAACAATACTAAACTTTTGAAAATATCCTTAATATTTTTTAAGTTACAATCATTATAGGTAGGTATTACTCTTCTAAAATTCTAAACCTGTTTTCCGACGAACTGTATTTAGAATATGTAACGCTTTATTCAAACAATGATAATTAATACAACAATTAAATGTTCAATTATATTGGGTTTTTTTTATATCATAGTAATCTGCATAATATGCTATATGTCTTGAAAATCAATTGTATAAAATTGGTTGAGAAATTGATTTTTAAAACTTAGAATTTATTGAAAATATTGATTTTTTTTCATGTTTTCACTCAAAATGATAAAAAATAAAATTAAAAAAAACAACTATTCTATGTAAGAAACTTAATTGAGTTTCAAAACATTAAGAATAACATTTCGAATGATTTCCTAGTGGAATTGCGTTTCTAAGTAAATTAGAATTTGATATATCATCGTTTGGGAAAATGTACTAATTATCTAATTAAAGCTTAATTAACAAATAAGCAATTTCCGAAATTTCAATATTTTCTTATGAAATGATTTTAATCATATACTCTCTAACTAATGAAAAAAGAATTGGATTTTTAAACTCAGAACAGGTTAATTACGACAGAATAGAAAAATGGTGGCGCCATCTGAATTAATAGGGAAATTTCGAGACGTTTCCATCACATGTTTGAGTGACTGGATATTTCAAGAAAAGTTCCCCTACGCTCCTATAAGTACGACCGCGGCGTAATATAGAGAATCAGTTTTGTTTTGAACGCAGCTTTGAAAAGATTTAGCCTTTGTTTACTTTCGCTGTCCCTGCATTATCGCTGTATCCAAAGTTGTACGCGCCGAAGCTTGTGCTTTAAACTGTGTAGTTTGTTTACTGTAGTTCGCAGGAAGTTTTGTTAAGCCTTCGAAAGAAGAATAAATTATAGTTTGTATTTGGTGAACACTGCGTCCTCATTTCCTCTGTGTGTAAATTTCATAACAGTATAAAAATTAACGTGTCTTCCTTTTATAATTTTTCTTCTAATACATTCCACTTTGTTACATTGGAGCTTTAGTACATTGCAAATTAGCTTTACCCTCCGTGTAGTTCTAACAAGATAAATATTCATAATGCAGTTACTATTACACAGGTTGATCGATTGTGTCTACAGAAAGGAATGAAGTATTAACAGCAATTTCGCTGCGCCTCACGGGAGATTAAAAAGCAATTAGCTTCGTTACGATGCTAATAGAAAAGTTAGATCATACCCGAGACACTCCGAGGCTCTTCCTCTTCTTAATATGTTTTAATAATGCAATTACCCATCACTTTTTTCCCCCCCTTCTAAGAGTAATGAAAGTTAAATTAAGAAGAGGAATTTTCCCCGAAATTAAAAAAAAAAAAAAAAAAAAAAAAAAAAATTAAATATCTATTTTATAGAATGGATCTTTTTTCGCTTCATGTTATGGAGAAATAATTATACCAGTTTAAACTATTAACTTATAAAAAAAACTTCGTAATAAAGTACTAAGTATGATATACACACTTTTAATTTTCAGTCTCCCCCCGTTTAGAGTCAACAACTTGAAATTTAGTATTTATTAGACCGAGAAAAACTTCCATCAATAAATCCACTTTGAATTTGGGTACTCTTCCGTTTTCCGGGCGCAAGCGATAAATTGCCAAATAATGTAGAATTTCGCCAAATTTCTTCTTACAACCATAAGGGGAAAGTTCGTTTGGGTCCAGGTGCTCTATTCTTTGAATTCATTTTCAAAACAAAGCACGTTTTCCTTCCATTTCACGTCGCTTGGCGACGCCTCGCGTTTGGTTGGCGATATTTGCGTTTGGTTGGCGACATTTGCGCCCAGATAACGGAAGATTACCTGAATCTGTTTACTCACAACACATTCCACTTAATCGATAAGTGAAGTTTGTGCTGTCGATTAATAACATTGACTTCATAAAATGCAAGCCTATTTGACTGGACATCTTTCAGCATATTAACTCAACGAAAAAATTGCATTCAAAATGGACCACATGCGTGTTAGAAAACTTTGCGGCACTTTACAAGTACCTCCATTCATTATCCCACTCTTACACCGTTAATAACTATCTGAAAATACATTTAGCAAAAGGTAACCATGCCATATGTTCAGTCAAACAATTATCTGTTAATGTATGAATAACAAGATAATGTTAATTTTAGAGAGTTACTTCTCAAAATTGATTTGGCATTTTCGAATGTGCGATCCTCGTGTAATGGAAATGAATAGCAAATGTCCATCATTCATAACAAAATATCCATTCGATACCTCACACAAACCATCAAATGAACAAACTATGGTTCTTGGATTTCATGATTCTACGAACCCACACCAAATGACCATTACAATTCCATTTATAAATTAAATATCCATTTTATAATATGGATCTTGTTTCGCTTCATATTATGGAGAAATAATTATACCAGTTTACGGAGCATTTTCTACTATTAACTTATAAAAAATCTTCGAAATAAAGTACTAAGAATTGTAGACTCACAACTTGAAATTTAATATTTATTAGAACGAAAAAATTCCCATAAATAAATCCACTTTAAATCAGTTTACTCACTATACATTTCACTTAATTAATCCACTGGTTTATGTTGTTTATTTATAGCATTAACTTCATCAGATGCATGCATACTAGAGTAAATACCTTTCAGCATCTTAACTCAACAAAAAACTTGAGTTTAAAATGGGATGCATACGTTTCAGAAACTTTGCAGCACACTATAAGTACATCCATTCATTATATCGCACTCTTACTCCGTTAATAACTATCTGACAATTCATTTAACAAGATCATGCAACATTTTCAGACCGAGTAACGTATGAATAATAACATATTGCTAATTTCGGCGAGTTTTTCACAAAATTGATTTGGCGTTTCGAATGTGCAATCCTTTTGCAATGGCTTTTAGCTAACAAATGTTAGAATCCATTATTCATAACAAAATCTCCATTCGATACCTCACACAAACCATCAAGTGAACAACTATGGTCCATGGATTTCATGATCCTATGAATCCACACCAAATTACCATTACAATTCCGTTTTGACTCGACTGAACCAGAAAAATGCTTTCATTCCTCCATCCATCTGCACCGGAAATCCTACCGGCAAAGCGTCCATCCTCCAATCCCATTCCAAAAACCAATTTGTTTCCCCACAATCAACACAATCATTGACGTTTCCCACACGAACTCGCATTAAGGCTCGCGATACTTTTTAAAAAGAGACGCGTCTCGGTAACAATCCCACCAGAGAACACAAAAACAAAAAAAAGTATCTCCATTCATTATCAAGAAGTCATTCATATTCTGTTGAATGGGGAGAGCTTTGGTTCTCGCGACACGTCGCTACAACATCGAAAAATTGCTCCGGGGACGTCAAAATTATTTTGTTCAATGGAAGGGATATCTTAATTAGCATTGCTTCAAAGGAAAGGTAATGAATCAATAATAATCGTTCGTCAGCGACAGCTGTTGGGCTTTGGCAGAAAGGGGGGGCAAACTTCGTTGTCCTGTTACTACTCGGGATAACGAGATGAGAAAAAGTTCTTCCGAGGTTAATTTGTTGAACGATTCCTACACTATCTCTTTTAAGAATATAGTACCACACACTATACATTTAATGAATTATCTCGATATATCGCAGTGACATTTTTTGTGGCTCTGTATCGCAAACAAATTTCGCTGTATTGAGAAAGTATTATTACATGTGGAATTGCAGATTCACTGATTTTGGCATAAATTTGGATTGATAATGATCTCATAAAAGAAGAGTTTTGTGCGATAAGCATTCTTTACTGTACGTGGGACAGACAACCTGTTATGAATGCTGTCCTGCTCTGGACGCTCTTAACACAAGTTGTATTGAATATTACATGTGTTTGTTTTGGACGAAGCAGTGGTAACATTTGAAATATGAGGGTTATGTTAAATTACACAACCTGTGATGAACTCTGCCCTGGGCACTCGGTAACGTAAACTGCAATAATGAAATACTACGTGTGTTTGTTGGGGACGAAACAGAGGTAACAATAGAATACCTTTATTTTTTCTAATTTGAGCTCTGGTAATTTCGTCATTGAATGGGTTACAAAATAATTACTGTTAATATGTATGCCCTTATAACTTTCGAAGCATTAAATTTTCTGATTTTATACTTGAGTGATTTGATTTATTCTTATTTTTTTTTTTCGTTTTGTAATGTCTCTCAATATCACTTAATAATCGCTTAGAAATTATCTTATACGCAAATATGTAAAATACATTTGTAGTAACGATCTATTTTTATGTATATGGTAGCGCCTATTAAATTAACTTTTCCTTTTAAAAGCTCGTCATCTGTTTTTAATCCATTCAACGAATTTCACAGTGACTCAATAACTTTCCACGTTTCGTTTAGTCGACGTCAGCACTTTCCCAAGCTGTAAGTTAATTAATATTCAGCACTGCTTGTTCTGTGTGCATTCATTTTTGTTGAGCTAGGTACAAATACCACGGTTCTATACAATGCATGTTTAACAGAACTTCTAGAAGGCATCCCACAAAAAATTGTTTATCGTCAAAAAGTTAATTTCAATAATAATATGTTTTTTATCTTGAGTGTTTTTCACGCTGGTTCGCGCTTACAGGGTCGCGCGGCTACCCAATGATTAAAAGATTTTTTTTTTATGTCTCTCCACGGAGTTGCTAATTTTTTTAAAAATGATGTGAATATTTCATATTTATAAACATTATACATCTGTAATAAAACACTGTTTTTGCGCTAAATTAGCTTCGACGCTCAGAATACCTAGATCTTAAGGGGGTCCGGCACCTCCTTAGGAGCCCGTGTTAAATTCAACAACTCTGTGGGCATCTCATTTAATTACCGATTCTTCAATCATTATGAAACTTTCACAGTTTAATATTTGGATACTTAAACACGAGATATTTATTATTTTTATAAATTAAAATAATTATGACATTCTAAAAATATGTTCAATTTTTTTTTTTAAAGTTTAGACTAGTTATTTTTTTTTTTTTTTTAAGTTTGATACTTACCATTTATTCTTCGTGTTAAATTACTTAAACACATTAGCGAAACATGTATGCAAAATTTCAAGTATTTACGTTAAATAGATTTTAAACTATCTGCCACCAAACATGAAAAACGGCATTTTGAGAAATTCTGCTTGAAGTTAAAAAAAAAACATGCATTAAATTCCTACATTTTGTTTACCTAAAAAAAATATTAAAAATACTTCAAAATAATATGTAATTACAAACGAGGCATCATTTTAAAGAGAAGAATTTAAATTTGAATTATCATTGATATACACAAAATTTATATTCTGAAAATTTTTCGTAATAATTTTTACCCACCTCGATCAGAAACAAGAAGTGGTGTCCGCAAATCGCATCTGAAACAAAGAATCCCCAATAAATCACAAGTGAGAGGGAATGATTGTATCGAACTGTTTCTCTATTGATCGTGTTGGATAAGAAGGGAATGATAACAGAACTAGGTGGGGGGGGGGGGGAGGTCCTCCAAAACAAACCTGTGATTGTGGCTACTCACGAAGAAGAGCTGCAGTTTGGAAAAAAGAGATAGTTTCATCCTCCTCTCTAATATACCTCAAAGATGTGGAAACTATTTTGCTCAACAAGATAACCTGGTTCATCGATTTCCATTCCGCAGTATTTTTATATCCTCTCTTGTGCGAGTTGTGTTGATTCACAAGTCCGAGTGAAGGTGGGAATTGAAACGGATGGTTTGGTGGTGAATTGCATTGTTCTAGGAGGGTTTTACTGCGCTCAAATGTTCTGACAACAAGATCTCAAATTTGAAGAGAATTTCGGAAGATCTCTCAAGAGGAATCTTCCTCCGGTTTCTGCGTCTCGAAATGATAGGAAATCCAAGCAATTTCCACTACGTAAAATAACAGTCGTCGAAAGACTATCTGTTGCAATCACAAACGTGTCTATTCAAATTTGTTAAACCCTTTGAAGCAGAAAGGTTCCAGACAGAAACCACTAATTTAAATTTCCATTTCTATCCGCAGACTGGTTTTACAACGGAACCACGAAGCGTAAAACTTTTCACTTACAATAGTTAACCCGTAAGAGAGCACGCTGTTGCTATGGGAATATGTATTACGACCGGGTCTATTGGAAACAGCACGCGTTCTCATAGATTAAAATAAATACTTTTTTCTTTTTTTTCTCCAAAAAAGAAGTATACTCCATTAGTCTTCTATAGATAAAGACGGTCAATACCAAATGTCATTAAAGTCAGAAATAAAACTAAAATTCCTGCTTCAGGAGATTGGTACCCTAAAATTTAAAAATAATCGAATTTGAGTTTATTATTATTTATCAAAATTTATATTCTCCCATTTAAAAAGATACCTCATTTGCAATAATACCTCAAGTACAAGTATTTTTAGTAATTTTTTTAAGACAAAATTTGTAACTATTAGTTCAAGTAAAGTTTTCATTAAAATGTGTTTTTCTCAAGCCTAAATTTTTCATTATCCATGTACCTTTTTCTCATAAACTGCTCTAACTATCTTCCTAAAATTTTTACCACATATTTCTTTTATGTATCTGTATATACTGGAGTGAGATTTTGTTGTTATTTTAAAAATATTTTTTAATTGACTCATTTCGTCAAAAAAAAAAGTATATGAATTACAATCAAAAGCTAACTTTAGTCAGAAGAATAACAAGTGTCTGTTAAATAGTCTGAAAAACAAAAATTCCGCTTCTTTCTGAGTAAAAGGTACCTGAAATATGCCAAATTAACATTACCGGTATAGAGGGTACCAACTCCCCTTTAAAGGGTTAAATTGGACTTGAAGGTACTGTGCATTCTAGGCACGTACTCAATTTTCGAGTTATGTCTATAGCTCAAAATTCAATAAAACCAATTTGGATTCAGCCTTTTGGTAGTTTAATTACTGAAGATGGTTTTTAATGTATTTTTGTGTGTGCATATTTTAAAAACATTGAAATAATTATTAAACGGGAAAAACAACCTAATTTGTTTATACTTCATTTATACAGCTTAAAGTTTAAAATTTTAAGGTTTCATGATACCCTTATGATATGCTTTTTTTCTTTATTTTTGTTCAGGTAGATTTTCTTCTGCAGTTTTTAAAACAACAATGCAAACAAATGATGTCATTCAAATTTCCAACGTAGGTATAATTCCTCGGGGAAAAAAAAACGAAAAAAACAATCACCAAAAGTTTGAAATACAGCCGATTCTCAAAACTTCGAATAATTAGAAGCAAGGAAAATTCTTATGAAATACAATCATAGCTTTCAGTAAAATAAGGCTTAGTGGACCAATGACTCATCTTCAGGAAGAAATAGAAGCCTCAATGCTAATAATCAGATGTCAAAAAACCTCAATGAAATGTCTGATGCACGACAAATGTGTCGTTTCTAAGGCATCCAACACCAAGGATAAAAGTTGTTTAAATAAATCAAAAGCTTAGTTAGTAGTTTTTGAGAGCATGGGCTTGTTTTTCACTTGTTAGTAAAAAATGGCGACTGTTAGCAATTTTTGTGAGTGATAACAGCGCGAGGCTGTGATAGAGAGACGATCACACAGGTAGCACAGCAGTATTGACCTTTAAACAAGGATTCTGGAAGATTGACCAAACATGACCGAAATTCGAGTATCATTCCAAAAATTCATGATTTCTTAAAAGATAAACATGTCAAAAACAGCACAAAATATAAACAGCTCAAAGTATTTTAATTTTAAAACTAGGCATCAACATTTCAAAACTTCCACTGTATTCTATCCAGAACTGGGCGAAAATCCATAACAACGGCAGGTTTACACCGGTTCACTTCGGGATTTGCCAATGACAAGCGTGAATTGCGATCATATTCTTGCATAATGAAGACACATCATAAGGATTAGAACGAAACATTAAAGTCGGAGTTACTTTAATAAGAAATGTTGATCGTTTAAATTGACACATAAACAAACCCAAATCTTAAACCTATTCTACATTTTTGTTTTGGAATAACCTTTTGGTCAATTATCATCGCTTCTCTGAGATATTTGTAATTGTTATACATAATTCTTACGTAGTAAATAAACGCAAGGGTAATACACTAAACAGAAAATTTGGAGTTATTTGAATAAAGAAATTTGGCATTTGGATTGATTGATATACAAACTCAATTCTCCAACAAATTCTATATTTTTATTTTGAAATAATATTTTCATCAATCATCGTTTCTTCTAGGAGAAGAAACCAATTTTGAATAATAATACATTCAAAATGACATTTAGCGAGATTGTAATTCAATATTAATACATAAATTTTATAATTCATTGAGATAAAACAATATTTAAAGAAGCAAAAACGAAACAAAAACTCAAGGTTTTTCTTAAAAAGAATTTTGAAACATAAACAAACTTTCTTATCTACTTTTTTAATGTAAAATAAATGTTTGTTTTTGTTATCCACCAGCATCACTATCACTAGTCAGAAAAGAAACTTCATTTGAGAATTATTACACATTGAAAATAAAATAAGAAAAACCTAAAAGCCGAAACAATTTTTTTAATAAAGAAAGTTGACCGATTGGATCGACACACAAACAAACGCAATTCTCCAACCTGTTCTACATTTTTATTTTGAAATAATCTTTTCATTTGTCAACCTCGAGTCGCTCGAATACTCTTGAGAGCCAAACAAATCCCATTGTCGTCGGAAGAAGAAAGTCGCCAACAAGCGAACGATGAATGGAGTTTCAGTGAAGTTGAACGACGGCACTTGCGCTCAATTGATGATTTGCGTAACTGCTTTCAACTGCCTGGAGATGCACGAGGGAATTGGAACGGACAGTTCCGGAAAGGACTGCAATTGGAAAAAGCTGGATGCTCTTTCATGAATGTTGATTTGGGAGTTTTACCTTATCTAAATGTTTTCTTCTTGATTCCTTTGAACTAGAAATAGTATTGAGTTTTGGGAATTCGATTGCAATGTTCTGTGTTTGATAGAAAATAATAACCGGAGCCTTGTTCTGTAAAAATTAAAAAAGTTGTAAGGCGCTTAGAGAAGCCTTTATAAGAAACTATGTAAGAAACATTTTCAGGAGGTTCAGTACGCTTGAAATTTTAAAACTATTGATTTCGTGATTTTTGCTTAACTTTAAAATTTCAAACTATTCTGCTTCTTTTAAGTTCTGACCTGTACTCCTTCTATAGTTTTGACCTGTACTCCTATAGTTTTGACCTGTACTCTTATAGTTTTGACCTGTACTCCTTCTAGTTGCGGCGAAAAGTTAGTTATAAAAAAAACGTAAATACACGTTTGCCATGCCACAATTTTTCATCAAAATGCATTTATCTCAAAATCTCACTTTTCAAACTTCAAACTACCTTTTAAAAAAAAAAAAAACGTCATCTTGATTCTTTATGAAATTTTTACTCTATATTTACCTTAAATAAAGAATTAATCTGAGGTTAACGTTTTAAAAAAATGTTGATTATTTAATTTTAAAAAATTATTTTGTCATTAAAAATACGATTTTTGACATCATTCAAATCGATTACATTTTTCTTCACTAACTTAGAACTGATTTTGTTGTCAAAGTGTGTTATGTATTTGCATCTAATTTTTAAAAAAAATGGAAGCATTCCTGACCGAAAAATATACGACAAACTACATAACAGAATTTATTTATAAAAAAAAATGAAAGTTAATTTATGAAGTCATGTCCTATATTTTATTTATTCTGGCTAAAACAATTTTTGAAATGTGAAAGAGTTTCGACAATGGTCAGTTAAAATTCTTTCACTTCCAGAGTGAGGCAGGCAGTTAGTGAATCAGAGCTATAATTCATTTTGAAAACAAAAGTACAATACAATTTTGTTAAAACCTTTTAAATACAGCCATACATTGAAATATAAAGAATTAAATAGATTGATAGAGTTTTTTTGCGGTCAAATGTTCTGTTTTGAATAAATACAACTTGTACGATTGACACTCAATAAATTCTGATAGATAGCCTCAACCTCATTATTTTTAAAAACATCGGTGCCATCTTTGTCTGAGATGTTTCAATGATACCTGAATACAATACCAAAGTTCAAATCTAGAAATTTAAAAAGTTTGTTGCCATATTTTCAAGAGTAGGGTTTGATTTAAGCTACACCCTAGGAATGCCAAATGTTTATAATGTAGTCTCACAAATTTATACGCCGACCAAACGGTGTAGTGGTTAGCGTGCTGGCTTCTAGACCGCGAGGTTGCGGGTTCGAGTCCCGTGTTAGGCATGGGTGTTTGTAAATGTATGTTGGCTTGTCTAATGACGAAAGTTTCGGCGCATTATAGCCCTCGTGTTGCTGACGGCGCCAGATAATCTGAATACAACCAACCAACCAACCACAAATTTATACTAAATGTTATAAATTCATATCTGCTAAAATACAAGTTGAGATTTTTTTTATATAACATAATCTCCAAATTTGCTTTCAAAATATGAAGTATATATTTAATTAATCTTGCGGACACACATAAAACCATTACATATCTTTCATTTCTTACATTGTGTAAATTGTATAGTTAATAATATTACAACGTCTCAGGAGTATTTTGCATTGAAAGTAAATAAAAGAGAAAGTTATTTTGTAAAAAACAAAAGTACGATACAATTTTGTTAAATACTTTTAAATACAGTCAGACATTGACATATAGAGAATTAAATAGATTTTCTATTGATTCTTCATAAAGAATTAAATAGATTTATTTTCTTTAGCGAAAGATATAAATAATATTAAATAGAAAATCTATTTAATTCATAAATAATTGAATATAATTTGTGCACCATGTCATCGATATTTATTGCTTCTAAATTGATCCCTGTAACTCATATTGTCCATATCACGTTCAGAAGGCAGAATATCTCACGAGTGGTTATTCATTTTTTTCAAAGACCTGCCATTTCCTCCTTGTCTTAGCGGGGCCAGAAGTCGGACTTAAAATTCTTAGGTAGACAATTTTTTCACCTGGGCATTTTGGACACAGCATATTTAATAATATTTTTTCCTATTGATATATCAATAGTACTTAAAAAACTCAGACTTCTTGCACTTTAAAAAATACTGTTACGAAATTTTGTATATTTGTAAATACTTCTTAGTGTTAATTTTGTAATTAGGATAATTTATGTCCATTTCACGTAAGGCAGTGCAATAGTTCGTCTTTAGTTTGCTTCTCCACGATGTGTGTCTTAATGCTTGATAACGAGTTTTACAGAGATAACGCTGGGAAGCGAGTTGTACAAGGAGCAAGGCATTTAACAATATGGTAATGGCAATCTCTCCAAATTGGCTAGATAGACCCAAGATGGCGACGGTTTCGGCGACTAATTGTTGTCACCAAATTCGGCGAGAAATCGACAAATTTCGCCAAACTTGGTGACCATTTGGCGACATTTTCGGTCTCCATGTACATGTATAGGACTTTTCGACTACGATCTGGAAAGTTCTCCAAATTTCTACCTCTAGAACTTTCAAGAATGTTCGCCTCGCCATATAAGTCCGGCCAAGTGAGCGGGGAGTGGTTGTTGACTGAATTGAGTCAGTTAGTTGACTGGAATTAATGAGTCTCAGTGAACATTCCGAGTAGTTCTAAAGCGAACTGTATTGCATTGTCTTTTGCGGCGATTTAGCAGTTGTGTTGTCAAGTTTTTAACTGCTGTTTTGTGCTCTATTGTTACGAAAAGAGCTGTATTGAGTCTACTAGAACGAGAAGTTCTGGAGTTGTAAGAGAATCTGTGAAGAGTTATATTGGAATAAATTCCTGCAAGTTTTGATCTGCTCTGACTTCAAATCTTTCGAACCCATCCACGCAACAATACTAAGAAAAGGTACTATGTCGAAACATAGGTGTGAGAAAAACAACAGCGTAATATTCCAATTACTAAGTCTGGCAAGCTGATAAATAGCTCATATGCAACTCTTGCGCTAAAAATTCCCAATACAACAAGCCAACTTTAATCATTTTACAAAAAAATATTAATTCAATAATTTTACATATTTTTCTTAAGTTCCAGAATATTTTAGTCACTGTAAGTAGTGACACTTTTCTTGAAATTAGAAAATGATCTTTACTAAAAAAGGAGACTGGAAATGTTTTTCACCAATTAAAACATACAGGATCCTAGACAGCATAGAAATTTAAAATTCAAATATATTTCAGCAAATTAAAGTAAATATTGAAAGATTAGATCTTATAAATAAATCCCTTTTCTCAACAGGAGGTGAAATGACGAAAACAGATTTTTGAGACAAACTAATGTTTTGATTAATTTAAAATTGTTAATATAAAAGTTTCGTTAGAAAAGCTAGTCAAACACTTTTGCTGTTTAAAACATGAAGAAATAACATTCAAGTCCCGACGAAAAATTATTATTGTAAAATAATCATTCTTTTGTTTTTGAGCTTTTATACAGTTTCAATAAATAATCAATTAATATGTAAATGGTATAAAAAAATATTTCAGTGTAAGATATGTGATATGAAAAATATCTTTTAAAAAGGAAAAAAAAAAAAATTTCCCGGAAATATAAATATGTTTGTTATTTATTATAATGATAAGGCGATCGATCATTTTCTATTGAGACATTTATTGTTGAATATGATAGTATTTTGAATAATGTACACATTTTCAATATCTGTGCATTGTTAGAAAATTTCTTAACTACAATTAACTTCAATTCTCTTTGTGTAATTTTAGTTCTCCAAAAGTATGTATTGGTTTGTAAGCTCAACGACTTATTTTTGTGCACAAGAAAGGCTAATCAGGCCGGGATCTACAGCTAAACATGGATTCCAAACCAGAACTAACATCCATGTCTAGCCCCATGATTCGAACCCTGCACCTTTGGTATGCAAGCGCAGAGGGCTCTAGTTCGAGAGGCGATTGCAAGTTTTGGACCCCATCGAGCATCATTCTGAATTTTTTATAGAAATTGGAGAAAAGTGAGTAGATTACGAATCCACTGGTCTGGCAGGTGCAAAAATGGCCGAAACTGATCAAAAATCGACTTGGAATGAGTTGAACTAAAATCCGATTGTCAAATATGTCATAACTTGCCTAAAATAGGACAAATTTATTCGTCTGGCAACCCACTTCATTTTGATTTTCAATGAGAAAAAGCGCAAACGATTTCCGATCTTAGGCTCGGAAAACTTATATCTTTTAAAAGTAAGCCCAATTGGCGACATCAGTTACGTCATAAGTGACATAATATTTTTTGCCAACTTGGCTCCCTTTTAATAGATGCAAGTAGACCGTCGCCAGATATCTGAATAGTGTGCAACCTTCTTAATTGAAAATTAAAGAGTGAGTGTCACCAAATTTAAAAAAAAATGCTCATTATTTGGCAAGTTATGGCGCATTTGGCAATTGGATTTAGTTCAACTTATTAAAAGTCGATTTTTGACCAGTTTCTGCCATTTTCGCCACAGCAGACCAGTGGATTCGTAATCTACTCACTTTTCTTTAATTTCTATAAAAAATTCAGAATGATGTTCGATGGGGTCCAAAACTTGCAATCGCCTCTCAGTCTACTAGCTACACATCCATCAGCTGGGCGAAATTATCTTAGGAAAAAGAAATATACTTTAAAATATTACAATTTCTATGCACCTAAATAAAAAAAATAAAAAAAACGAACGTTTTTATTATATAAGTTCCAAGATTTGAACTCATGAAATACTCAAAATTGTTTGGATTTTTCCATGAAACTGTCACACACATTCACTACAGTCATTATTTATTAAAAACTTGACATTAACTCCGATTTTGTATGTATGTTTGTGGGTATGTTTGTCGATGGTGGGCAAATCTGCAAGGGTACAAATTAACCAAATGCCGTCATCCAATCGGGCTGAAACTTTGTAGATAGATTTGATGTCGATAACAAAGTATTTTATCAAATTTTAGTGACTGTCACTGTCAATAAAAATTCGTTTTTACGGAATGCTAATAAACCAACTTGTCATCATCCAGTCGCGCTGAAATAACGTTTAACCGATCTTTGAAAAAATTCTTCCCATAACTGCCATAACTGTTTTAAAAA
Source organism: Linyphia triangularis (assembly GCA_963978545.1). Classification (NCBI taxonomy): domain Eukaryota; kingdom Metazoa; phylum Arthropoda; class Arachnida; order Araneae; family Linyphiidae; genus Linyphia; species Linyphia triangularis. Next base: position 2,440,299 of record OZ021727.1, on the reverse strand, counting down.
ATAAATAATAAAATAAATTGTTTTAATCAAAATAAATAAAAGATATTTGGATGTGAGTGTATAAATTCAAATTCATTTTTAATGAATACATTTTGAAAAGTAGTTTACCTCATATTTTGGCTGATAGAGGCAACAAAACAAGAACACGCTGACACCAGAAACGGCGTTATGTTAATGAATATAAAAATTGCCAATGCATATGAGGGAATTACATTAAAAGCTTTGTTTTTATGGGTTATATTATAAATACTTTTAGTTGAGATTTAAATTTTTAGAAACATTGCGTGTTAAAAAAAAAAAAAAAAAAAAAAAACGCGTCGTAAATGAAAAACTATTCTATCAAAATGCTTTACCTCGATGTTACTTTATATGGTAAATACTCCCAGTTTGTTGGCATCTTGGGAATTCGTTTTTCTGTTTATATGGCAATACTTCAAAATTGAATTTTTCTTCTAAACTGGCCCTTTTTCATGGATATCATATTTTTATTGTCAGACTCCGAAAAGTAAAGCTTCAGAAACTTCAATTCTCTTTGTGTAACTTTAGTTCTCCAAAAGTATGTATTGAAAGGCTGGAAGGTATTTGGGACATTTTTTTTCAAAAAGTTGGAATCTCCAAATATTTATAATATGAAAATTGTCAAAGGTTTAAAGAGTGAAAAAATAGAAATATGGAGGCTCATACTTTTGCCCTTCTCTCAAAATGTTGGACTTTTTAGTACTGCAGTGTTACTTTTTTGTTCGGACTTTTTAGCACTGCAAAATAAATTTGTATTTGTATTGCTTTTAAAAGTAAATTGTAGAAGTAAATCACTATTTATCATAATTTAAAGTTCAAAAGCAAACATTAACAAAGTAAAAAAAAAAATCAATGTAATTTCAATAACAGTCAAATTTAAGTGTGACAAAGGAAATGTTTTAAGCTAACTTCAATTCTAAAAAAATAAAATTTTACCAATTGTATTTTTAAATGTAAATTTTTTTTACAATTTACTTATCCCATTTTTCGTTACTGGACCATAATATATCTCATTGGTACATTTAAAAAATATCTCTTTGTTTCAACTTACAGAATTGTTTACTCGTGAATTTAGTAAAATAAATAAAATCAAATTATTGAAATATTCAATGGAAGATTAGAAGGATACAGAATTATAATACTCAAAATTGAACAACTTTATAAATTATGATTTATGATAAATCACTGACTTCAGAAAAATTCTGTAAGTTGAAACAAAGAGAAATGTTTCAGATAAATCCGCGAGATGTATCTTATTTCGTCACTCAATCGCAATATAAGTAAATTATACACATTTTTTTACATTTAATACGTTTGGAAAAATTGTATTTGATTATTTTTTTTAAATTTAAGTTAATGAAAACAGTTCCTTTGTTGCAAATAACATTGTATATTTTAATTTTTCTCTAATTTAATTGTGTAGTTTAATTTTTTGATAGGTAAAGAAGGCTCGATGGCTTACAGCTGTCGTATCTTGAATTTATAATTTTTCTATGCTTATAATTTTATATTGTTGCGTGGACGAGTTCGAAAGATTTGAAGCCAAAGCAGATCAAAACTTGCAGATATTTATTCCAATGTCACTCTTCACAGATTCCTTTACAACTCCAGAACTTCTCGTTCTAGTAGACACAATACAGCTCTTTTCACAACAATAGAGCACAGAACAGCAGTTAAAAACTTGACAACACAACTGCTAAATCACTGCAAAAGACAATGCAATACAGTTCGCTTTCGGAACTCTCTGAATGCTCACTGAGACTTAGTATCGCAATACAGTAACTCCAGTCAACTCACTGATTCAACTCAGTCAACTTCTGACTAACCTAGCTGACTAACTTCAGTGGCACAAAATCAACAACTCCATCACCCGCTCTCTTGAGCTTTTATAGGGGAGGCGAACATACGTGAAATTTCTAGAGGTAGATATTTGAAGAACTTTCCAGATCGTTTTCGAAAGGTCCTATACATGTACATGGGGACTGAAAATTTCTCGCCAAATTTGACGACAAAAAATTAGTCGCCAAAACCGTCGCCAACTTGGCTCTATCTCGCCAATTTAGCGAGATTGCCATTACCATAATGTTAAATGCCCTGCTCCTTGTAAAACTCCCTTCCCAGCGTTACCTCTGTAAAACTCGTTATCAAGCATTGAGACACACATTGCGGGGAAGCAAACTAACGATGAACTATTGCACTGCCTTATGCGAAATGTACATAAATTTTACTATTTACAAAATTAACACTACGAAATATTTACAAATATACAAAAATTCGTAACAATATTTTACATTGAGTATTTCGATAATCCTTCATCTGATTGTATTTATTTGAATAAATTCACGAGTAAACATTAGCTTCGGCTGTTGACCTCTGTGGAATGATAAGATCCCATTTTCTAGGCAGAACATATAAACATTGTTTATCCCTTGTGAAATATTCCCTTCTTGCTAGTAAATTCAAACTTCCTGTCCGACACCCCCCATCTTATTTCTTTATGCTAAATATTATTAAATTATACCAAAAATCTCAAAGATAATCTTGATTTATTCATGAAACTTCGTTACTCGGCGGGAAAGGGTTCCTAAAGATCGGGATATGGTTTTCTTGAGGGTTGGAATACTTTTATCAGTTTCGGTGAAAGAAAATGGCATTCCTGTGTTTCTAAGAAAATGTTAGCTCGATAAATGTCGAATTTGAATGTTTGTTCCTCCTTAACAATGAGGAATGATGACTTTAGTTCGAAAAGAATTACTCTATTTTGCTCTTTTGGATATTGCGAGTTTCTTACAGAATTTCCGATTCGTCATTACTTAATTCAGAGAAGAAAAATTTTGCTTAGGTATATGAAATTTGATATTTTTTCTGAGTCAAAGAAATTATTTTAAATTTCCAAAATTCTAAACTAAAAATTATGAAATGAAAATTTATGTTGTGATTAATTAATCCACATAATTAAAATTTTAAACCAAAGCAATTAAAATTGTATTGGGAGGAAAGTCATATTCGATGTTGGTAGCATAAAAAAAGATGTTTTGTACAATCTAAGATTTCTAATTTAGTGTCTCTTTTAAAAATAAGATTTAAAATTTATAAGATAAGAGATTATTTTAAAATAAGACACATATATTTGATTTATATACATGTATAATATTTGTACTAATAATGGCTACAGCTGTGAAATATTCACCATCAGTAGTTTTTAATTTCTGATTGAAGCTTTGATTGGTTGTATTCAGATTATCTGGCGCCGTCAGCAACACGAGGGCTATAATGCGCCGAAACATTCGTCATTTGACAAGCCAACATACATTTACAAACACCCATGCCTAACACGGGACTCGGAACCCGCAACCTCGCGGTCTAGAAGATAGCACGCTAACCACTATACCGTTTAGTCGGCTTGGAGCTTTGAAAATCAATGTTAGAGTTTTAATTATTCCTTTTGCAGAGCTACTTCTAATCGTTGTACTTTGAGTACCTTTTGACGCATTGTTAAAATATTCTCAGAGGGGTGAGGGGGCTGTATTATTGTATTGCAAGGGGAATTTTTTTTGTTTGTTTCTCGATAAGTGTGGGGTTTCTAATACTAAAGGTTTACCTACCAATTAATCTTGTAGTGAGCGAAACGAACCTCTTCGCTAAGTGCCAAAAGCTGGGACCTATACGGCAATGACAGGTCTCAGAAACGCCGGGAAATGCAGCTAATTTTTAAATAATAAAAAATAAGTTTTTTTAATCTACTGAATATTAAATTTAGATAATATATAGCATGAGACCTATCTAAAGGTCGTTTAAGTAAAATACAGAAAGATCGCAACCCTAATAGCACACATCCCCGCAGGGAGGTCCCTAGGAAGTCCCCAGTCATCTCCGGGACTGCGAATGACTTCCCAGGGACCTCCCTGGGAGGATGTGTGCTATTAGGGAAATTACAATAGTGATTTAGAAAATATAATAGTAATAGTGTAATATATTCTATTTTTTTTTCTATTCAGAAGAATTGTAACGGAACTAACCATATAATTATTATTATTAAAAAAAAAAAATCTAAAAATAAGATCATTTCATACATAGTAAAATCATTCGAAACCGCCCGCATATTATGCATAGCATATGATACCATTTAAAATCAAATGTCTAAAATATTATTGAGTTTATCAGAAATAATGCACCCAGCCTGGTATGTGGTAGAAAAGTAATATTATTTATACATTTTCTTTTCAATGCACATTACCTAGTATCTCATATAAAATAGAATATTTAATCAGCACAAATTATCCAAAATAAAAACCCTGTCATAATTCGTACAATAAAGAATAAAGAAAAATATTATTGGTTTATAACTTTATAGTGTCGAATTAGCCTTCAAAATAACACAATACAAACATAAATTTTTTATAAAAACCAAAGTCACAATCGAATCTAAAGTAATCAGGCTATTAATCCCAAGTATTTTTAAATACATATTTTTTTAATCTTTTTATTAAATTCTATTTTCAATATTTTAAATATTTTTAATAATAGTAATAGTAAAAAAAAAAAAAAAGTATATAAAATAAAACCAATCTCATAAAAGAACACTACATAGTTTCATACTTTCTAATTCAATTTTGAATATATTTCCTTTTAATGAAAGATATTTAAGCTCGTCTCACGAAATAAATTCAATTTCGCAAAAGCTAATTTACAATAAAAGATGAATATTTTGGTATTTTCTGATAAAATTCTGAGAATAATATTGTCTTATTAGTAAAAGGTAATCAAATGCATTAAATAAACCCAAATTGATAAAAGTGTCTGGTTCTAGTCACCTGGCAATTTTAATTCCTATCATCTAAAGATCGCATATTAAATCGTGCTTAAGAGCTCGACAGACACTAATTTAAAATGTAAAGAATCTAAAAAAAAAAAAAAAAAAAAAAAAATAAAAAAAAAAAAAAAAAAAAAAAAAATAATAATAATAATAATAATCGGCTTATGTTTATCCTGGGCCGTAAGCTCAAGTCCTCACAAAGTTTTTGTTTTTTTGTCTTTCATTTGAGTTTTAGCCGACCAAACTGTATAGTGGTTAGCGTGCTAGCTTCTAGACCGCGAGGTTGCGGGTTCCGAGCCCCGTGTTAGGCACGGGTGTTTGTAAATGTATGTTGGCTTGTCTAATAGCGAATGTTTCGGCGCTTTATAGCCCTCGTGTTGCTGACGGCACCAGATAATCTGAAAACAACCAATCATTTGAATTATATAAAACATCGATACATAATGCAAGTTGAATAACATCAACATACTTTTGTTTGTATACAAGCAGTCAGAGCAGGCACATGCCCAATTACCCACGCAATGCCTTCCCTGAGCATTTCTAAACATTAAGTGTGTGTGTGTGGGGGGGGGGGGCACCAGACCACACTTCTGGTCAATTAACTTTTATGCTTAAGATCCAGAGTAGCAAAAAAAAAAAAATCATTTACTGCAAAAGATATATCTTTTTATAATTCCTGATTAAATAATATAAATATTTTTTTGTCACAATAACAGTCCAAACACATTACCGTAAAATACACGGAATGTCATAAAATAAGCTGTAAATATATGTATTTTAAGAATAAAAACTTCCGGTTATGGAATTAAGTAGCAGGGAAATCAGTGTTGTCTCATTAAATCTTGAATAAATCCACTCTTTCTCTCTTGTGCGTCTTTCTTGCGGCTCCTGATTGGTGGAGAAGCGAGGAGGATTTACGACGTGTCATCGTGCTGACAGACGCAGATGTTGTTCTCGTGTTAGAAGAGAAGAGATCACTGGAATAGCGTCATTTATCGAGAGGACATCTTCCACGGGGTATTAAAATAGTTGAACGCATCTTCACTTTGAATATCGTTTGTCCGCTCACTTTATCTCCAAGTTTTATCAAATATCCGTTTTATCCATAATTAATCCTTTGGAAGCACTGTGGCTTTACTCAGAAACCCTTTACTTCAATTTTCATTTCTATAAACAAACTGTTTTTACAGCGAAACCACACTTCCTACATATCGTAAATAATCTATGACATTTTTCGATTCTGTTTGACCTGAAACAAAGTGAAATTTTTTTTTTATGCGGATAAAATTTTATTAGGTATGTCATTTATGTTCACTGCATTGTGGTTTTATAACATAACCGCTAACAAAGTTCAAATAAATATTTTTTTGTAAAAAAAAGGAGTATACTTCATCATTTTTCTGCACATAAAGACGGCTCATTTCAAATGTCATTGCAATGGGAAATGAAATCAAAATTCGTGCATCAAAAGGTTAACTTGATCCAAGCAAATCTTGAATGGTAAAGTATCGATTTCTTAATCGTGTTTATTGATACTTATGGGATATTTTATTTCACTTTTGCTTTGAATAAAATATTCAAAAATATGAATATCGCCCCTATCGGTAAGCTAAATCACTCCTCAAATCCAAATTTCATCAAACATGTATGCGGCGGTTGTGCGATACGCGTTGTGGAAAGATGTATTGATAACTTTCCATCACTTGCCAAAAGTTCAAAAGGTGGGACGAGCAATTTTTTCACTGGAATTCATCAAGAAATTCATGCTAAGTATGATAATAGAGTGCCAAATAAACACTGATGACGGGGGTTGGTTGTTTTCAGATTATCTGGCGCCGTCAGCAACACGAGGGCTATAATGCGCCGAAACATTCGTCATTTGACAAGCCAACATACATTTACAAACACCCATGCCTAATACGGGACTCGGAACCCGCAACCTCTCGGTCTAGAAGCTAGCACGCTAACCACTATACCGTTTGGTCGACTGATGACGGGGGAGATCATATTTCGCACTAAAGGTCAACTCCTTGAGTTGCATGATTTTCTGCCCAGCGTGGATGCATCTGCACAACTGCACACTAATGATACTTTATTCTTTTGCATATACCTCCACTGTATGCTTTGCATTTTAGTTTGCGACTCAGTCATTTTACTAATCGTTATATCACATAGAGATGTTTTTTTATATGAATTTCATCATGTGACTATGCTGCTCCACTGAGAAGTAATAAGGAAAAACTGATATTCTTTTAATATTGCAGACCAGTGTATATAATCTTTGATACGATGATAAAAATGATTCATCTATTGACAGAAATGTTCCTAATATGTGATGTCATATGTAACGTATAAACAGGGCTGGTTAGAATAATCCTTTAACAATTAGAATCCAATACTTTTGTTTTCCAGTTATATTTTTAATTAAATGTATTAATTTGTTTTCGGTAAATGGGATCTCCTATTTCGCAAACAGAGATAATACCAAGCGAGATTAGAAGGAGTTCAGTTATAATTGTCTTCAAGTTCCTCACATTTGAAACCTAGAATTCACCTAGAAAACAACTTTGAGAAATATCTCAACACCACATCGAAGGGAGGGGAGTTTTCTATGAACTAAAGTAAACAGCTGCTTTACTTCGTTCTTTATAGGATTTGTGCCATAAAAGGTAAGGAGAGAACTTTTCGAGTAAATTAAAGACGTACTTCATGAGATATAAAAGTACTTACTAGTTTAAGAAGGAAAACGTCATCAGTTCGAAAACCCTTATTTTGTAATGCTGTATAACTACTGAAACAAAAAGACAATTAATGTACTACAATAAGTTTCCTTACATGCTATAGTTACTTATATTTTGATTCGATATGCAGATTATAACAGAGAGGACCACAAATAGTCAGACAACCAAGAATAATTTAATACAACAGTTTTTTACTCATATGTTTACATAGGGTAAAAAAGGTAAGGCATTCGGTTAAAAAAAATTTAGATTTTTTTTTTTGCATTTCTCCGCGTCTTGAAACACCGAATTCAAAAAAGGAGTGTAGAAAAAATATCGTGTGTATGTGTATACGTGGTCAGCATAACTCATGAGAAAATTGACCGTCGATGCTCAAATTTTTTATGCGGGTTAGTGTTGTCCATTGGACCTACCATTAAGATTTTCGTCAAAATCGCGAGTGCGCATAAGGTAGCTGCCATTGAAAAAAATCCTGTTTTACAGCAATTGCTAAAAATCGGCTTTAATGATTTTGACTAAAATCTCTCTGCTAATGCCTCTTAAGGTGTTCTAATAGTCTCCAACTCCAAAATTCCTATAGAAATACGATAAAAGTGTAAAAAGTTGAAAAATGAGTACCTTTAATACGGAGCTCTCTGCCCTTGATTATTTTGCAACAACGATTAACTTTTCCCCGTTTCATGCACAAGAAAGAACAATGTAATGTCTATCGAATCGCACCGCCAATTTTGCCACCTTGGCCATTTTTTTTTCTTTTCTTTTTGGCTTATGTAAAAATTATTGCCAAAAATGTAAATTTTATTTAAATCAATACAAATATGAAAATGGTTAGTAACACCGCAAATTGTAATGCAATAACCAATACTATAGTGTAATTGAAATTGATGCGATGTTCCTCACCCTTTGTTTAAATATATTAGTTTGCAAAATTACTTACAAATTGGCGCAGCGTCGGGAACCACAAATTTGAACAATTTGATATCTCGACCCTTTGCGAGGTTCAGTGGATTCCATCTCATGTTGGCATATTGGGAAATGAGGGGGGCTGATGTCTCTTGGCGAAGGAGGGTGCTGAAGAAACATTGCCATCCACTGCTTCTCTGATATACATCGAGCTGTTCTCTGTTAGAAAACTTTCCGATAAGCAGATTTGATTTAACCGCCCCCCCCCCCCCCCGGTGCACTCTTGGTATCGTGCTGATCACCCTGAAAGATTCTTTGCTCTGCATTGCCACAGACGATCCCAGACGGCACTCGCCCGCTTTTTCAGTGATCATCCGAGAGGCCTTACTTTCCAAGGCGGTTGAAAATATCATTCTAATTGTTCCAAATGTCAGTCTGAACAGGCCTCTCCTGTACATATCCTAGGGTGTCTGTAGTTGTCCCGCGATGACCTGTTTGATCTTCTTTTAGCTGTTTTTGATTTTTCGCAAGTGGATAATCGCATGGATCTCGTCTACAAGGTGAGACCGAAAAGTAAGGTGACTGATGTCATAATAATCACTCTATTATATATTTGCAGATAAATACATCACTGTCCTTCAAAGTAGTTCCCGCCGTCTACAATACACTTCTGACAACGTTCATACAAGTTCTTGAAACTTCTGAAAAAATCCTCCTTCGAGACTGTCTTAAGTCCCTTGGTAACAGCAGCTTGAATGTCTGAGATGCTTGAAAATCGGTTTCCCTTCAGTACCAATTTCAGTCGTAGTATTACACCCTCCTTATTCTTCTGATCTAATGCCAGAAAATGTTATCCTCTTTCCACGACTGAAATTGGCACCGAAGGGAAATCGATTTTCAAGCATCTCAGACATTCAAGCTGCTGTTACCAAGGGACTCAAGACAGTCTCGAAGGAGGACGTTTTCAGAAGTTTCAAGAACTTGTATGAACGTTGTCAGAAGTGTATTGTAGACGGCAGGGAACTCCTTTGAAGGACAGTGATGTATTTATCTGCAAATATATAATACAGTGATTATTATGACATCAGTCACCTTACTTTTCGGTCTCACCTTGTATACTAGAAGACAACGTTCCTTGAGCTCACTGATTAAGCTGTAGGATGTATCCTTCCACCGAAAAGATATAGTTCAAAGCAAATCACAACTTATATGGCAGTATTGTTAATCTGTGCACTTAGTGTAGTATTAAAAAATAAGTGCTTTTAAGTTTAAATTTTAATTAATATTTTACTTTTCTAATCACGGATACTGCAAGAACTTTAACGAATCGACCACACATCGTTCCGATCAGCCAATCAGGGCTTAGCAAAACCGGTTCACTCATCATTGTAGGGTATTCAGTGAGCTCAAGGTATGTTGTCTTCTCTCTATATATAAGACAAAGCCCTCATTCACTCACTCATCACTAATTCTTCCACTTCCCACATAGTCACAACTCCGAAAATTGGCACAAATATCAACAATGGTAAAAATAGAAAAAGTAAGCTATTCCGATCTCGATTAACCCACTTTAAGAGGTCAAAAAGGGGTTAAATGTTCCAAACGAGGGATATCCGAATGACCCACTTTCCATTTGGTCACAACTCTGAAAATTGGTGCATATGACAACAAAGACAAGTTTAGAAAAAGTAAGCTATTTCGATCTCGATTAACCCACTTTAAGGGGTCTAAAAGGGGTTAAATGTTCCAAACGAGGGATATCCGAATGACCCATTTCCAACGTTGTCACAATTCTGATATTTGGTGCAAATGTTAAGAAGGTCAAATATAGAAAAAATTAGTTATTAGTTAAAATTATTAAAAGGAACCAAAGGGGGTTAAACGTTCTAAACGAGGGATATTCAAATGTCTCATTTCCAATATATTCTCAATTATGAATTTTTGAAAAAAATTTAACTAAGGAAAAGTTCCTATTTTGATAGTACAAATTGTCGGAATCGAAATGGAAGCAAACGTCTGAAATGTAGAATACATGAATTTCTTTTGATTGCTAAAAGGCACATGGTAAAATTTCATAGCGCATCTCTGGTATTCAGCTAAAAATGAAGATTAGAAAAAACTACGTACAAAATTGAAATACGGCAACAAATTGCTGTAAAATCCGAACATTGCGGAATGAGTTCATAATTTCTCTCATGAGAATGAGCCTTTTTATCCCTTTTCTGTATAGTACCACACGGTCAGTCTTGTAGAACGCATTAGTTTTGGCGAGACACACAGATGCGTTTTCAGTCTCCAATTTTCACACGTTTTGTTTATTAACAAATCCATAATCATCCATCAACCGTATGCAACTTTTTACTCGTCATCCATCCATTTTGCCAACCGGGGTATTTAAAAATTCTTTCCCTGTCTACCCAATGTTCCCTCTACATTCTGTTACTCACTGCTCAGCAGTTGTGGCATTTCACAGTTTTAGAAATTACTTTCTGAATGTCCCTGTAAATGCGATTAAATGCGTTTCTTCATTATCTGCCTCGTAATGTAGTTGATTGGTTTAGTGGTGACAAGTGTTGCTGAAAATGATCTACTGAAACCCGTTAACGCGAAATTGCTCAACGCGAAATTCAATTTAAAGCGAAGTAAAAGCTGTTCTCCGTGCGATGAAGCATAAACTTACCGTTGATTTATTAGTTTAACACAAAATCCTACATAATGAAATACAGCTTAAGACGAACCAACCACTTACAACGTTTCCTATTGTTGCAGAGTGCCCACCAAACGGTATAGTGGTTAGCGTGGTAGCTTCTAGACCGCGAGGTTGCGGGTTTCGAGTCCCGTGTTAGGCATGGGTGTTTGTAAATGTATGTTGGCTTGTCTAATGACGAATGTTTCGCGCATTGTAGCTCTCGTGTTGCTGACGGCGCCAGATAATCTGAATACAACCAACCAACCTAGTGATGCAGAAGTATGATTTTGAACAGATAGTCACATTTAAAAAAAAAAAATGTTTTATTAAAAACTTGAAGCAAAAATCAAGAACAGACTTCTTTATAAGTCCAATAAATACTAAGGTACATTCACTTGTTTTCCGTTTTTTGTTTCTAATGAATATATTGTTAAAAAATTTAACAAAATACAAGCCTTGGAATGTAAATGTACTAAAAAATAGCAGTCTTAAATACATGCAATGCTAGTAGTACTGCATTAATTATATGAAAACGTCTTTCAACGGTTTTCAGCAAATTTGGTTAATGCGAAAAATTTAGGCGGCATCGTCGATTTCACGTTAACGGGGTTATATGGTTGTCTCGTTAAAATTGATGTTTTTGTTTCACTATTTTGAATGATATATTTCGAAATACTTTTTTTAAATATGACACGTTAAATACTATTATTCATGCTTTATTTTAAAACGTTTATAATTATATTTGTGACAACTAAATCTTTATTATTGATGCGGAAAATGTTGCTATAGTAAAAATTATTGTTGGTTTTATTGTAGTAATAGAATATCCCTGATATTTTACTATTTTTATCTTAAATATTTCGATTAAATATTGCAAATATGTTGAACAATTTCTAAAACATATTTGACAAATACATAGATTTTAAGTCACTGAAAATATCGCATGAATTAAAGTTATTTTTTATTATATTTGTTCTCTTAGATTTCAAATTGCAAGGCCGAAAGCTTAGCCATTGTACAGTGGATTGTTGCCATTGTATAATGAAAATTCTCGGGCGCAATATTCTTTTTTTACAATGTAATTCATTTTCTGGTTGATTTAAGAAAATTTGACTTTGCCATCAGGTTTTTTTTAATTCATTTTTCTTTTTTTATCACTGAATTATCTGCTAATTATAATTCCACTGTTATACTTATGCTATCTGTGCCACAAAGAATATTTTGCACGAGAAATTACATAATGCAATTTATAGAATTATAAATCATCTCAACATTTTCAATCATGAATGTACACATCCACAAAATTGAAACGTTGCATTTTTTTTTATTAATTTTCTGTGATACCACAACGAAAGAATTTAATTTAATTGATTATGTAAAGGTAATTATATTGTGAGTTTACTTGCTATAGTAATTTATAGACACTGCTACAAATTTGGACTCTCAAAAGTAAACTCTGGAGTTAGTAAATTTAATGAGTTTTTTTTTTTTTTTTTATTTATTTTTGTTTTTAATATAGAAGCTTTACGCAAATACCATACTTGATGTGTTTAAAAGTTTTTTTTTAAGTCCTAAGGGGAAATAATAATGCTACTAGGTGGTAATTGGATTTTTAAGTATATTAAAATATTTCGAATTTATTAGTTATGGTATATATTAGTTAGCTCAGAAACATGTATGAAGCACTCAAGCGTGAACATTAAAATATATCCAGACAAAAATAATGTTATAAAAGTATATATTAAGTTTCATCAAATGCATTTGATAAAAAAAAATGTGTATATATTTTCCTCAAAAAATACAAAAAAAATAAAAACTCAAAGTTTTTTTTAAATTTTTATTTTTTAATTTTTATTATTATTTGTTATTCAGTTATATTTATTGTTTTTTGTTCCAAGAAAGCAATTATGAATGGTTTCCAGTTTTAGAAAATGAAGCTTAATTTCCAAAATTAAAATAAATATTTACTTCAATTTCCAAGTATCGAAATATTAACTAACTTTTAACTAACATACTGTATTAAAACTTTTTTCTTTAGCTAGTTAATTTATTTCTGTTACGCCCTTAAAATTTATTAGAACTAGTATTTTAATTCGAAATATTTATCATACATTTTAATATTTTAAACTACTGCATTATGTCGAGAAGTATGTAATTTCTAAAAACAAGTAAAAACGGCCCCCTTCACTAAAATCACAAAAACACATCTATTTTTTAATTTTTACTTTAGGATAAACTTTTTCTCTAACATTTATGCAAGTATTTTATACAACCTGATAAATTGAGGTTTTTATAGAGGTATTCTTGCATATTGTTACTACATTTAAATGAATTTTTTTGGTTGCATCTTTTAAAATTAGTTTTTTGCTGGAAATTTATAAATTTCCAACAAACACTTATCAAAATGCATGTTTTTTTTCGCGTCAAACTAAAGATTTTCATTGCAAAAACTAAAGATGAATCCTTAAAAAAATATTTTAAAAATAAAAAGGTAACAAATGCCTACTTTCTAAACTGTGCATTTTTTTTTCTTTGCATAAGGGAAATATTCTTGTAATTATGTTTGTGTGTAAAATTAGTTTGTGTCGTAAGCTACGGTAAAAAGTATACTAAAATCCCGTAAAAAATTGTTATTACTCATACCATTGATACGCTTGCTAAAGTTTTTATTGTATGTTTTGAATTGTAGAGATTAATAAGAAACATCTCTTTAAGCCACGAGAACTACACAACTCAACTCCATAGGTGTACGGATACGGAAATCCGTGAAAACGTTTCCAAATGTTTTTTGTTGGTTTTAACATTCCCCCCCTTCTTTTTTATAATTAAGTATTCATCAAACTTGAATCAATTCTTCGGTGTAAAAGGGGTGAAACTCAAATTATAAATACAAACGAAATTAAATGTCTAGATTGGATGTGTTATCTCAGAGTAGAATACATTAATTTAAAAATATAACAATTAGAAAATAATAAAAAAGAAATTAGATTTGTGTGGGGCCGTTAGAAAAATGTAAAAGGCAAGCTCGAGCGCCTCTTCAGTAATCAAGTCCCGAGTATTTCTATCACTCGTTATACACCACAGAGTAGATATTTTGATTACTGCCTAACCAGAATACTCATCAACTTGAATCAAGACACTTCACTCAATCAATAACAACTTGAGAAATACCTTATTACGTCTTAAACTCCTCCCTCAATCAAACACTCATCACTCGTGTGAAACAATCCGCCTCAAACACCATCTAGTCTCAATGTCGTCCTAAAAGTCATTCCGAGCTCATTAAGCCGACTTCTTTCTTCGGTAGTCCGGTTAGAGCTTGACCATTAATAATTCTTCGGGACGGTTGCATTCATGTATTCCTCCGCACAACAGGCAAAGAACTAAATTTCGCTCATTTTCACCTCCCATCTTTCACTAAAAAGAATAATGACGTCACGGAAAGAAAGCACTAAGAGAAAATCTATTGTCACTGAAAGAACTATTGTCTCCAAAAGAAAGCACTAAAAAGATAACAATCGTAAAAGAAAAAACATGAGCAATGGTCACCGAGAAAAGATATTGAAAGAGAGAGAAGAACTATTATAAGTGTAAAAAGGCACTAAAAAAGATCAATTTTCACTCCGAGAAGAAAATCACGAGAAATAGTCAAAGGAAGAAGACATAAAAAAAGAACTAATGTTAACCGTTCAACGGTTATACGAGTTTTGAACAAATGCAATAGTTTGAAATACATAAAATGAATTAAAAAAAAAAACGTATTTGACGAAGAGACATGCTAATTCTTCTAGTAAAAAGACGGATTTCGATCGTTCTTACAACTATGAACACACAGACGTATCTTAAAATCTTGTACATACTACTTTTATTATATACTGTTTAATTTTGGGTGGTGAGCACTTCATATTTCAACAAGAGGGTTCATCATTCTACACTTTTAATGCATCAAAACATAGTTTAAAGAAAGAAACACGAAGATCTTAATATGCCCTGCAAATTCTTCGGATGTAAACGTTGTAGAAAACGTTTGCGAATACCTGTCAAATAAGGTTTATGCAAAAAAAAATCAATCTGACTCATTGGAAGAGCTTGAAGAGAAAATTTACGACGAATGGAGTGAACTTGACTTGAATGAACTGGTTAGCAGTAGGCCAGAGAGAATGGCTAACTGAAACTCGAAAGGAAAGGATTACGAACAAAATATTATATATTCGAAAAATTTCCATTTTTCACGAAATCCTGGACTGTTCTTATACTTTTGTACATGCTAAAAATCTTGTTTTTCATGTTAATTTATTTCATCCTAAAGAAAAATGATATAAATATAGGTTACAAAGTTCAAATTGCCAATTTAAACAATATATATATATTGTTAAGTTCATGTCTTGTTCTAAGTTTTATGATGAGAATAAAATATCTGCTGTCCTAAAAGTTATGAGTCGCGATGCATTATATTGCACCGAAACATTGATCCGCCAGAAACTTGTTGAGTCCCTCAGGGAAAGCCTTTTAAAGGAAGCTATCGCATTTCCGTCTCGATTAGGAGAAAATCTGTTAAACTCCCAACAAACCATCCGAAAATCACAAAACCATTTGTTACGCTTGAACCAGACTTTTCACCACTGGGCTGATATTTCTCCTGAAAGCAATAGTTCGTCTGCACTTTTTTAATGAATTGAGCAATTAGTAAGAAAAATAGCATTTTTTTTTCTTATGGCTATATTTCAAAGTATCATAATATCAAGAATCTTAATTGAGCTATTACACAAGTCTGCAATTTTTTTTTTTCTACTGCATGAGATGTTTTTGCAAAGTATTATATTTTACAGTGAATTGAATCCAAAAATGATCTCCATTTCCATCCATCACCTACAGTTTTTTCGCAAAATTCAAGGTTGCATGACACTATACACATAACCCTATTAAAAAACAAAACAAAAAAACACACCATTTTATTACATGGAATTAAATAATATTTCGTGAAATTCTTAATGCATATGAAACCGTTGCTTCTTCTATTTAGTTTTTCTTCGCTTTCCATTTTTTGTGTCCCGCTTAAGCATTCGATAATAGTCAACTAACCTATTGACTTTCTCTCTTCCTTCGTAGCGTCTTTTTAAATGAGGTTCGATGTGACTCAAGGTTTTTATTTTTTAGCCTTGACCCCAGAAATTCGGCCGCATCTTTCGAAAGGCTTAATTCTCTAACACCAAGTCATTGAACTCACTCTGAATTCAATGAATTGGTGTTGCAAAAACGAGTTTTACACAAAAACGTGACGTGATGGAATTTTTTTACTATTTTTCCAGGTTTTAGTGAGTAGAAATCTATAAGAAACAGTAACAAAAAATCCTGATGTAGTTTTTTGGTTGCAGACCTGTGCAATGGACAATTCCCGCATTTTTTTAAAAACGAGTGAAATTAGTTTATATTTAAGAAAAATGTCTTTCTGATTCCAAATATTTAAATAAAAGTTCTTTAAAAAAAAAAATATTTGTTTTAATGTTAAGGAAAGAAAATGCACCAAAACCGAGCCAACCCCAGTCCGATCAAACCACTCAACAAAATCTGGGATGTTAAAGCTTTCTTTCGTAATGTAAGGTTTTTGCTAAATAGTTGGTGTTTAAATATTTGGCTTTGGAAGAGCACTGCATTATCCCGTACATGTTGGCGCAATTTGCGAGAAACTTGACCTCACATTCAATTCCAGCTGAATGAATCGTTTTCTCGCCAATATGTAACAGGGGAACTTTAATTGCAAATTTAAAAAAAAAAAAAAAAAAAAAAAAAATGAGCACTGAGCAGACATTTTTTCTATTTATGGCCATTTCGAAACCTTTATAATTGAACAAAAGAATTAAAAAAAAAAATACAGGAATTGCCCATTTCTGGTGCAAATAAAATGTGTACTTAGTGCATCAACAATAACTTATCACACGGTAATATTAAAAAAAAAAAAAAAAAAATAGTATACGATTGCCTCTATAAATTAATTGGTAACATAATAATTATGTGTATTCTTATAAAAAATAAAGCAGAAAGTACCTCCTAATAATTACTTAATGCTTTTTTAATAAAACTTTCGTTTTAAGGGTTACGTTTCGAACAAGAGAATGGAATAAATAGAAACTGATTAAAGTCGCGACGAAAAGATTTCATTTAAAATTGTTTAAAACTTTTCTCAAGTTATTTTACCTTTTTTCTTAGAGCAGTGACTTTTGAATAATTTGTGTTTTAAATTAGAATTCTTTCGTCCGGAAAAAAAAAACAATTTTCTACTTTTTAAAATTGATTAATTTTCTCAAACGCAACAAGACATCCATTTTTAAAACAAAGTTGTCCCTTAATAGTTCGAGCTTGATATCGATGTTTGTCTTTGTTGATATTAAAAAGTAATTATTTTCTTTCATGAATTCTAATGCTTTATAAATCCCAAGATAGTAGAAAAAAAAACAAAAAAAAAACTGGATATTGCTGAATGTCAAGATTTTTGTTTCGTGTTTTTTGTCTCGTCTCACTTGACTTGTGAGCTGTGACATGAATCATAAGAGAGAATTCGTATTTCTTAAGGTGTACATATAGCCTAGAACCTTTTTTTTTTTAATTCTTAGTTTAAAAATCCAATTCTTTTTTACATTAGTTAGAAAGTATATGATTAAAATCATTTTATAAAAAAAATTCAAATTTCGGTAATTGTTAATTTGTTAATTAAGCTTTAATTAGATAATTAGTACTTTTCTAAAACAATGATATATCACATTCTAATTTACTTAGAAACGCAATTCCACTTGGAAATCATTCGAAATATTATTGTTAATAATGTTTTGAAACTCAATTAAGTTTCTTACGTAGAATAGTTAGAACTCTCGAGAACACAAGCCTGCATATATTTACTGATGCTTCCGCAGATGCATATGTTTGCTGTGTATACTTACGTTCTGAAGAAGAAACATGCACATCTGTCAAGTCAATATCTTCCAAAGCCAGAGTAGCCCCGATGAAAATACCAACGATTCCATGCTTAGGAGTTACTTGGAGCTGGACACAATTGAAAAATTGAAATTTTCGTCATTTTTTGTGTACCATGTCCCCTTAACAGACGAGTTTCCAGTCGACCCCACTGAAGGGCAGCGAAAATACAAACTTCCTGCCTTTGAAATTTCAGAGCTGCATCCACAACAGCTCAATACCAAAACATCCACATATAGAACGGAACTGAACTGACACCGATAAAGTCTCACGCGAGCCTTTTATAGGTTGTCGATATTCTCCAGAATTCTAAAAATATCCAGATAAACCTAACTGTTGCCACTACTTTAAAGCTTATATTTCCGATACTATTTAAAAATTTTTCATTAGTTAAAAGCGACTGTAGAACTAAAATAAAACTGTGGTTTAATAAAAAAATCACATTATATGTATAATTATTTAACGAATTCTCAATCGTGACAATGCCTGTGGTATGAACTTGCAAAGCATGATCGGTAAGTTTTGAGCCATAGGGAATTGAAGTAAATCAATTAATTAAAATTTTCTAGACTCATCTGTATTATTATGAAATGGTATTAGTTAACAAGATGAGAAAACGTGAAATAGTTTTAGAAATTGCAAAATATTGTAAGTGCGAATTTTATTTACTTGAATAAATTAAGTTTTTTCAGCTAACTTGATAACTTAAAATTGTAAACTGTTTCTTCAAAATGAGATGCGGATATATTTTTAATTAATTTTCCATCAATATGCTAATAATCTTAGAACTAATCATTTTTGAACCCAGCTAGTAAAAAGGAGTTGGTATTTTTTAAGAAATCTGTTATTTCACAACAGATGAAGGGAGTTTAACTTTTGACACTTTGCCCAGTTCTTTAAAACACTAAAACCCAATGTATTTTGTCTGATGAAAGAGGCAGGTTACATATATAAGAAAACAAAACGAAAACTTCTAGAAAATATATCAGAAGCTACTTTTTTTTTATTTGTAACCTTTTCATCCACTTTGCCTTTCAGCTATTTTGTAGCATATTGTTACGAACGAGTACTTTTAAATAATTGTACATAATGTAAAGATTTGGTAAATTCTAATTCTATTTTAGTTGTGCAATCTCTTTTAAATATAGCTTTTTATTAATGTAAAAATGGAGAAGTTGCGTATTTTTTAAAAATGGTCAAAAGGAATAAATTTTAATAAATAAATCAAGGCTGATTCCAAATATGTAAGTTATATTTCAATTAAAAATTTATTTAATTAAATATCGAAAGAAGAAAAATCGTCAAAGCAGCGGAATCATGACGCAATACCAAAACGCTCCATCATTGGTTGCTTAGATTTGACGTCACATTCCGGGAAAAGTTTATCGGACCATTTCTTTTACCTACGTTTACTTATCACGTTCTTTGTACTAAGTTATTCTTATTCGATATTACCCTCAATTGTTGAAATATTCCCTTAGGAATAAAGCCTTATTTTACCTGTGTTTGAAAAAGTGCAATCCGACAACTTGCCAAAAATATATTAGCTTGTGTTCTTGGGAACAAAATCCTGATTTCATAAGAGATGAAATTCGTAGTGTGAAAGGTATACATACATTTTGCAAGCGGTTCTATATTTGCCTTTAACTTAATTGAATACGACTCATTTTTATTGTATGTTTTTATTTTTAATTATCATTCCATCCAGCTAAACTGCAAAACATTCATAGTCTATGAGAGCATTGCAGTGGCAACTCGTCAAATTTGTATCTATATTTTCGGAGCTCAAATTGTCACATACTTGGGGAACTATTCGAAATGACTCGTAAGTCATTCTTATACGAATTCCCTTGATTCTTGTATAAGAATCAAATGACTTTTCCCTTGTTCATTAATTTTTTGGCGCTCCTGTTCTTACGCCACTTGGCAATTTTTGAAAACTTTAGTTGAGTTTTTAAAGATCTCTCGACTCCTAACAGAGTTATAAAAACTAGTTTTCCATGGTGAAATTGTATCTAATATTATTTTTGAACTCATATTTTCAAGTTGATAGATTCAAACTATAGCAGTTACCACATTTTGTACTAGTAAAGGTATATAGTTGCTGAGTCTTGGCGGTAGTGCTATGTAAACAACTCTTGGCACAGATTATGTGTTGTAACTCAAATAAAACTTAGTAATCGCGGGTACATAGTTTATTGAAGTCGATGCTCATACACATAACTATGTACACAGGACATATTTCAGAATTAAACGTAAGATAATCGTGTATTAATTCGCTTTTAGAAAAAGCCTATAACGCAAGTCAAAAACCAATTCCAATCCAATTTTCTCTTCTGTTGCCATACTCACTAAATATAAATTTCCTGATCTAGGCTCTATAGACGAGTAAGATCAATCAAAATTCTTACCTGAGAATAAACCACGTTAAATGCAAAATAATTCCAGTATGTTAAAATTGATCGCAATGCAACGCAGTTAAAAACGTGACTCATAATTCTCATAGTTAAAATAATCAATTTAATTACAATGCCATATTTCCCCTATCAGTTTGCTCTTTCAAATTGTATAATTCTAGGTTTTCAATACACTTTATTTCGGTTAATTTTAAAGAGTGTTATTATTTTTCATTGAAGTGATTTGACATCAATAACACTTTCTTGCTTGACTTTTCATAAGCTTGGCTGGATAAAAATTAAAACTGCGTAAAAAAATTTTTCAATTAAATTAGCGTTAAAAATCCCTTTATATATTTATATTATTTTCAATGATCATTGACCTTATTTTGAGCATTTTTTTACTTTCAATTACTCATATGTAATACATAGGGTAATGAAAGTATAGTATTCGGTCAAAAAAAATTTTATTTTTTTATTTTTTTGCATTTCTCTACGTTTTGGAACATCCTGATCTCGAAAAGTGATTTAGAAAAAATGTATGTCTGTGTTTCTGTGTGTCTGCCTGTGTGTACGTGGTCAGCATAACTCTCGAACAAATTGACCAACGATGTTCAAATTTGGTGAGCAGGTTGGTGATGGCCCAAGGACATACCATTAAGGTTTTCGTCAAAATCGCGCATGCGCATAAGATAGCTGCCATTGAAAAAATCATGTTTTTCAATAATTGCTAAAAAACGGCTCTAATGATTTGGATAAAAATTGCTGTGCTAATGCCTTTTAAGGTGTTCTAAACATCCCCACCGCCGAAATTCCCGTAAAAATGCTTCAATGGCATAAAAAGTCGAAAAATGAATGTCTTCAACACAGAGTTCTCTTTCCTTCAGCATACATCATCAACGATCGTTTTTTCTTCTCCTCTCAATTTCGCTTGTCATAAAGGATAATACATGGAATATCGAAAAGTATATCGCCAAAATCACCATTTTGGCGATTTTTTTTATGACCCATTCAAGAATAATCGCCAAAAATATCGCCAAACTGGCCATTTATTCTAAATGAAGGATGAAAATATACAAACGGTAAGTGACACAAATTCAAGTCAGCTTTATAATGTAATTGAAAGTTGTGCGATGTTCCACACCCCTAGTTACAGTTTATTCTCACACCGTTTATTTTAAAGTTAAAAATATTGGCTACGTACAACCTTCGTGAGAATAAAATCCACGGTCGAATAAAATAAAATAAATAATAAAACTTCGAATGCAACAAAATTAAACTTACATTTATATTCACTCTTGCTATTAAGAGGAAGTCCTTGTGAGGATCATTTCCTATACTCGCTATGTTATCCAGTGCACCTTGTTACCGGTGTTACCTTCTAGCCCAGTGCATTTAGAAACTACTTATTATAACCACCTTGACATTTGGTAAGAAGGTACAGAAATGATAACTTATTGAAATGACATAAATTTAAAAACTCTAAAATAGAGTCTAATATATTTTATTTTATGCTTGAAATCGTTACGTCATGCATATGCAGTAGCTCCATCTGGTTTTGTATTTTAATTTTCATTTATATTACGTAGACATTAGATGAAAACAATTTATGTCATTTCATTAAGTGATCTTTTTCGTACCCACTCACCGAATGTCAAGGTGGTTTTATTACAAAGTAGTTTCTAAATGCACTGGATTAGAAGATTGTAACATAGGGAGTATAGGAAGTTATCCTTTACTAGGCCTTTCTCATAAAATAATACTTCTTTTTCCACTGTGCCGAAAGATTAGATGTCCTACAATCTCCAGTAAAAAGGATTGACCAGAATAGGAACTTGAAGAAAATGCGATCGTCTGATGAAACTACAGGACTCGGGATTAAACTGCTGTTTATATCAATTTGGGCAATTCCAACTCCCCGAGATTCATCTGGAAGAACGAAAAAAACATTCCCGGATTCTTGGCGAGGAAATTGAGCATCCTCTTTTAAAACCAACAGGGAGGTTTCATTTTGGGTATTTCGCTATTCTTCTTCTTGAAGATTAGAGGTAGTTTAAGTACGTTATTTTTTTCCCATTTTGGTGCAGAAAGTCTCGCCGATTGAAGAAGAGGTTGGTGATAGTGAAATATTCTGAATAAAAATGAGGAGGGAAGTTTATCTTTTCCAATGAACTTTATTGGTATAGTCAATAGTTCCCTTTTGTTAATAGGTTTAATTACAGAGTATGTGTTATACAGTCAAACCCCGTTAACGCGAAATCGTTTAATACGAAATCGCTTAACACGAAATCCCGTTTAATGCGAAGTAAAAGCAGTTCTCCGTCATATGAAGCTTAAACTTGATGTTCATTTATTTGTTTATTACGAAATATCACCTAATGAAGTCCCGCTTAAGACTAAAAGAAAATTGGTTCTCTAAATCACTTTTTTCTTTCTTAAATGAAACCTTACAACGTTTTCAAATGCAGCGGGACAGTGCATCATGAGCTTTAAATAATGTGGAAGAGATAAAAACGTTGAAAACATATTTTATTAAAAATTTAAAGCAAAAATCAATAACAGACTTCTTTAAATAAAAAGTTACTGGTAAATGCATTTACTTTTTTTTTTATTCTTAATGTGTGCTACACTATGTAATACTACAATTTATGTGCCACCAATGATGTTTAGAGTCGTATAGTAATTGTTTCGATCCCTTAGTTCTATTGCTTTGGAATCATATGACACAAGTATAAGAAATCTGAACAGACCTCAAATCACCTGGCCACACAAGGATTCAGCTATAGGTACATTATAATCATTATATCCTATACAACAACAAATTCTTCAAAAGGAACCGATTCATTGGGCACCAGCTTCGTATTTTTTATTTCTTTTTGCTGTTTAAGTATTCAAAGCAGTTTTCAACACATTCACTGCCGACCACATATCAGCGATAAATATCTCATTACTCACCATTAATATATATACATATATTAGAGAGAGAGAGAGAGATTGCACACAGCAAGTACTTCTAATACGATGAGGTCACCAACTTCATAACGTCGAGTCAAAAAATTAATACGTTTAACATTAAGTATAACATCCATTGCATACAGCAGTGTTACTGCAAGAAATGTTTAAAGAATGTTATAAAAATTCTACAAAACTTACATTACTTTAATCAAGGCATTTGCATTCAAAATGGCAAAAAAATAGATTTGTCGGAAATTCTAAAAATTTAAAGCAGTCATTCCCAATGGGTTGCTCAAAATAATAAAGGGATTTGCATTCAAGCTGAAATAAAAAGTCCAATCATCATTTTCCTTGGAATCTCGAATATTTGAATTTTTGATGTTTCGCCATTTCTGGATTTTGGTTGCTTGGCATATTTTTAATGTTTTTGCGCTTCTTTCTGTCAATTCAACCAAATATACTAAATAATAATATTAATTTTCACACTTGAGAAATGTGATTTTAATGAAAGATTCCAAGAAAACAACTTTTTAAACTGCAGGAGTTAAAATTACAGGAGTGAATAAATATTATTTAATATTTAAAGACTTTCTTAATTTTGTTAAAAAAATGAAATATGATTAAAAAAGTAAGCACTACTTTAATATCTTGTTTATTCAACGAAATAAATATTTTTATTGAAATAACCATTATTTAATAAAAATGAAGACATCCATTTGCGCCCGGATAACGCAAGAGTACCCTTGATATAATGCATTCTAATCGACAAAGAATTTCTATGTCGAATTTTAACGTGATTGGATGAAGGCAAGTTGATATTAATATCCCGAAGATCTGTGTAAAAGTGTACTCTTAGTGATTGTGACAGACTCCAAAACTTTATAAAATGCATTGTCATCCACATCGAATCCATCTGGCAAGTTTCAGCCTGATTGAAGAATGGCAGTTGGGTTAGTTAAAGCTCCGCAAACTAACTAATTAATTTAACAATGAAGAGTAGTTTATTTTATTTTTGACATACTAAATAAAAGAGATATATTATGAATTTTATAGTTTTTACTTTCAATCACCGTTATGTGTAAATAGGGTAATGAAAGTATAGTATTTGGTAAAAAACATTTTTTTTTTTCGCATTTATCCACGTTTTGGAACATCCTGATTGCAAAAAAGTGATCTAGAAAAAATGTCTGTCTGTGTGAACATGGCCAGCATAACTTCCGAAAAAATTGTCCTACTATGTTTAAAATTTGGTGTGCGGGTTGTTGATGGCACAGGGACCTACTATTAAATTTTTCGTCAAAATCGCGCATGCGCATAAGGTAGCTGTCATTGAAAAAAATCATGTTTTTCAGTAATTGCTAAAAAACGGCTCGAACGACTTTATTCAAAATCGCTGTGGTAATGTCTCTTAAATTGTTCTAAGCATCCTCACCTCCGAAATTCCCGTAAAAATGCTTTACTGGCGTAAAAAGTTGAAAAACGAATGCCTTTAACTTTTCTCTTTCCTTGAACATACCTTATCGACGATCGTTTTTTCTTCTCTCTTAAGTTTCACTTACAAGAAAAATATAAGAATTATCTAAAAGTATATCGTCAAATTATCATTTTGGCAAAGCTTATTTTTTTTTTAATTTTTTTTTTATTTATTTATTTATTTCTAAAGAGATCCATACTAGAATTATCGCAAAACTGGCCATTTTTGCTAAATGAATAATGAAAATATAAAAACGATAAATACAAATCCACGTTTGTATTATAGTGTAAATGAAAGCTGTGCGATGTTCCACACCTCTAGATTTTACCGTTCTCAGGAAATAGCCTGTGACATTATATCCCACTAGTATAGTGCCGACCAAACGGTATAGTGGTTAGCGTGTTAGCTTCTAGACCGCGAGGTTGGGTGTTCGAGTCCCTTGTTAAGGCATGGGTGTTTGTAAATGTATGTTGGCTTGTCTAATGACGAAAGTTTCGGCGCATTATAGCCCTCGTGTTGATGACGGTGCCAGATAATCTGAAAACAACCAACCCACTAGTATAGTCGATTGAGACTATGTATCCCAATAATCAAGGATATTGTATTATTAACTACGTATTTTTCATAAACACTCACCAGGGTGGCCGCAGAAATCAGTAAAAAAGCTCACTGATAATTTAATGATAGATTTCTGAAAAATCGCTGATTTTACAGCTAACTTTTATCCAAATTTCCCTGACTTTTCGATTTGTGTAGACACTCTGATAAAATAGAACATGTATGCCAAAGCGATAATATGCCAATTTATTTTAAATTAGTTTTGTTGGTAATGTAGAGATTCAATTATTCCGTAACAATGAACTTCCATCGATTACCACAGTGCTCTGGGTAAATGGTGCCAAAATACGGATGAATTGGTAGTCTGAGAGGCGACTGCAATTTTTGGGCCCCATCGAACATCATTCTGAATTTTTTATAGAAATTAGAGAAAAGTGAGAAGATTACGAATCCACTGGTCTGCCGTGGCAAAAATGGCCGAAACTGACAAAAATCGACTTGGAATGAGTTCAACTAAAATCCGATTGCCAAATATGTCATAACTTGCCAAAAAGAGAACACACTTTTTCGTCTGGCAACCCACTGCATTTTGATTTTCAATGAGAAAAAGCGCAAACGATTTCTGATCTATGGCTCGGAAAACTTGTATCTTTTAAAAGTAAGCCAAACTGGCTGCATTAGTTACGTCATCAGTGACTTAATGTTTATTGCCAACTTGGCTCATTTTTAAAATATGCAAGAAAGCCGTCGCCAGGTATCTGAATCGTCTGCATCCTTCTTAATTGAAAATTAAAGAATGAGGGTTACCAAATAAAAAAATAAATACTCATTATTAGGCAAGTTATGGCGCATTTGGCAATTGGATTTAGTTCAACTTATGAAAAGTCTATTTTTGACCAGTTTCGGCCATTTTTGCCACGGCAGACCAGTGGATTCGTAATCTTCTCACATTTTTCCAATTTCTATAAAAAATTCCGAATGATATTCGATGGGGTCCAAAAATTACAGTCGCCTCTCAGTCTATGGGAAACGTACCTTCGAAACAATACTAGAAAGTTTCTCTGATTTTCGTAAATTTTTAAAAAATTCCCTGACATCTCCTTGCTGATTTCTGGAATCAGAAAGCTGACATTTCCAGGTTCTATGGCCACTCTGTGCACATAATTCATTGCTGTGTGTAGTAATTTCAACACGGTTGAGATTTATTATCCCATTGTTAAACACAATTGGAGATAATTTATCCCACAAAGCAAGAACGTATCCACTCAATAGAGTTTAAATGGGATAACTTATACTGTATTAGGTTGGTTGTTTTCAGATTATCTGGCGCCGTCAGCAACACGAGGGCTATAATGCGCCGAAACATTCGTCATTAGACAAGCCAACATACATTTACAAACACACATGCCTTACACGGGACTCGGAACCCGCAACCTCGCGGTCTAGAAGCTAGCACGCTAACCACTATACCGTTTGGTCGACTATACTGTATTAGGACTAGGGTGTCTCGTATTTTTGGCAAGAGTTATTGTTTTCAATTTTAATACTATTATTATTGTAATAGAGGTTACAAATGGTGACGACAAATTGAGTATACATAATCCGTTGCTAGGCTAAGATTTGTGTATTTTAAATTAACTTATATCGGGAAAAGTTCGTTTCGAAATTAAACTTATACAACCAGCAACATTTGTACAACTAAATATAGTAATGTCATCACTAGATGTAATAATATCGTTATTAGTTGGCATTCTTAAAATAATTTTGTATCTTTTTTAACACGTATAAAACATCGAAAAACATAATCAACAAAATACGCCTGGAGTCGCTGTAGTTTTTGTTTCAAAAAAAGAATCATGAAATTTCTTTCTACCTAATTCTTAAATTTTGTTCTAAAATAAAAACCAAATCGAAACAAAGCACAAAAAAAAAAACTAGCCAATATTTTTGAACACCTTAACATAAATTGATTTTAAATTCACCGCTGAGCGCAATATATCGTTACTAAAAATGTCGACAAAAAACACTAGGAATTTAAAACACATAAAAAGCAAAATATTACGTACAAAATAACGTTAAAAATACATCGATGAAAAAATAAGACTTTTCCTTTTTCATATGAATACATGGCTGAAATATTGCAGGTTTAACTTCAATTACGAATCTGCTTTGAGTCGAGAGTTATTGAAAAATACATAAAATCTACCATTGCAGCGGATTTCATAGACTCAATATAGTGACGTCACACTTACATCCTCAATAGTAATACAGTTACCAAAAGACAACAAAGCTGCCCTCAATCCACTCTTCCCTTTTGAAGCCACTCCAACTCTTGTAAGACGGGTTTCAGCCGAATAGGCTGATAAGCGGGAATGGCCGATCGAGCGAGCTCCGGGGGATCTATTCTCGGGAAAACGGGATCTCTCCCGGGAAATCGCCGGGAAGAAGAAGAAGACGCCTTGATTGAGCACTTGCCGACGATTTCGGGGGTTCCTTTTGTGTGTGGGTGTACACTGCAATCTGTGGACGATTCAACCCCGAAATGGCATTCGGTGAACGTGTACTCACTCGGAAGATATTTAAAGTTGTGGAGGGAAGTGGATTGTGGAATCATCTCATGGGGATGAATAGGGAATTGAAACACAAAGCACTGGAATCTTGTTGCTCAGAGGAACGGGATCGCAAGTTAAATTAAGTTCCACTTGCAAAAAACACGAATCTTAATATAAATAGTTTAAAAATTTCAAATTTATGTTCAGAATGAAATAGTTCTTTAAAATGATAATATAACTCATTAGCTTTAAGATAATGCCATTACCTTGTAAAAATTCTTGCTAGAAATTATTTTAAAGCAAAAAAACTAAAATCACTATTTGTCCTGTTTTGTGATATTTGGAGTGCGTATGTATACCTTAACTACAATTTTCACACAAATGAGGAGTTTAGCGTTCTGACTTCGTAGCCGAAGGTGCTGAGTTCGAATCCCGGGTTAGGCATGGATGTTCGTTGTGGTTCGGAATCCAAGTTAAGCTGTAGGTCCCGGCTTGATTAGCTGTTATTGTGCACAAGTATAGGTCGTTGAGCGCACAAAGCAAAAAAAAAAAAAAAAATCAAACAAATAACAATGTACAATTGTAAATAAACGTCTCTATGTCAGTAGAAATCTTGGCTGTAAATTTAAATATAGTTTTATTTTTTAGATTTTTATAATGGAAGAAAAATAAATCGTCGCAAAAAACACCGTTAAGAAATAGTATGCAAAATGCGATTTCAAAAATTGTTTCGTTTTAAGCTTTTCACGCTTTCACAACCGGAAATATAATGTGTATACACAATTTGAATTCTTTAGGAAAGAAAATTTTCAAACAATTTTATCGGTGAAGGCACACACAATACAAACAGACAAAAATAAATACCATTGTGCTCTTATGGTTAACTATTTTTTTTTTTATTTAAATCCCTTTGGAATCATTTTTAATTTCCAAATTCCTTTATTCTCGCTTTCAAACAGATAAAAAAGTATTGAGAAGGATACATTTTACTAAAAAAAAATCTTATCGTTAATTTAAACAGAAGTTTAATGTCTAACAATCAATTAACATTTATATTTAATTAGAAATCATTTATTAAAAATCAAGATTTAAACAGCAATTTTACTGACATTCTGTCTGGGCATCCCCTTGAAATAATATCAAAAATGATTATCTAGAATGTTCATAAACATTAAAATAAACAAACTCATACTATGACCTTTAAATGTATTCCAACAAATCTCCCCCCCCCCCCTTTTGCTAAATTCAATTCATTCATGCCAATTGCGAATACATAGTACATGATATTAAAACATATTATGTCTACTGGTCCGAGAACTTGTTTAATTTAATGCATGGTAAATAGGGAATGACATGTTAACTCAACTTTAACCCTTTGCACTCGAGGCCTTTTTCGCGCGGAGGAATCAGCGACTCGTGACATTTTAGGTTCGGTTGGTGTTTATGGATTTGCTTCATAGAAACTAAACACAGTCATTGGCCTTGCATCGAATTTCCGCATCACACCTAATGCATCCAATCGTGTGTTGCCTGAGAGGCGCCACTGGAGTGCAAAGGGTTAAAATATATATACTTTTTACTTTTACACATACGCAATACTTTCAAGTACTTGAGACAAATGAAGCTTATGATCGGAAATAAATTTGCCGATGTAACGTAATAAATTAAACTATCTAGAGCCCTTTATTTTACGAAATGAAAGTTTATATTATTTAACAATCAATTAATAATAATAAAAACAAAATTTTTACTATAAATCTTTTATATGCATTGCCGATCCATTAATACAGCTTCGATTCAGTTGTCAGCGTGTGCATCTAATTTTAAATATTGAAAACATCCCTAAACGCAAAATATGTGGCCAAACTACGTTTCAAAATTTATTTATTAGAAATTAATGTGAGTTTATGCCTTCACGTCCAAATATCTTTTATTTATTTTGAATGAAACAAAGTTGGCAACATGAAAAAGTTTCAATGATGATCGGTCAAATGGGATTTATTAGTATTTCGGAATGATTATAGATGAGTGTGTAAAAGTGACCTTTTAGTGACAGTGACAGCCTCCAAAATTTAATAGAATGCATTGTCATCGACAATCTGTCGAGTTTCAATCGAATGACGGCAAGGGGGTTAATTAGATCTCCACGGAAGCCTCATGATACGCATACATCATTTTATGAAAGTTTGTGTACATTGAATGTTTTAATGAATGTATTACAAATAGTCAAAGAAAAAAAATTGAGAGATCATTAAAAAAAATGCAAGAAAACTAACTAATTCAAGGAGTCAAGAAGGGATACATCGGCAATGACAAATAATCTCTTCATTTTGTATCAATAAATCGTTATGCCGTTACGTAATCACGCAAATACGATAATAATAATATTTATACAATCTGTAAATGTGTATTAATCAACATAAATACGATAATAATAACTACAAATAATAGATCAATCTGTTACTTAAACAAGCTGTAAATAAATATACATTAATTATCACAAATACGATAATAATAACTACATATAATAGATTAATCTGGTTACTTAACAATCTGTAAACAAATGTGCATCACTCAACACAAATACTATAATAATAACTACAAATGATAGATCAATCTATTACTTAAACAAGCTGTAAATAAATGTACATTAATTATCACAAATACGATAATAATAATTACAAATAATAGATAAATCTTTTACTTACACAATCTGTAAACAAATGTGCATCACTCAACACAAATACGATAATAATAACTACAAATGATAGATCAATCTCTTACTTAAACAAGCTGTAAATAAATGTACATTAATTATCACAAATACGATAATAATAATTACAAATAATAGATAAATCTTTTACTTACACAATCTGTAAACAAATATGCATCACTCAACACAAATACGATAATAATAACTACAAATGATAGATCAATCTGTTACTTAAACAAGCTGTAAATAAATGTACATTAATTATCACAAATACGATAATAATAATTACAAATAATAGATAAATCTTTTACTTACACAATCTGTAAACAAATGTGCATCACTCAACACAAATACGATAATAATAACTACAAATGATAGATCAATCTGTTACTTAAACAAGCTGTAAATAAATGTACATTAATTATCACAAATACGATAATAATAATTACAAATAATAGATAAATCTTTTACTTACACAATCTGTAAACAAATGTGCATCACTCAACACAAATACGATAATAATAACTACAAATGATAGATCAATCTCTTACTTAAACAAGCTGTAAATAAATGTACATTAATTATCACAAATACGATAATAATAATTACAAATAATGGATAAATCTTTTACTTACACAATCTGTAAACAAATGTGCATCACTCAACACAAATACGATAATATAATAAGTACAAATAATCGATCAATCTGTTATTTACACAATCTGTAAATAAATGCGCATTAATCGTAGAAAGTAAGCAATGACGAAGATCGAATCGTTTCTGAAGTCATATTTTAAACATTTCATTAAATATAAATAAGTTACTTAAAATATTTTCGTCACTCTCTCGTCTGGAAGAATAATAAGCTCGGATCGAGAATAATATTTATTTTCATCTTCAAATGACGATGAATATTATTGCGAGAGATCTTTAAATGTCAATTTGAGTGCGAGATATTTCATTAAGAGCGCAGTTTATTCATATTAATGGAATTTCTAAGCGATTCGGAACACTCTTAAAAGTTTTCCAAAAATGTCACCAAATAAATGGATGACGTCAAATGATTTATATTGAATTAAAAGAAAGTGTCATTAAGGTCTGGAGATCAGAAGAAAGTGCTTTTTCAAAGGAAATAAAAACCGAGAAGAAATATGTTTCCTTAATTTTTAATTATATATTAATGGAGTAAACAGATTTATTTACTGTTACGATAGTACTGTATTTTAAGTTTTACTTCTGCAACCATAGAAAAATTCTGTTTTTATTTATTCTATATTTGTGTTCACATTTCTTTTCTTACCCTAAAGCTAACTACTACAAATATAAATCGTTTGAAATAAAAGAAGTATTGAAATTTCTTCGCCAGTAATATTTGGCTATTGATATTTTAACAAGCAGTAGCATAGCAAATTTAAATGCCTAGTTAAGAATTTTCGTACTTAAATTAATGAGTAATTCATAATTATCGATCACCTCTTTAGTTTTAATACCGTTAACAAAACACTGTGCGACTGATTGCAATGAATTTTTCATCGAATTTTGATAGAATAATTTGACTCTAATATTTATCCGAAATAAAAAAAAAATTACAAGGATACTACATATTTACAAGCAGATACTGTTTTTTTAAATACGTGTAACATAATAAAGGTTCTTTATATGCATACACATTTTATTATTTAGTTACGCCATTTTTTTTGTTTGTAATTGCCAATAGCGTAAATATTTCTTTTTAAAGTTTTTATTAAATTTATTTACCAACAGCGATAATACTGGCTAGAGAAAAAAAGTTGGCAACACGCGATGTAACCAGGAAAATTCGTGATTATTCTGTGTGTTCTAATACAAACACTGCAAAATCGTTTGCAATTGATTATTCGAAAAAGTTCGCCAGGTAGTATTTAAATATCGCCAACACTCGGAATGAGTTAAATGGATTTGAAGCGTTATTTTGAAAAGAGCTCAGCACTTGTTTACTTTTGCAGCGCCTGAATTATCACTGTGTCTGTAGTCATGCGTAAAGAAACTACTGTCAAAACCCGATAATGAGTTCATTTCTGTTTGGAAAAGTTTTGTTAGCCTCTAAACGAAGAATAAATAAACAATTTTACTTCGTTACACCAGTGTCTTCATTTCGTCCGGGAAAATTCTTAACAAGAATACCCGCGCTTTCTTACAAAATGTTACAATGTACATTCCAGAAATTAAGAGGATGTAAAAGAGAGTAAAAGAAACTACTTTGTATAAAACTTTGAAATTTGATGAGCAGGTACAAAAATGATCTTTTAATGAACTGACACGAATTAAAAATCCGAAAATATCTTCGAATATATAGTATTTTATATTTGAAATCCTTACATAAATGCATATGCAGTGGCTCCACCTGGTTTTGTCTTTCGCTATTTTAATTTTCGTTTATAATAGATAGACATTAAATGAAAACAGTTTATGTCAATTAAATTAAGTGATCACTTTCGTACCAAGTTTCAAGGTTTTGTACAAAGTAGTTTCTAAATGAACTTGGCTGGAAGATTGTAACATGGCGAGTATGCACTGTAAATGCTGGTGTCTTAAATTTAGACACAAAATGTCTGAAAAATTCATTTCAGACACATTAAGACATTTTGGGATTCAGACACCTAACATAATAAGACAACTAATGTCTAAGACACCAAACACGATTTAAGACATCATGTTTGGTGTCGTCGACTTTTTCATCAGGAATTCATGATGGGGGTATTTTTTCCGATTCAATTATACGATTTCAGGCGAAGGAAACACTGTAAATAAACAATGGAATAGATAAACGTGATTGCAATATGCAGAATAATTTATTTTTATTTTAAGAATTTTATTTGTATTTTAAGAATTTTTTATTTGTATTTTAAGATTTTTTTATTTGTATTTTAAAAAATTTTTATTTGTATTTTAAGATTTTTTTGTTTGTATTTTAAGATTTTTTTATTTGTATTTTAAGAATTTATCACCAAAAGCGACTTAAACACTCAAAGGAATGGTCAAAATAAGACATTTGGATTTTAAGACAGGAAGTAATAAAACGTCTGAAATGTACGACTATATAGCGAAACTTCAAAATGTGTCTTTAACCAATGAGATAAGGGAAGAGCTTTTCGAAGAGCATTTGGCGCATGCGCTGTGTAAAGAATCTTGCTTCATTTAAACGTAATAATGTTTGTATTTTTCGCGTCTCGTCTCGTACTCGGCGTTCGTGTAGCGTTCGATTACAAACAAAATGGTTGTAAACTATTCTAAAATGGTTGCTTTCCTTCGTTTTAAGTGGCAGAAATAGACAGTCGGTAGTTCAAAAAAAAACAAATACTTTCCTATTTTATCTTTAATGTTAATATCCTTTAATCTTGTGCTTTTGTTTAACAGTGCTTAAGAATTCTTTTGGAGGCGTTCCTTTATTAAATCAACATGGAGCATTTCTTGAGATGAAGCAAGTTGCCTTACAAGAAACTAATGCGAACCCCTTTTTGAACTATTTAGATTGGCTTTATATTTAATAGGGGGTCAATGAATCAGTGAAA
Organism: Linyphia triangularis; assembly: GCA_963978545.1. Taxonomy (NCBI): domain Eukaryota; kingdom Metazoa; phylum Arthropoda; class Arachnida; order Araneae; family Linyphiidae; genus Linyphia; species Linyphia triangularis. The sequence goes on along the minus strand of OZ021727.1, from coordinate 2,405,964 downwards.
AATGGGGTACCGTGTTACAGTAAGTGTTATTCAATAATACACTTATTTTCAGTGTTTTTATTAATAATACATTTTAATTGATCTAGTATTTCTAAATGACACCCACATAATTCAAAGTTTTCTGTTTTTGCATTCAGTTATATTTTTAATGGTTTTGTTGCATATTACAAGTACTAATGGGAATATATTTGGCATGGGATTTGGTATAATCTGAATAACATTTATTCTTGGTTCTCGCACTGTAAATGCTGGTGTCTTAAATTTAGACACAAAATGTCTGAAAAATTCATTTCAGACACATTAAGTGACTTAATTGGCGTAGCATTGATCCATTTCAGACATAACACGTGTCTGATTCTTTCTGAAATCACATTTAGACACACTTGGTGTCTTAAATGTAGACAGAAAACACCATATTAAGACATTTTGGGATTCAGAAACCTAACATAATAAGACAACTAATGTCTAAGACACCAAACACGATTTAAGACATCATGTTTGGTGTCGTCGACTTTTTCATCAGGAATTCTTGATGGGGGTATTTTTTCCGATTCAATTATACGATTTCAGGCGAAGGAAACACTGTAAATAAACAATGGAATAGATAAACGTAATTGCAATATGCAAAATAATTTATTTTTATTTTAAGAATTTTATTTGTATTTTAAGATTTTTTTATTTGTATTTTAAGAATATATCACCAAAAGCGACTTAAACACTCAAAGGAATGGTCAAAATAAGACATTTGGATTTTAAGACAGGAAGCAATAAAACGTCTGAAATGTACGACTATATAGCAAAACTTCAAAATTTTCTTTAACCAATGAAATAAGAGAAGGGCTTTTCGAAAAGCATTTGGCGCATGCGCTGTGTAAAGAATCTTGCTTGATTTAAACATAATACTGTTTGTATTTTTCGCGTCTCGTACTTGGCGCTTGTGTAGCGTTCGATTACACACAAAATGGTTGTAAACTATTCTAAAATGGTTGCTTTCCTTCTTTTTAAGTGGCAGAAATAGACAGTCGGTAGTTCCAAAAAACAAATACTTTCCTATTTTAACTTTAATGTTAATATCCTTTAACCTTGTGCTTCTGTTTAATTGTGCTTAAGAATTCTTTTGGAAGCGTTCCTTTATTCAACATGGAGCATTTCTTGAGATGAAGCCGTTGCCTTACAAGAAACTAATGCAAACCCCTTTTTGAACTATTTAGATTGGCTTTATATTTAATAGGTCAATGAATTAGGGAAAAATGGGGTACCGTGTTACAGTAAGTGTTATTCAATAATACACTTATTTTCAGTGTTTTTATAATACATTTTAATTGATCTAGTATTTCTAAATGACAAGCACAGAATTCTAAGTTTTCTGTTTTTACATTCAGTTATATTTTTATTGGTTTTGTTGCATATTACAAGTACTAATGGGAATATATTTGGCATGGGATTTGGTATAATCTGAATAACATTTATTCTTGGTTCTCGATGGCAGCAATAAAATTATGAAAATCAACGCTACAAAATAATTTGTGAAACATTTAATATTTGTCAAAATGAAGAATTTTTTTCTACGTATGTTGTTCAAATATTTTTAAATAATATTTTAGCAAAAAAGCTCATAATAATAGGCTAATAATTTACTTATAATCACTTATATAAAACTCGGTTAAATAAAATTTTCCGCAGTGAGTTGAATTGTGGTAGCTCATAAAAAATCTTATAATGCAAAAAAACTTTATTTTAGTTTTATTTCTAATAAATGTCTATATACTGCATTAAATATCAGATTTCACAAAATAATAAAAATAAGTTTTTTATGCGTTAGTTTGTTGAACGTATGAAAATTTGCATTTTTTTAAGTAATAATCTAATTAAAAATTGAATTGCATAGATTTTAATAATATTTTTGTTTTATATGTACTTTATGTTATGCAATTGACGTGAAAAATTTCAATTCTACATCTTTAATTGTTTTTTAAACGAAGCATAAAAATTTTTGAAAATTCAACGTTTTGAGAAAACTATAGAAATTTTAATAACTTGCATGTTTTTCACATTTAATATGCTCTACCTCTGTATTTTGAAGCAGCCATCTTTACAGATACTTCTAATGCCTTTTTTTTATATTAAAATTTTTAAAGTTTTTTAAATGCCCTCTCTAGTCTTCTCAGCGATTAACGGGTTGAAATGCGTTGTACGCCCCCCACTTTGGTGACTTTGTAAAATGCCGCCAAGTTGTATTGACACTTCCACTGAATTGAACTTAAGGTTTGCCAAAATGGGTGCCAAGTTGTAATGGAACCATATAGGCACCAGGTTACCATATTTGACGCAAAATCACTAAAAAAAAGGAGAGGGGGCTTATAACGCATTTTAACCGATTAACAAAGTGTCGCAGTGACAGGGAAAACTGTTGTAAAAAGGTTCTATCCTCAAAATTACAGGAATTAAGAGCATACCAAAATTTGGGAAACCAACTTTTTCAGAAACACAAAAAAAAATTGTGTTGAACTTACATACTTTTCAAATTTAATATGCTCCACCTCTATATTTTGAAGTATCTCCTTACATACTTCTAATGCCTTCTGTTTTACTTGTTTATTTTTATGCATCTTTTGAGGTATTTTTTAAATGCCCTGTATCTGCTTCAGCTATTCGACAATAATTGAAGTGTCATAGTGTTATAATCACTGCTGTTGTGTAGTGTTATTATAGGGGAATGTTATAACCAGGTAAAATTCCCAAATGGGGAATAATTAGATTACAACTGCTTCATCCATCATTAAAATATATTTATGTTGCCACATAATGTATCCCAAGCATTTTTAGACTTGCCAGTGCAACGCATAGTTCTATAAACCAGGTGCATGCTTACATTACGCTTGTTATTTGTCCTTGAAGTTGACATGAAAAAAGCAACTGAAAACTGTGATACAATCTTAGAAGCCAAAACTTTTCTATTTGAAATTCAGCCCCAATACAATGTCTACTATACCAATGCATATATTTTACAATAAGTTCCTGTTACTATCTCTTACTTGGATATATTAATAGTTGTTGTTTTACAATATCATGCTTACATTTACCAGGAAAGTGTAACATAGTCAACAAAAAGTTATGAGCAACATGGTAGTAATACAGTAATTTTTACTTTTTTTTTAAATAAAACTTTTTAATATTAAATTTGAATTAGTTTGTGTAAAAATTTGAATTGTTTGTGTAAAAATTTATCCAACATCTGAAAGGTACCATAAACAACCTATTCAGACACATCAACTGTCTGAAAATATCCCCAATTCAGACACTCCAAATGTCTGAAAACACCCCATTTTAAGACACTTCATGTGTCTTAATGATTAAGACACCATTTTTCGTCTTAAAACAGTGCCACTTGTTTAAGATACTTTTGTGTCTTATTTTAAGACATTTCAATTTGCTGTGCATCCACGAAATTATCGTTTGTTGTACGTGTAAACGTATGTTGGTATGTGATGCTCGTTTTCGCTAATCGTTACGTTGATGTAATGTCCACTACTGCCGAGATTTGTGTGGCTATGACGTATGACAGACCCCTGAAAATTTATTTTTCCGTGTTTACCCTTGTTGATATTTGTAAGAAATTTCAAAATTGTGACTACATCGGAAGCGAGACATTGGAGCATTCCTCGTCTGGTTGGTTGTTTTCAGATTATCTGGCGCCGTCAGCAACACGAGGGCTATAATGCGCCGAAGCATTCGTCATTAGACAAGCCAACATACATTTACAAACACCCATGCCTAACACGGGACTCGGAACCCGCAACCTCGCGGTCTAGAAACGAGCACGCTAACCACTATACCGTTTGGTCGGCCATTCCTAGTTTGGAACGTTTCGATCCGTAAAATTAGTTAATTCAGATCGTAACAACTTACTTTGTGTAAGCTTACTCGTGGTACCAAATTTGATTCCTGTGTCTTTATTTGAAGATAGAGATTGGAGCATGTTTGAAACGTTTCAACCCTTTAAAACCAACTAATTCAGATCAGAAAAGCTTCATTTTCTAAGTTTACCCTTTGTCGAAATATCATAGTTGTGACTGCATTGGAAAGTGGGACATTTGAATCTCCCTCTTTTGAAACGTTTCACGTCTTTTCGACTCTTAACGTTGGTTAATAGACATCGGAATAGCTTATTTTTTCTATGTCTTTCCTTGTTGACGTTTTGACTAAATTTCTGAGTTGTGACAATTTGAGAAGTGGGAGAATTAGTGAGTGAACGAGAGCGTTAGCTTTTATCTGTACAGATATTATTTTAATTTTATTTATGGACATTTTATGGTCATTTTATTGATGGAAAATGTGTCTATGGATTAAAAAAAAAAAAAAAGCTTTCAATAATTAAAGACATAAGCTTTCGAAAAATCCTTTTTTGTGTGGAGATTTTTCTTTCATTTTTTTTTAATGAGTTCAATCAAACACAAATTCGGTTTCTACAACATAATCGCTCCTTTATGAGAAAAGCATAAATTGCGAATTCAGTCAATTTGTACCAGTGGTACATTTTTTTTACGACAAGCACGTTTGTTTAAACGACAGAAATATAAACCGCTCGAGAAAAACCAGATTAAAAAAAAAGAAAAGAAAGCAAAGCGTAAAAAATTCCAACAAAATTACCTCTCCTTGAGCAAATGGGTGGTAATTTCCAACGTGTTACAGTCCAAAGCATTAGGATACGTAATGCGAAATAACTGCAACAGCTGGCGAGATTTTGGTTGGAATCTCGCCAAGGAGGAGCTCTTGTTCAGAACAACTTCTCGTTTAACTTTAGTTTTTATCCCACAACAATGTTTATTTCAAGTTAGAATAGATCATTGTAAACAAAAATACCGAGGGATATTTTAAAAACATTTTTATTTGTAACCATCGTTCCTTCATTGCTATGTGCATCTTTCTAGAAAACTTAGAATATGGCAACATGTATATTCCAATTTCAATTCTGTCAATTTAAGTTGTTTTAGCATTAATTGTTTGCTATTCTGTCTTAAAATTGTAAATACGATAGGTTGTTTATGTTGTCTGATTCTTATAATATTCGATACCCCCGGTTATTCAAAAGACCCAATGATTCACATTTTTTTTTCCTTTGGAAAACATTATCTGGTGAAGTATTTCGAAGTGAGATGGTGTTGTGATTGTTTTAATTAATATTGTTGTTATTCATATTATTAATATTGTTCTTATTGTTATTATTAATAGTGCTGTTATTGTTATTATTAATAGTGTTGTTATTGTTATTATTAATAATGTTGTTATTGTTATTATTAATATTGTTAATATTATTATTATTATCACCATTGTTATTGTTGATTTTACCACAATTATTATTGTTGGTATTACCACACTTCTTATTGTTGTTATTATCACAATTATTGTTGTTGTTTATTATTACAAGTATTATTGTTTTTATCATCATCATCATTATTATTATAAGAGCTTTTCAACGTGTAATTCAAAACAAAGCCTTTAAAATTTTGTACAAGAATCGGAACTGGGTGATGGTAAGAATTCACAAGCAAAATAAAACTAACTAAAACAAAATTTTAAACCAAAACATTACATCCGAAATTGACCAGCAAAGGTTTTTATCGAAGAAAAACGAAACAATATTAGAGTTTTTGAAATAAGAGGGGGTTTGTCAATTTTAAGTATATATTTTTTTTCTCTAAAGAGAAAGTATCCCCGTGAAGAAACCTTAAAAATATACTCTGATTCTTTGAGAAAAACACCGAAGCATATTTTCAACTGACCCCCTAATTGTCATCATTTTCCCCCCATTAAATGCCGCATTTACTTCTAATCCAAAATTACAGAATATCCATTTACAATTTGGGACATTACTTGAAAGGCAGAATAAATATTCATATAAATGGAATACTTCATCTTGCATTTTACGGTTGCCAAATCCTGAATGCAAATCCCGTTCTTGTGTAAATATCTTCTGGCGATGAAGCTATTTCAGTATAAAGTAGCGAGTAAACTTTCTCGGCCCGTTCCTTAAATTAATTATTACCTTAAGCCTACTCTACATTAATCTTCTCTTACGTACAATTTATTAATTATTTTAAGCTCGTGAGAATGACACAACATTAATTCCTACCATGTCAACTGCATACAATTAGAAACAAGCAGAAATGCATGTTGCTAAATTAAATAATAAAATTAAAAAATATATATATATTTCAATTAAATAAAAAAAAAAAAAAAAAAATTGCGATTACTTCATATTTAAGTTTTTTTTCCCACCATAATACTTCAATAATGTATAATGTTTAAAACGTTAAATTATTTAATATGAAAATATTTTTGCTTATGGACCTGTTTCCTACCGCTTTTAGGAAGAAAACAATTTTTACCTAGGAGGATTTTTTTATATATACAAAAATTAAACTGTTATAGCAAGTATTTGGAATGCCTAAAACTAAAAAGGCATTTTTAAATCTTTGGCAACGACAACATCTTAGAGTATTGTATTGGCTATTCGGAAAACAACTTTCGAGTATTCTAATCATTTTACAAATGTTTGTGGACAAACTTTTCGAAAGTAACTTGCTTAGCAAGTTAGTTTCTACCAATATATTTAACGAATAAAACTAAATATTTAACGTATTTAACTAACATATCTAATGAACAAAAAATTAATACATAATTATTCATTAAAATTTGATTTTGATAGCCAATTAAATAATCCTGGTCAAAACAAAAAATTAACCTCTCATCACCCATTTGGGGGCCATTTACCCCCCCCCCCCTTCCCATTGCCCCATGAAAATAATTCTGCTCATGACGCCTCTAGTAATTCTTCTTACCTAAAAATATTTCGATCTTCGTAAAGTACACTGTACGGTAGACTGTAAAACTTGTACGCTCTACATACAGTAGGCATACAGTAGACCATACGTTAAAGAACACCGTAAAAATTCTGACCGTCTACGTAAAGTACACCGTTAGGTAGATTGTAAAAGTCTTACGGTCTACCTAAAGTGGACCGCACGGTAAAGTAGACAGTAAAAGTCTTACGGTCTACCTTTTCCAGTAAAAGTCTTACGGTCTACCTTTTCTTTCAGACACCTCGCCTATTACTTAGACTCTTCCCGCCCGAATGAAACCGAACCACTTGTTATATACGCGGCGCTTAATGCAAGTGGAACGCGACACGTAACATAAATGATAAGATACAAAAGCAAAGCCGGATTCGTGTTGCGCATCAGAAAACGGGAAAAGGGGCGCGTGACTGTTTTTCCCGATTTCCAGAGGTTTTTCCGATCCTGTGTGTTGGGAGCCGCGCCAAAAGAGATGCAGTAAATAGAAGATCGCTTTGCAATGTCACGCCTGTAAAAGGACTTTCGATGTCGGATGGAAGTGACGACAGTAAATCAAAGGGACTTTCCATATTCTTAAAGGGACTCAGTGTAGGAGTAAGTTTTAGTGTTAGTGTGAGGGAGCGTTAGTATGTAGGGGCGTTAGTGTGACGGTGTTTTACTTTTTTTCTTTCAGTATTATGTATTGTTACGCCATACATTAAACTTTGTTTTCTATAAATGTGGATTACAACTAAAAAAAAAAAAAAAAAAAAAAACGAGTTTGAGCATGTAAATTATTTATATGTTTTGCTACCCTATATGCAATACAGGGTAATGAATGACAGGGTAATGAGCGATTTTGTTGCAGTTTTACACGTTTTGGAGCATGTAAGTTCAAAAAAGTGGTTTAGAAAAAATTGCGTCTGTGGTCAACAAAATTGTCGAACAGATTTGACCAACGATATTCAACTTTTGCATACGAGTTCGTCATGGACATGGAACCTAACATTAAGGTTTTCGTCAAAATCTTGCATCTGGACAAGGTAGCTGCCATGGAAAAATTTATGTTTTTAAACAATTGCCAAACAACGAATCTAACAATTTTTATCGAAATCGTTATGTCTTTTAAGGTGCTCGAAACATCCCCATCTCCAAAATTTCCATAGAAATTTGGTAAAGATGTAAAAAAAAAAAACTGAAAAATGATCGCCATTTTAGTCGAGATATTTTCCATTGAGCATTGCTCATCAATGAATTGTTCCTCCTCTACTTCACTTACTCGAATTCACTCAATAATTATCGAAAAACACAAATTACATCTCTCCAAATGTAAATCCAGTGACAAGTATTAAGTGTAATTGAAAGTTGTGTAATTGAAAGTTGTGCGAAGTTAAGTTGTGTTAAGTTGTGTAAGTTATAAATCGGTGTTATACATTTAAGTTATTTCTCTTTTGTTTAACTAAAAATATTTTATTATGAAAAAGTGCGCATTTCAAAACCTTGTAAGGAATTCGTTAAAATTACCACCTAATTATCAGATAATTAAAATGAAATTCAATAACTTGGATAGCAGCTTGAGTTAAAACAGCAGGTTTTCATTATAATTGAAAAAAAAAAAAAATATTTAAAAATTCAATTTAAATTGAACAAAACAAATGACCTTCATTGTCTAAATGCCATTAAAATATGTATGGTTACGAATTTTTCCACAGAGGCAATGATGGCACAGTTTTTATTAAGTAAAAACTATTATTTATTCGTTTCAGAAAACTCACAAAATTTATTTGAAGACAACAGTGTAATCACTCTCAAGCTTCAACACAAGCTTCAGTAAGAACAACTACGAGTACAGCGATTATACAAGTTCACTCTAGTAGGTAAACAAAGCGATCAGCTTTCATCGAAATCCGAAGTCAAAACCGAAAACTTTCCCGTTCTCCTGTCTTATTTATACCCGGCGCGTGAGAACATTCTCGAAACATCCAGCCTACTCGACAAATAAAAGAAACATCTCGAAATTTCTCGATTGCTTTAGGTGTTGCCACCTTTTTCTAGCTTGTATTATCGCTGTTAATAAATGAAATAAGATAAAATAAATTACAATGGAATTTTAAAATAATAATTCACTATTTACACTATATACAGAACATTTGTGCAACAGTATATATGCAAACATATTCTACAAAGTTAAGGGTAACAACACGACAATAAATTTTTACTACTTCTAAAAGCATTACAGTATGTGCATCTAAAAAGAATATAATAGTTGCTAATGAAAGAAATTTAGAAAAACATGATTTTTTCCGAAATTCAGAAATCTGTTTAGTTGAAACGTCAATTAATTTTGCCTATAATTCAACTCGATGAATAACTAAAACTAATGGATTATTAAGGATTACTAATGGATTACTATATGTAATGGATTTATGTTTATTATTTTTTTGTTTAGTTTTATGAATGTTGTAGTTGGTTATAAAAGCGTATTTTTGGCCTTAATCAGTCATCATCAAACCAAGCGATAATTGTATTTCTTGTAAATTACCTTTTGATCGAAAAAGAATAGTTTTATCTTGAAAAAGAAGTATTATACTTTTAAACAATTGGATATTCTTAAAGTAATAAATGTTTTTTTTTTTTTTTTTTAAATCTTATTTTTTAAAATCAATCTAATGTTATGCCAAGTTTGGAGCACATTTATTCAGTGGTTTCAGAGTTAAAATTTTTCTAAACGAAGATTGGCGTTCAATAAATATACAAGTCTTATTGCCAATAAGGCTGCGGGTTCGAGTCCCGTGTTTGGCATGGGTGTTTGTAAATGTATGTTGGCTTGTCTAATGACGAATGTTTCGGTGCTTATAGCCCTCGTGTTGCTGACGGCGCCAGATAATATGAAAACAACCAACTTATTGCCAATAACTATATGAAAGTTACTAAATCAAATGGAATAACTATTCCATTTAATCAAATGCAGTAACTATTCCATTTAATCAAATGGAATAACTATTCCATTTAATAAATTCTGGATATAACTCTAGACGGACTTTTTTTTTATATATAAGTATAGTTAATTTGAAATCACTTTGGTTGTTTAATCCTAATAACTATAATATATTGTATCACAGATTAATTTATTCATTCCATACAGATCTACTGGAATTTATTTGATGCTTTTATGCTGATCTTTATTTATCCATTCTTGATATGAAACCTTTAATTATCTTATTAGCATTTTTATAGCGTAGCATAAGCCTCAAAACATAAATCTCCTCAAATTGAAGAACTTGATTTTTATTTGCCATTTACAGATCAGAATCATTTTTTTCCCAAGTTGTAAAAACGCGAATGGCAACGATGCTGAACAATATTTATTAAGTTATCTTCCACACTTGAAAATAGTTTTTTGTTTGTCGTGTTTTCGTTATTATCGTCTTCTTAAATCTCTTGGGGGGATTGCAAATATTTTTTTTTTTTTTAACAATCTTGAGAGATTAGTTTTTTAAGGGATAATGCCCGAAGTACTTAATTGCCGTTTAGCTTATTGATTTATCACTACGCTTATGTAATTAGCAATTAAGGTTGCTTTTTGGAGCACCTGCTTTTTCGGGTGGAAAAAAAATAAGCAGGTGTAATTAGTTTTGGTATGGCCCGTTATTGAGTGATTAGAAACATTGACCTGGTTTAAAAGATCGTTACAAAACAGTTACAGTAACTAAAACAGAAGAAACAAAGCAGAAGAAACATATAAATAACGAAAAAACCAAACATATTTCTGCAGAAGAGAATTGTGTATAGGAACATCTGTATAGAGAATGGCTTTTTGCAGGTAAATGATCTGCACCATATGCCGTATAAAAAATACGTTTCGTAAGGAGAAAAAGATGAAGTGACAATTTAAAAAAAGTACAATGTAAATAATCGAATTATCATTAGAAGATCATTGTTTTTGGATTCAAGCTTTTGATAGGGATATTTGAACTAGTACTACATTAAACACATTTTTGAACATTTTGTTGTCTTTGTATTAAATTTATCACAATTCCTTGAAAAAAACATGCTGTGAAAAAAGGACGAGTTTTTTTTTTTTTTTTTTTTTCTTTTTGTGCCATGTTCAACTGGGTAAAAAAACTGCAAGACTTTTTGTTATTATTATTTTATTCGAAATTGAAGTATTTACTTTATTGACATATAAACAAAACTGATTAAATAAAACTATATTTTAACCATATTTAAGTATAAGGATTTATAAGGATTCAATTTACTTTGGTGCTTACTTCGACATAATAATTGCCACACCTATCCAACAGAAAAAAAAAATTATACTTCGATTTAATGTTTACTTTTTTTTTGTTGAATTTGATTCTAAAAATTAGGTGTACGTTTACTTTTAACTCTGAATGTAGTTAGCTTCTTAAATCTTTTATATTAATTTCGATTTTGTGTGTGTGTGTGTGGATGGACAAGTCGATGGCGGGAAAATCTGCTGAGGCCTAATCAACCCGTTTGACGTAATCCAAAGGGTCTGAAACTTGGCAGATAGATTCGATGTCGATGAAAATGCGTTCGATTAAATTTTGGGACTGTAACTGTCAATAAAAGGTCGCATTTACGGAATAGTAATAAACCAACTTGCCGTCATCCAATCGTTCTAAAATAGAATTTAACCGAACATTGAAGAAACTATTTCCAGTTGCCAAATTTTTTTTATAAATAAACAATAAAGTGGTTTTAATTAGAATAAATAAATGATATTTGGATGTAAGATTCACATTCACTTTTAATAAATAAATTTTAAAACTTAGTCTGCCGCATATTTAACTGATAGAAACGTTTTTGATATTTAAAATTATATTCAAACACCAAGTACACGCTGTTTACAGTTGGTTGTTTTCAGATTATCTGGCGCCGTCAGCAACACACGAGGGCTATAATGCGCCGAAACATTCGTCATTAGACAAGCCAACATACATTTACAAACACCCATGCCTAACACGGGACTCGGAACCCGCAACCTCGCGGTCTAGAAGCTAGAACGCTAACCACTATACCGCACGCTGTTTACAGAATCTGCTCTGTGTTAATAAATATATAAATTGGCAATTCATATATTGGATTTTTATTAAAGACTTTGTTTTTATGGGTTATATTTTTGATAGCTTAAATTGTGTCTATTTTGGATCCGATTGAATCTGGAACAAAGCATTATCCGAAATCAAAGATGAGTGTCTAAGCCACCATCTCCCAAACTATTTTTTACGTGCAATCATTTCACGTATTCAGATTTTTAAGGAATCCCATTTAGTGCCCCATAGAGTAAATTAGAAAAATGTTTACGCAATTTGGGACAACCGGACCCTGCATTTGCTAACCTCCTAGAAAAGTCCACATCTTGGCGGTTTTTTGGAAGTGCGGTGACGATAACGTCACCTAAGTGGTAACCTTGCTGGACAAAGTACGAGTGTAAATGTGGCAACCTTACGGGGTCGCCAACTTAGTTAGATTTCAAAAAGCCGCCAATGTGTGGACTATTCTAGGAGTTAACCTAGCCTTTTCACGAGTATATGGAATTGTTTTTCTGTTGTTTTTGTTTCTTATCCCAACTGGTCCACCCTCCCTCAGGAAATCTTCTTTTTCAAAATGCATGCAGCTAGGCTAGCTGCACCGGTGAAACACTTATTGCAAGTTGGATAGACTTTTCTTTTATGTTCATACCTCATACACCTTAGGTGACCACTGATAAATCTTGTGTACGCAGTCTGATCACCTCCATCTCCTCTGAGTTTTGTTTTTCTTGTCTTAAGATGGTTAAGTAATGTAATAACATTACTGAAACTTCATATTCTTGATGAGCAACCCATAAAACAAAAAATTGCATGCCAAACGTAAACATTGCTTTGCAAAATGAAATGAAATGAGGAAGTATGTACTGATATTCATCTTGAATATTTTAAAATATTCATTCACAGATCGACATTAACCGGTTCTAAAATTCAAAAGTGTATGAACTTTTTTTTCGTTTTTAGATGTTCAGTAATGTAATAAAATTTACGAAAATTTCATATTACTAATAAGCACAACAGATAAAATTTATGCAAAACGTAAATATTGCTTTGTACAAAAAAAATTGAGGGAGAAGAGATTGGTCGCCATCTTGAATATTGTAAAATTTTCGTTTTGCTCAGATCGAAATTAATCGGTTCTGAAATATACATAACGTGAGATATCGGAAACAGTACAAAAATAATAATACTAATAATAATAAAAATAATAATAATAAAAAAAAGTACATTCCTAGTTAACGTGTCAGGGTTGGAATGACTTTGGAAAGTTGGCGATAAGGCCAAAATGATGAGGTTTTCTGTTATCTAATTCAGAAAGGCCATCAAACCTAAATGTCCGAAAACTTAACGAATACGTAAATACAAAATAAAATAGTTAATTACAAACTAAAACTAAACTCAGTGGCGTACCAGTCTCTAGGGGAATGGGGGGGGGGGGGTGCCATACAGCAATGTTCCTGTCAGATGGTCAGTCTGACCCGGAATTCCCAGTGATTTAGTTCCTAATCATGCTTGGTTCTCATTTAATCGATGAATGGAAAGCTGAGTCAACCTTTCCCGGTCCTGGGATCGAACCACGGACCTGTGGCATGGCATTACAAACTATACGGATAAAAAAAAAAAAAAAAATTTAAAAAAAAAAAAAAAAAAAAGTATTTCAATTGTCACCAAATTCACTTGGCGACCTTGACACGTATACTAGGAATAAATCAAATATCTCATGAGAAAATGTTACAGTGAATCCATTAGACGAAGAATAACGACATCTTTTTATCTTGTAGTTTCAAACTTAAAACACATATTCTTAAAACACACATATATTAAACATAACCACACATATTCTTACTATCTGGTTTAACGGAATGATGTGAAGTTTAATAAGTGGTGCGTTATTCATTATCCAACGTTTCGTGGCGAAGGAATCTTCATTGAAGATTAATGTCCTAGAGGCAGAATTTTCGCAGCTAATAAAAGAGTTGTCGCAGTAAAAAATGGACCAACTGTCCTTTCTCGGTGGTAACAGAAGGAAAAGTATGAAAAGAAAACCCTAAACAAAATACACCACGTGTAGTAAAAAAAAAAATGGCATCAGGTTTCGGTACATGCAAATTTCGTTTTTTGTATTCTAATCTTATTAAATGATAGATAGAAGTGGTTATATAAATGTTTCGTTTATTTACCTTGGAGAACTAAATACTAATGATTAAACCATAATTTATTTTTAAACACAAATCTTCTATATGCCTTGTCAATTTCTGTATTCATTAATACAGCACCGATTCTGTAAATAGGGCGTGCTTGCTGGTGGCATCTAATTTTAAATATTAAAAACATGTTTCTCAGCAAAATATGCTGTAAATTATTTTTCAAAATTTATTCATTAAAAATTTATGTGAATTTATGCATTGACATTCAAATATCTTTGTTTTATTCTGATTAAAACGATTTTATTATTTATCTATTAAAATAATTTTAGCAACAGGAAAGAGTTTCTTCAATGATCGGTTAAATGCTACTTCAGCACGATTGGATGACGGCAAGTTGGTTTTTTAGTATTTCATAAAAGAGACCTTTTAGTGACAATGGCAGCACCCATAATTTGATAGAATGCATTGTCATCGACATCGAATCTAATCTGCCAAGTTTCTGTCAGATTAGATGACGGCAAGGGGGTTAATTAGGCCACCGGAGATTTGCCCGAAATCGTCATTAACAGCCAACCACCCATCCACACATACACACAAAATCGAAGTTAACCCTTTGAGCTCAAGCGGCGCCTCTTAGGCTCCACATGATTGGATGCCGCAACTCGAGAGGACCACTAGGTTTGATGCGGAAATTCGACGCAAGACCAATTACTGTGTTTAGTTTCTATGAAGCGAAACCGCAACCACGGACCGAACCAAAAATGCCGCGGAACGTCTCGAGTTGATGGTACCTCCACACGCGAAAATGGCCTCGAGTGCAAAGGGTTAATATAAAAGATTTAAAAACGAAACAACTCAAATGGAATTGTACTTCTTTACCCTTGAATTGTTGTCCAAATTAAAATGCGTTACTTTTCTTTTGAACTGTGTTTAAATTTATAGTTATGTGTATATTTTGAAATCTCTTCCGGTAAATCCCATTTCATTTCGATAACCATTAAGATTGCAATACCGTGGAACAACGGCGTAAGTGATGAAAAAAGTTAGACACTTCAAAAAGTGCAAGGTAACCGTGATTTATCGAAAGGAGCAGAAATAGCATTGGAGTTCTGCATTTCCCTGCGTCGTGTTAAAATTGGCATCTGCACTCTTTGCCTCCATTTTCAATAAAATAGTGGCAGCTGGAATAAAGCAGCTGAGAATAATGCATTATTGTACTCGTAACTTTTATGCTCAGAGTTCATGAGAACATTGATATGTATAGATCTTCCGCAGTTTGAAGTCTCACGGCGTGCTTAAAAATTAAATAGTTCAGATTAGAAATAAGTATCTAGGTGAATCTAAATAACTGCAAATACAAAAAAAAAAAAAAAAAATGGGCTATCATAATAGGCTTGGTGGGTTTTAAACATTTTAATACTACAAAGTTGCAAAGTTTTTAATATAAATCCTTTATATGCATCGAAAATATTTGTATTCATTAACACAGAGCTGATTTTGTAAACAGCGCGATCTTGGTATTATCCAAAACACTTCCGTTAGCAGAATGTGCTGCAAACTGCGTTTAGATTTTTTTCTTCTTTTTAAATGAACATGAATTTGTGCACTCAGATATAAATATCCTATATTTATTATGATTAAACATTTCATTATGTATTTATTAAAAAATAATTTGGCAACAGGAAAAAGTTTCTTTAGTGAACGGTTAAATGCTATTTTAGCACGATTAGATGACGGCAAGTTGGTTTATTAGTATTCAGTAAAAGGGCTCTTACAGGGGCAGTTACTACCCCAAAATTTGATAGAATGCATTGTCATCGACATCGAATCTATCTGCAAATCTTCGCTCAGTAACCGATTTTAAAACTTCCAGTAGATATTCAGGGAGATATCGAGACAATCGAATTGCCTCATATATATTCTTAGGTCCTTCAGAAAATTAATCTTTTTTTTAATGCAAAAATATCAAGAAGATGTAACTGATCTGTGCTCAGTACTTTCATCTCAACTCAAGGAATTAAACATTCAACAGGTAAAAAATCAACCAGGGGAAATTTTCAAAGTTCTTTAATTTTTTTTAACTATGTTCCCACTGAAAAATTATGGTCCTGTTGTAGTACTGTCTACGTGTTTAAATAGGCATCTGAATGGTAATTCATGAAGTATAAGAGGCATATATCCCACTGTAGTGTCTCCCAACGTGTTATTTGATCTGTCAGATATTTTCCAGCCAGTATTAATGACAATCCCAATCACAGCCAAGTGTGCTATGATCCAATGAATAAGCAAGTAAGTTTATTAGCTTCAAAGGAAGAGAAGGCGCCACGAGAAAAGCCACCTAGATTGAAACCCACCAAAACACAGTTTTTATCAATGTTTCAAAGGTTATGCGCGAACGATTATTATTGAATAATTACCAATTTGACTTTTTCCAAGTTATATCTACTTTATTGCGCACAATACAAACTAATGCACCTAGATAATTTAGTAATTGGTGTATTCTACAAATTGATGAAGAAAAGGTATTTTTTGTATTTATTCAAAACTTTGATGCAAATTAAACAATTTTAACAAAAATATGTAAGAAATAACGTTAATATCCAATTTTTAGAAAAATCAATTTAAAAAAAATTTATTTTTGAATATTTTTAATTATTAATATATGTTTTAAAAATGCATAGAATAGTGTTTTCATGTGTTATATCACCCTTTCACTACACATTGCAAACTATTGCCTTTTAAATATATAACGTTTAGAAATTTAAAAAAAAATTAGGAAAAATAGTTGTTTTTTGTATTTTCTCCAAATTTTGAGATGAATGCGCGATCGAAAGATATATATATATATATATATATAGAGAGAGAGAGAGAGAGATTTTTTTAATTTTTTTTTTTTTTTTACAGTTTTTCTTATCAAGATATGTAACAACTTTTCTTACCTCATGCGTTTCAAAAGTATTTTTTTCTTTATTTCTTTTTCGAACCACCTTAATTGTTAGTTTTGGCGAGAAAAACGACTCATTCGGTTCGAAGTCAATGTGACGTCACTTGATCTAAAACAACAAAGCTTGAAACGCAGCAGTGGAAGCCTGTTTTTCTAGTTTCTCGCAAATAGTGCCAACCAGTATTGGATGTAGCAATTGTATACCAAACCAAAGCCAACTTCGAATAACCTCAGGATAACCATAGAAACGGAAGGATGTTTTGACGTCACAGCTATAAAGTAGCGTTTTGATCGGACTGCGATCGGACGAGGTTTTTGGGCATTTTCTTTTCTTAATATTTAAATATTTTTTTTTTTTTTTTTTAAATAAGAACTTTTGTTTCAACATTTGGAATCAGAAAAAAATTCTTAATAAATATAAACTAATTTCACTAGTTTTTAAAAAAATGCGAGAATCGTCCTTTAAATATAATACAATTTCAATGTATTCTTTGACGCTTAAGTACTGTACGTCCTTCATGTAACTCTTGTTGAAAGATAGCCGACCAAATGGTATAGTGGTTAGCGTGCTAGCTTCTAGAACCACGAGGTAGCGGGTTCCGAGTCCCGTGTAAGGCATGGGTGTTTGTAAATGTGTGTTGGCTTGTCTAATGACGAAATGTTTCGGCGCATTATAGCCCTCGTGTTGCTGACGGCGCCAGATAATCTGAAAACAACCAACCAACCTTGTTGAAAGACAATCAATAAATCCGTCATTAGTTGTATAGATTCAACATCTGAGTCTCAACAACCAATGGATTTCTTTCCTAATAAAAATTTCCCACTACGTGAATCAGGGTTCACTAATTTTATCTTTCATCGAGTGAAATAATTTAATCAGCAATACATTTCTACCTGCGTGTATTTTGGTGACAATTGAAACTTGGATCATCGGCACACGTCAGGTCGTGTTATCTTGGCACTGCAGCATCACCCATGTGGAAGAATGAAATTCAATTTCAATAGATACTTAGAACCATTTACTATCGGAATCGTCGTCTTTGAACCGAAGCTGAGCATACAATGGACGTTATGGAGAATTGCGGAGATCCGGAATCGACAATAGCAATGTACGTCATTTAAATAAAGTCATCGATATTATGCATGCTAGAATTAGTTGTATAGACTTTTCCATTGACGAAAATGTGCCAACAGAAACTTCTTTATCTGAGCCAAAGCTAACTATGAAAATGCAGTTCGCTGGAAAGAGAATATTCTCGTATTTCCAATGCGAGTTTTCATCAAATATGAGGGGATATTCGTAGGTGGTTAAACAATTTCGTTTTGAAAATTTCAGGTTAAGGTTGTGAAATCGAAATGAGGGAAATGTAATCGGCTGAAATTGAATGAACAGGACAACGCGAGCCAGGTATTAGTTATAGAGGCGACTGCAATTTTTGGACCCCATCGAACATCATTCTGAATTTTTTATAGAAATTGGAGAAAAGTGAGTAGATTACGAATCCACTGGTCTGCCGTGGCGAAAATGGCCGACTTTTAATAAGTTGAACTAAATCCAATTGCCGAATGCGCCATAATAAGTTGCCAAATAATGAGCATTTTCTTTTTTATTTGGTAACCCTCACTCTTTAATTTTCAATTAAGAAGGTTGCAGACGATTCAGATATCTGGCGATGGTCTACTTGCATCTATTAAAAGGGAGCCAAGTTGACAATAAACATTACGTCACTGATGAAGTAACTAATGTCGCCAATTTGGCTTACTTTTAAAAGATGTAAGTTTTCCGAGCCAGAGATCAGAAATCGTTTGCGCTTTTTCTCATTGAAAATCAAAATGCAGTGGGTTGCCAGACGAAAAAGTTTGTTCTCTTTTTGGCAAGTTATGACATATTTGGCAATCGGATTTTAGTTCAACTCCTTCCAAGTCGATTTTTGATCAGTTTCGGCCATTTTTGCCACGGCAGACCAGTGGATTCGTAATCTACTCACTTTTCTCCACTTTCTATAAAAACTTCAGAATGATGTTCGATGGGGTCCAAAAATTGCAGTCGCCTCTCGGACTATTATTTAAGAACCGAAATGCAAGACACTACAACAAATAACTAAATACAATTCTTTTGTGAAGTAAGATGATACTATTCTACAAATGTATTTAAAAGAAAGTGGGGGGGGGGGTAGCGTAACAAAAAATAATACATTTCTCACTCCTCATTTAGGTACGCTGTATATGTTTATGAATATTGAATATTAGTTATTTGTTGAAAAATGTGTAGCTGAAAGATCTCTGTAACCCGAACTAAGATTTAATTTTCTACCTAATCATACTGTGCTCATATTTAATTGAAATTTTCGTACACTCGAACAAATACAACCGTAATAAACCTGCGTTGACAAACTTACCTTTTGAAATTTACAGGAGGAATTAAACAGCAAATATACTTATTGAAAAATGGATGTATTTAAGCACTATGTTAATATGTATTTATAATTTGAAAACACTCAACGTGAAAGGAAGGAAAAGACAGTGATACATTTAAATCTCTGCATGATTAAAGAAAGTAAAAATAACTCAATATATATACAGGATCATTAAATATGTTTGACTCAGTTATAACTATAAATTAAACAATGATAGAAAGATCGCATTTCATGTAAGGAAGAAGTTGTTACACTGGTAATATCAAATCGGTAGTCAGAGAATTGGTATATTTATTTTAAATAACGGCTACATATTACATTAAGGTACTATTTAGAATAAATTTAATTTCAAAGATTGCAAAAAGATTTGGCTCTTATCAAGGAAACATCAATTGTTGTTTTGGATATGGTTGGTTGGTTGGTTTTTTCAGATTATCTGGCGCCGTCAGCAACACGAGGGCTATAATGCGCCGAAACATTCGTCATTAGACAAGCCAACATACATTTACAAACACCCATGCCTTACTCGGGACTCGGAACCCGCAACCTCGTGGTCTAGAAGCTAGCACACTAACCACTATACCGTTATTAGTTTGGATATGAGTTTTTCCTTATCCTCATTTTTATTTGCAAAAATTGTCGATGAAATAATTTCAAAATTCAAGGGAAGAAGACAATCTTCCAGGGAAATTTTCCCAATATAAGCTACCCTACAAATTACCTTTTGAAAGAAAATAAACTAAAATCTCCCTCAGAAAAAACGGAAATGAAAATCAAGAACATATAATTTTTTAGACTGAGAGGCGACTGCAATTTTCGGACCCCATCGAACATCATTCCGAATTTTTTATAGAAATTAGAGAAAAGTGAGTAGATTACGAATCCACTGGTCTGATGCCGTGGCGAAAATGGCAGAAACTGGTCAAAAATCGACTTTTAATAAGTTGAACTAAATCCAATTGCCAAATGCGCCATAACTTGCCAAATAATGAGCATTTTTTTTTTTTTATTTGGTAACCCTCACTCTTTAATTTTCAATTAAGAAGGTGGCAGATGATTCCGTTTTCTGGCGACGGCCTATTTGCATCTATTAAAAGGGAGCCAAGTTGGCCAAAAATATTACGTCACTTTATGACGTAACTGATGTCGCCAATTTGGCTTACTTTTAAAAGATATAAGTTTTCGGAGCCAAAGATCAGAAATCGTTTGCGCTTTTTCTCATTGAAAATCAAAATGAAGTGGGTTGCCAGACGAATAAGTTTGTTCTGTTTTTGGAAAGTTATGACATATTTGGCAATCGGATTTTAGTTCAACTCATTCCAAGTTGATTTTTGATCAGTTTCGGCTAATTTTGCCACGGCAGACCAGTGGATTCCTAAACTACTAACTTTTCTCCAATTTCTATAAAAAATTCAGAATGATGTTCGATGGGGTCCGAAAATTGCAGTCGCCTCTCGGACTATTTCTTTAACCGCTCTCCATAATCATAGAAAGAATGGTACGAATAAGAATGAAATACGAACCCGAGATAAATGGACTGTTGCGTCTTTACTTGGGCACCTCAATAAACCAAAAAAAAAATGAAACGAAATAGTTCAAAATAATATTAAAAAAAAAAATTAACATTCTTGAAAATCTCTCTTTTATTAAATATGCAAAAAAGTAAAAATAAAATGGTAGTTTTCCCTTCAGTTGCTTTGAAATGCCTTTATAGCTATAACGGCGTTTCAAAGCAATTGAAGGTAGACTCACTTCCAAAAGTTAAGCACGGAGCAGTAAAATGCGAAAAAATGGACAATTACTGCTTTGACACGAAATGTTGCAAGTAAGTATAGCTCTATGTTTATTCTTGAAACAAACAAAGAATTGCAAACAGAGGGGGGAAAAAATGAATTTTCATAAATTATAAGATAACGTCATATTTAAGTCGTTAACAAAATTACGTTCAAATTTTAAAAATCAACAAAAAACGACGTTAATAAGGTATGTGAGCACATCTCACCTGCATACAAAGTCATTGCTTGTTACGAGGCGATCAACCACCCCAGAGTTTAGTAATCGCCATTCCTCCCGTAGGGCAGTTTCAAAATCTCTGAGAGTGGCTGGAGGTGGGAAACGTGTTACATAGCACGGCCAAGGACATCCCCAAATTTTTCAATTGGATTAAGGTTCGTTGAGTAAGCCGGCCTCTCCATACGCGTAATCCCTTCACTCTCCAGAAAATCGTTAGCTATGGCAGCTCCATGGAGCCACTCATTACCGTCCATTAAAATGAAAGAAGCACCAATTGCTGCAGCTTACAGTTTCACAGTAATGGTCTAAGACTTCATCTCCATACCGTACATCCATTACAGAACCTTGCCTGAAGATGTGCAGGTCGGTGCGATATCCCAATGAAATCCCTCCGCAGGCTATGATGCTTCCACCGCGGAATGCATGATGTTTGATGATGTTCTGGGGCCAATTGCGTGTGCCTTGTTCCCTCCAGAACCTTACAGCCGACCAAACGGTATAGTGGTTAGCGTGCTAGCTTCTAGACCGCGAGATTGCGGGTTCCGAGTCCCGTGTTAGGCATGGGTGTTTGTGAATGTATGTTGGCTTGTCTAATGACGAATGTTTCGGCGCATTATAGCCCTCGTGTTGCTGACGGCGCCAGATAATCTGAAAACAACCAATCCAGACCCTTACACGCTTATCATCGGGTTGTAGGGCAAATCTGGTCTCATCTGTGAACATAACGTTGCCCCAATCAGACACAATCCAATTCATATGCTGGAGGCACCACTTTAATCGTGCGCCTTCGGATTGGACGGATAAAGGAACACATGGTACCCGGGGGTACAGACCATTCATGTGTAGCCTTCGACGAACAGTACCCCCCCCCCCTATACTCCTCACTTTTCTCCCATTCAATACGAAAATGTGGGGCGATGTTTTTTCTTTGAAAAACACATCCAGTAATCCATTTCACCTTTGGTACACGGACTGCTGCTATCGGTAGGACATATCTTGTCTTAATGGTTATTTCTTGCAGTTTAGCCTTTGGGGGCCGTTCAAATATTACGTAAGCACCTAGGGGGGTTGGTAGCGATTTGCTTATTTTTGCTGACAAGGGGGGGAGGGGGTATGAGTGATGCTTACGTAAGCATTTAATAATCCCTTTATTTCTAAAAAAAATTTAAACTTACAAAAAATTTCACTTTTGTACACCGAGTTCTAGGATAGGTGACTTTCCATTCAAATCGATCTAAGGGATTTAAACTTACGTCACATAAGAGTGACGTACTCTGCCTTCAGCCAATTACAATCAAACATTGATGATGCAAAATACTGCAGTTTCAAAATGAATAAAGGGGATTCCCCTCTTTTGGGTGTTTGGAGACGTGAATCCTACATTAAACCTAACTTATGTGACAGACAATTTTTGTTTTTGTTTCGCTTGGCGAATGGCGGGCGCTTAAGATGGAACAGTAGTTGGTTTAAGGTTCAAGATTCCGAATTGAGTTGTGTTTTGAACAAGTTTCTTTTTCCACTGCAATCCTTCTTGAACTTTTAGAAGATTAAGCAAATATAGTTGCTCTGCTTTCTGTTTGCTTTTATAAAAAAAAACCATATGTCTTCATTTCGCGAAATTTTATATAAAAAACTGTTTGAAGCTTTTAAAAAGTCTACATCAAACAAACCCTTGAAAGATATTCAGGATATAAATAATGAGGTATGGCGTCATTTTAAAAATGCCTCTAAAAATGACGAAGAACTAGAAGTGTTGGTGTTAAAAAGAGTCGAAGAAGAGTTGCGAAAGGCAACTAGAAAAAATTAAGTAAGTTCATTATTTGCATTGAATCCTAACTTTTTTTTAGATTATTAACGTTTCAAAAAAAAAAAAAAAATCAGGAGCAGGGGGGGGGGGGTTACCGTATGCTTACGTAATTATAGAGGGGGGGGGGTATGCGATTTGCTTATTTTTGCTGACAAGGGGGGAGGGGGGTCAAAAATTACCAAAAACATGCTTACGTAATATTTGAACGACCCCTTGGGTTGCGCTTGCACAAGAAAATATATAACGCAACGTCGACTAACGAGTGAAACACATTTTTTTTTTTTTTTTTTTTTTTTAAAGTCATGGAGTTATTTACTTATCTAGATTAGAATGCGTTATATTCTATCGACTGGGAAAATCTGTAATATTTTTAATGTACAGTGTCAAGAGAGCTTTTTTGCAAATACAAATAACATTTGATTTTTTTTTTTAATTTGCTTTTGAAAATTATGTTGTTGTTTTTTTTTGGCAAATGCATTTCACTCGTAAGTCGACTATATGTATTATTAAGATGGTGCAATGATCACGAATCGCCATCGATTAAATTCCTGAACCTTCCAACCTTACTTGAACCTTGAGTATATGCTGTAGAAGGGATCCTTCCGCGTCAAGATATAGTTCCGGGCAAATCACAGTGTTTTTTCGTAATATTGATAACCAGCACACATAGTTAAGTATTAAACTTAAATATGTGTTGATAACAAGAAAATAAACGCTTTTTAAGTTTAAATTTTAATTAATGTTTTACTTTTCTAACCACATATTCTGTAAGAGTTTTAACGAATCGGCCACACATCGTTCCAATCAGAACCTTAGTAAAACCGGTTCACACACTGTAGTAGCGTATTCATTGATCTGAAGTAAGCATGTATAGTACCGAACAAAACCCAGCTTCTGGTCGATTTCTCCTAATCCAGTACACGAACCTATACTTGCACAATCATCTCACGTCCATCCTCAAACCAGATTTCCCCATCCTCAGTTCCGACACCAAGAGGCGAGGGATATTACTGTCATACCATAACATCTGATCGAGTGGAACAACGAGCCCAATCCCCCGGGCAGACATTACCTTCCACACAATATTGCCAGAGGGGATGGGGGGGGGGGGGGCAACTACGTACTCTTCATCGGTAACGAATTTTTCTCGGAGGAGGAGGAAGAAGAAGCAGCCCAACCATCACTCAGAGACCATTAGAGATGGATTTGGATTAGAGGATTGGATGGACCTCTCATCATCACTCTTTCAGAAGATCTCAGAAGGGGGGAATACATTTAGAAGAAGAGGATTACTCGGGGAAAGAAGAAGGATTGGCTGGAAAGGAGAGGTCATTTTATTCTATTCTAGTGGGGATGCCATCGTTCTTCATCTGTCACCCCCATCCCCGGCGAAAAAACTAAATAGAAAAATCGTGATTTAATTTGTGCAAAAGCTTTACAGAGGGACCAGCCGCTGTTGTGTCTTCAAGGTTTACGGGAAAGTGATTATTGGGTTTAAAGTGGATGAAATTGTTAATGCGTATGTTACGTGTAGTATGAGCGATGTCTTTACGTGCTATATGCATCAGTATCCACTTATTCGTATTGATCCGATATGTTGAGTTCCAAGTGTGGTTTGGTGAGTACTTATTTACACCTTTCGCTGCCGATCACGCGCCAGGGAGAAATCATGGATTGTTCTTCAATAGCCTGTCCTGATCAGACCGCACCCGATCCGTTAATGATGGAATTAACTGAAGTAACAAAAAAAAAATATGTGTCATATGACATAAATACCAATTGCATCTTGTCCTCCTCCATAAGGTTAGCTGGAAGCTTGTGTTTTTAAAACATAGTTTCAGGTAATTCCAACAAAGAACGGCAAGGTGCAGTCTGATCGGGACAGGCTACTGGGGAACAGCCCAACATACAGCACTGGCGCGTGATCGACAGCAAAAGTATTGAAGTATGTGTACGATTTTATAAACACATTGGTAAACTATTCGGAGGCATTATTTGTAATAGTGGGTACTTAGGTATTAACGCCACCGCAGCTGCAGATTTGGCGGTTTTTAAAATGATGCCAATAAAGAGCCAACAAGATTGCTCTTTAGTGGCGGTTTTTAGCTGCCGCCAAAGATAACTACTTCAGAAAACTTCTGTTGCGGTGGCGTTAATACCTAAGTACCCAATAGTGTTTTCCCGCCAATGCCACTCAGTTCCTGAAATCAAGGAAATTTTCTAAAAACATGTACGTGGATGGTGAGTGAAGTGGAATGAAAATTAGGAGCTTAATTAATCTTTAATAAATTCCTCGAGTTTGTGAAACATCCATCAGCTATTTTTTTTATGTACCAAAATCAAATTAAATGTACCCAGGTACATTTAACGATTTACTTTGGCAAACAGTGCACAAGTATCTTCGCAGTTGATTAATGTTTCCTAAAAGTATTTGTTTATACTGAGGAAAACCAAACATTTTCTAAAATTTTATATTTTGATAATTTTTTTTATTGACTTGTTACTGAATATGTCAGCTTAACCTTCTCTGTACTTTTTTGTATTGATTCTCTGATTACAGATGTGAAATAAAATGCCAATTCTTCCATGACAAAAATAACAAAATCTGTTATAACATAATGGTACCTGTACATATTCCTGGGGGAGGAAATATTTTTTTATGAGTTTTTTTCTCAACATTGTAAAAGATTTGATAAAAAAAATAAAAAAAATACCTGTGGAAGAATACAGAACTTAGTGGATACTTTAAGCGACTTAATTCCTTTTTTCTGTCCAAATAAATCCTTCCGTTTAGAGTGGTCGACTCTAAAAAAAAAAAAAAAAAAAAAAAAAAAAAAGAGATGGAAGTTAATCCGATTAATTCTCTTACGATCTTTACGCGTATAAAGAGTCAAATATAACGAGAGAAGCAAGTGATGTGAAAAAAAAAAAAAAAAAAAGTCTTCCTTCAAACTTGAATCGTGAGCAAGTGGCGAATAGAAGAAGTAATTGCCATTGTTAAGTCGCAACAAAAAGATCCTCGTGCGTGACGTGAGATTAAACAAAGAAATTAATACAAATTAGCGTTTTTTCTTCCATCCCCCCCATCTTCCCTTCTTAAGTGAAGTCCTCGAAAGAGATACGAACCTAATTGCAGAAATCCTCATTTGCATCTTGGAGAAGAGATGGAGCAGCTTTTGTGTTGAAAGAAGTAGATATGTTTCTTCGTAAGAATAGACCTGGAGATTTACTACACGCACGTAAGAATTAGGCTCGAGTCATGTTAAATTTACTTCTAGAAGGTTTCGCGGCAACTTTATGGGTTAAAACAGCTCCAACAAGACAAATCATTCCCTGGTTTCATTACGGTTTTAATTTCTTTCCCTAAGAACTGCCACTAAGATAGTGTTTAGGGTTATAGTTTGTATGGTTCTTAAAACTCTTAAGATATGCAGTTGTAAGATAGTGGATTATAAGATAGCGTGTAGGGTATATTTCGTATGGTTTTTAAACTCTTAACATATAATCCGCTGTCTTACGCTGATTACTATCTTTCGCTGATTAAAAATTTGGATCTACTTTGCACCAAAAATTGGTTCCTATTTAACTGCAACCAACATTTGGTGCTTAGTTTCACGATTTAATGGTACTTACGGACAGAGGAAGGCACCGTTAAATCGTAAAACTAAGCACCAAATGTTGATCGTAGCTAAATGGGAACCAACTTTTGATGCAAGGTAAATCCAAATGTGTAACAGTATACTACTGTATATGTTAAGAGTTTAAAAACCATACGAAATATACTCTAAACGCTATCTTATAATCCGACGTCTTGCTACTGTATAAGATAGCGCTTAGGGTATATTTCATGTGGTTCTTAAACTATTTATTTATGTTTGTTTATTTATATATTTATTTAAACAACTTTGGCAACAGGAAAGAGTTTCCTCAATTATCGTTTAAATGTTATTTTAGCTCGATTGGATGACTGCGTTGGTTTATTAGTATTCCGCAAAAAACGACCTTTTAGTAAAAGAGGCAGCCGCCAAAATTTTATAGAATGCATTGTCACCGACATCGAATCTATCTGCCAAGTTTCATAACGATTGCATGATGGCAATGGGATTAATTAGGCCTCCGAAGATTTGACCACCACTGACAAACATACTCCATACACACAAAATCGAAGTTAATGTAAAGTATTTAATAAATTTAGTTGATAATTTTAACTTAATCTTGAGTCACAGCATTTCCTTGGTTTCTTTGTCAAATATTTATTCATCGTGGCATGCCGCCATGCTATTAATCAGGATATCAATGCGAGGATTTTTAATTTAAAACTGAAGTTTAGGTATTTGTTATAAAAATATATGAACATCTAGTGTCCAATTAGTTTTATGAGATCTTTGGTAAAAGGAATATTTTGATGGATTGCGATAGTAAGTCCCTTCCATTTTAACTGTTTCGCAGTAACTTTGATTTCATACTGATTGTTCAGAATTTCGATGAGGAATTCGGCTACAAAAACTATCATCATTAAGAAGCTTTTGGCAATTGTTTTGTAAATTTAGTTAATTAGGAATGATTTTGTTTTAATCATCTAAGGATTAACCATTTCAAAGGATTTCGAAACGCTGCAACTATAAAGACAAAGCAAATAGCTATTAAAACAGAGTGAAACTCGAGTATTCAGATCATTAAAATATAAACTTCATTTACGACAGCACCGGGTATTTGGAGATGCACCCAATTTTGTTCGAGTGGATACAGTGGAAAAAAAGAAAGATTGTATGTTTGTTCCTGGGCCAAATAACTAACGTTTCAGTTACTAAGATAGCACGGAGATAGAGAGGGAAACTTACGACTTACTAGTATGAAATAATTCAATAGAATGTGTTTCGTAATATCATCCAAGAGAGGACTCCAAACCTGCATTGTGATAAACCGTGAGAATCGCTGAGTTTGCACTAAATGAGTGTTTGTTATAAACAATCGAAGCGAGAACGAGTAAAACTGAATACTAATTAAGGAATACGAATAACAAATATGCTTCCACGGCCGATCTCATATATCCAGTTTGTTTTAGGCAATTATCCAAAGAAGTTGTTGAATGATTAAATATAGAACTGCGGATTCCGAAAAGATGGTATAAACTTAATGTCGATTTTAAAAAGAGATTTCTATTATCATATATATATATATATATATATATATATATATATATATATATATATATATATATATATATATATATATATATATATATATATATATATATATATATATATATATATATATATATATATATATATATATATATATATAGATAGATAGATAGATAGATAGATAGATAGATAGATAGATAGATAGATAGATAGATAGATAGATAGATAGATAGATAGATAGATAGATAGTATTTTGTAACTGTTTTAAAACAAGATTTCGGCAAATGTTGTGGTTCTAAAATGAAGCATTAGCGATCTTTCGGTTTGAAGGGACATATTAAAACGTGACGTTATTCGAATGTCGGTAACATGAGTTCTTGTAGACTGGTCGATGCAGTATTTGTTTTTTAAATAAACGTGTCAAAAACCTCATAAAACATTTATTTTTGCCCTCCGTCCTATTTCATTACTAAAATAATTCAATTTTTAAAACTTTGCATTAACATTTCAAAGCTTTCAGTATATGTTATCCAGTATTGGGCGAGATTGACCAATCTATGTAAAAATGTCCAGTTTACAACGTTCTACATCGGGTTGGCCAATAGCGAGCAATATTGGTCAGCGTTGTTGCGCTATTGGGGTCGTTGCATGGCTCTGCGTATAAGTACAAAGAAAGTAAATGTAGAAAAACTGGGCATCTTAAAATATGTCATTTATTTAGTTTATTTCGCCCTTAGGAAAGTATGTAAACCCATTTGTGTTACTACTATTAACGTTTAATTCTAAACACAAAGTTATTTTTAAGAAACCAATTGTGTTAATAAAAAAAAAAAAAAAAAAAAAAAACAACTTCATAATGGATGCTAACTTTCAGAAATTGGCACGAGTAGTGCTGAATCAAACAGTCACATCAGAAGAAAAGCTGACAAAAAAAAATTCCCTTCTTTTAGTTATTTGCTTTGACAAGATCATACGACAGCCAAAACGATTATGCAAACATAAAAGGATTGCCGAGATCCAGCAGAGAATAACATGACAGACTTCTGCAAACGAGATGAACTCGTCTTATTCGGATCAGAAACCCAGAAGAAGTCCTACAAAACGTGTTCTCTCATGTCAATCAAAGGGAAGAGAAGCCAATCATTTCTCTACTCAGCATATAAGTCACACAAACATTACGTACAGCTGCGATAGAGAGATAAGTGCAGTTGTACATTCATTTCTTACAGATGTGGAAAATGGCAAAGATAAGACTTGAGCTGTTGTCCTTGTTTTCTCAATGATGTCCTTTTTTAAGAGTCTTACGGAAGCAGCCTTTGCAATTTCAAAGTCAGAAACACAAGTGTATTAATATTAATTTGTGTTCTTATATTGTTTTTTTAATGTTATATTTGATGGTTCGTTTGTTTTACTTGATGTTCTTTTCGTAATCTATGTAAAATACCGATGGTTGAGGCATATTAGATTTTAAAAACTGTTTCAGGTACTTCAAACATGAGATATTTCAGGTATTGTTGTACACAGCTGTAGAAGGCTGAGGACAAAATTAAAGTGATATAATGATAAAAACACTACAATTAAAATTTAAAAAAGTTATTTTTTTTAATTCTAACGGGAATAAATTAAATACACTAATGGAAATTTGATTCACCAGGCAAATTAAATATCAAAAAACTACAGTGTATCCTTAAGAAAAACCCAAATTTTGAAATGAAGAACAATTGTAATGTACTTTTATTTTAATGATTATAATTTACGAGAGGATGAATAATTTATATGCATTATCCAAGTAGAAAACTGTTATACTGAATTTTATAGGTTCACTTATAAATAATACATTCCAAATATAACCATAAGTAACTGAAATGCACAGTACATAAACACACAATTCATTTTTATGAAATTAAGTAATTTTCGTAGGAAATGTCATGATTTTATCACGCATTTCATATACAACGCTTTATCAACTAATTTTTAATTACATAATGCCGAAACACTGTATACAAATATTTGCACGAGGCTTAAATTGGTTAACTAATTTAATAACACGGTCTAGATAATAACTATTAACTAATCCTGTCCTTTAAGTATCTAGAATGCAAAATCCTTCCTTTGAAACTGCTGGCATAAACCTCATCTTTTGGCTTAAAGCGTATTCAATATTCCTTGTCTCAGCATTAGAAGACGCTTCTATACAATACGAAAGAATCATAATGTAATTGATATTTAGGAAAATTTGCAATTTTTCGAAATAAATTGAAATACTTTAATTAATAACTAAAAGATAGGCGACAATAGATCTTCAACTGGTTTGTTTTGACAATTATATTCAAACCATTAATCCGAAATGCAAAACTGAGTGTAGAGATTTATCCATTTATTCTATTTGGATTAACAATTGAATTTCAACTTTCCAAAAGCTTTAAGAAAATAACCACGGAACAGAATGACCTAAAATTTGTCCTTAATAATACAGGGTGTCTATATATTAGTTGGGAAATGGAGCTTAAATAGATCTGTATAACAAATTATAACCAGGCATAAACTTTTTTTTTTCGTTTACAGAATGGCTTGGTGAACATAAATTAGTTGAGGAAAAGGAATGGTAAATAATGCCTAGTTATTAAGAGTTATACAGATCTATTTGAACTCCATTGCCAAACTGATTTATAGACACCCTGTACTGTAAAAAAATGAAATAAAAAAATCAATTGTTTGAAATAATTTTTTCTTACCATTGTACTCTTTCATCACGTATATCAGGTCGAATTTTATGTCCTTCTGATCAGTGGTCGTTTCGTTACAGCTCTTTTGAAAGGGGTAAGTTTAATTATAACCATTCTGTATGTCTGTCTTTGTGTTTGTATGTATCTCCATTTGTCTGTCTGTGTTTGTTCGCATGTGTCTGTATGCCTGTTTACAATTTATATTGGAAGATCTTTAATTGTGCAAGCTATTTGAACTCATTCGAGATTAGTAGAAAAAACAGATTCCAAAATCATTTTAAACTCATTATGAAAAGTATCTTAGTTCTCTACTAGCTGAATGCTGTGTTACCGTACGAAATTATTTTTCTATGTATACATTTTAACGACTAATTGCTTAATCTATAATTACAATGTTTTAAATTCTTCGAGATGATTAATAGGAACTAGAGCTACAGCATCACCTTAATAAACAAACTAAATTTTGTAATAATTGTTATACTCATCTTTAAGAAATTAATTAACTAACTTTAAGAAATTAATTAAGACTCATTTTTACAAAAATTAATGCCGAATAATTAAGGGTAGCTAGTTGTAAATCAGTTTTGCTACTATGCATTTAAGATGGGAAATAAAAATATCCAAGGGTTTCTTACTCACCAACCATAAAATAACCCACGGCCAAATTAACATTTTTACTTTCAATTACCCATATGTATACAAAGGGTAATGAAAGAATAGGATTCGGTAAAAAAAAAAAATAATAATAATCGATTATTTGGTATTTCTCCACGTTTTGGAGCATCCTGATTTCAAAAAAGTGATCTAGAAAAAAAGTATGTCTGTGGTCAGCATAGCTCCCGAACAAATTGATCAATGATGCATAAATTTGGCTAGCGAGTTGGTGGTGGCCATGGGACCTTCCATTAAAGTTTTCGTCAAAATCGGGCATGCGCATAAGGTAGCTAGCTGCCTTTGAAAAATTCATGTTTTTCAATGATTGCTGAAAAACGGTTCCGGCGATTTTAATCAAAATCGTTGTGTTAATGCCTCTTTAGGTTCTCTAAACATCTCCACCTCCGAAATTTCCATAAAATTGCTTTAATGGCGTAAAAGTTGAAAAACGAATGCCTTCAACACAGAGTTCTCTTTGCTTGAACATAGCTCATCGACGATCGTTTTTTCTCTTCTCCTCAGTTTCACTTATAAGAAAGGATAATATAAGAATTATCGAAAAGCATATCGCCAAAAACACCATTTTGGCGAAAGTGTAATGACACAAATCCACATCAGTAATATAGTGTAATTGAAAGTTGTGCGATGTTCCACACTCCTAGTTATTAGATTATAATGGCATATCAAAACCATCTGAAATACGAAAAGTGTTGTTAGAATCACGCAGTCGTTGTCAACTACTTTCTACCTTTTCTATTTTAATTTATTTTTAATATGTTTTTCTTTCAAAAATGGAATCGATTTCATTGGACTGTCATAATGTATATAAAGATTTAAAATTAACACACACACACTCTACTGCTGTTAAAAAGTGGATGAGTATCCGTTTTTATCTAACTTTTGAGTGGCGCAACGTAGGCATGTGATCTCAAAGACATCTTTACAAAACATAACGACAACACAGTAACAAAATAAAATGCAAAGTGTACAGTTTTTGCATATGCATTAGACTAGAGTAGCATTAGTGTGCTGTTTTACGGATGCAGCCATTTTAAAAATCAGAAAACTCAAATAGAAGGTAAATTCTCACCTGCCATCAGTGTTTACTTTGCACTGTATTCACTGTTTAAGATGAGATTAATATCTCTAGCAGCTGCATTAATCCTCGAATCTTTACAGCTGCTCTTAACCGATGAAAATTTCACAAAGCATTGAATCTTGCCACGTTGTATTTCTTCGAAGCGTCCCACACATGGGTGCTGTTGGTATTTTCAAATCATTTATTTACAGCTACAATTTTATAAAATATGCCATAAAAGTCGCAAAAGATTTAGAAATTCATATTTCATCGTTATAGACATGCATGGAGCTAGAAACCATATTTATCGTAAATAAAAGTGTTGTATAATGAAATCTTATTCATTTTAGGGGAGTTCAGTACAGATATTTTACATTTTACATCGCAAAACTAAAATTTGGCAAGAATTTGTATCAGCAGACGTTTCCAAAATCTAATGTTTATTGGGACTTCAATTCTATACAGATATTTTGCCACTAGGTATAAATGTATTTTAATTGAAATTTTTTATGAACATTTCTCTAAGGTTTTAATAGAGTTTAAAAAAACAAAAAATATCAAGTTCGACTGAATACTACTTGCTTCAGACTACTACTGATTTCAGGTGTTCTAAATGACATCATTTCGGTTAAAATTCCAAGTCCGGTACGTGCTCTGCGCCAAGGAATTTTCGCCAAAAAATGGTAGCCCCGCTATTTTTTTAATGACAAGTGAACTGCCAATGGTTGACATAATTTGGCGAGGTTCTATGTAAACAATTCTTGGCGCAAAATCCGTACCAGAATTGGAATTTTAACCATCATTTTAACTAGTGCCACCCTGTAAATGATTTTTATAAAAAAAGATGAAGCTATACAATTTTTGGCATAAAAAAAAGATCCTCGTGTTAAAGAAATATATCTCGAGTTCATACTGGGGAACTGTTTTTAAAATGATTACAATTCTTCAAATACTACACAAATACTAATTGTTCAAATGCTACACATTTATTTACTAACCATGTGGTAACTAAACTCTCTAAACGAATGCTTATATCCCACTAGGGTTCCTGTCTGAAAATAATTACGTGTACTTGCAATTATTCACAAGATACAAAACAATATATTTTCCAGCGTGAAATTTCTCTTGTAAACCTTTTGTGTATTTTCAATGTCAACAAGTTTCAATGTCAGCTAAGACAAAATTCCGTATCCTCAGTTTTTTGTTTGGTGCCACTCTACAATACTGTAATTGTATAATGGTGACCCTAAAACAGCACTTGAAGTACTTTCGTTAAGAAGAAGTCCTAGTAAGGATGCTTTCCTATACTCGCTATATAACAATCTCGTAGCCCATTGCATTTAAAAAATACTATCTATAAAACGTTGAAATAGGGTGAGTAGATACTGTTACGAATTTTTGTATATTTGTAAATATTTCGTAGTGTTAATTTTGTAAATAGGTAAAATTATGTACATATTGAATAAGGCGGTGCAATAGTTCGTCTTAAGTTGGCTTCCCTTCAATATGGGTCTTAATGCTTGATAACGAGTTTTACTTAGATAACGCTGGGAAGCGAGTTTTACAAGGAGCAGGGCATTTAACATTATGGTAATGGCAATATCGCCAAATTGGTGAGATAGAGCCAAGGTGGCGACGGTTTTGGCGACTAATTTTTGTCGCCAAATTTGGCGAGATTTTTGGTCCCCATGTACATGTATAGGACTTTTCGACTACGATCTGGAAAGTTCTCCAAATATCTACCTCTAGAAGTTTCAAGAATGTTCGCCTCCCCTATATAAGACCGGCCAAGTGAGCGGGGAGTTAGTTGACTGAGTTGAGTCCGTGATTTGACTGGAATTACTGAGTTGAAATACTGAGTCTCAGTGAGCATTCAGAGTAGTTCTAAAGCGAACTGTATTGCATTGTCTTTTGCAGCGATCTGAGCAGTTGTGTTTTCAAGTGTTTAACAGCTGTTTTGTGCTCTATTGTTGTGTGTAGAGCTGTATTGAGTCTACTAGAACGAGAAGTTCTGGAGTTGTAAAGGAATCTGTGAAGAGTGATATCGGAATAAATTTCTGCAAGTTTTGACCTGCTTTGGTTTCAAATCTTTCGAACCCATCCACGCAACAATACGAAGAATTGATGAGAATTGAATAAAATGTTAATAATTGTTTATCTGTTATAAATGAGAATTAAAATAGCTAATGAGAAAACAAGGTGAAGCCACTACATTGACAAAAGGATTTCAATTATAAAATGAAATATATTAGGCGCTATTTTCGAGTTTTCAATTGATGTCAAGTGATTATTTTCTTACCTACTCACAAATTTCAAGGTTCTCTACCAAGTATGCAAAATGGGTTAGATTGTAACATAGCGAGTATAGAGAATGATCTTTCAGAGAGAATCTTCCTTTAATTCAATAACCATAAAACGAAAAGCATTTTCTTGTAAATATCCTTTTCAAACAGTGATTAGTAGAATGAGAGGACGATTACTTTTTGTTTACGATGTTTCTCTCATATGATGTTTCATGAGTCGATTAACTTTTTAAGAGGAGCAGTAAGGCCAATTTTATGGATGCGAGGATAACGTTTTGTCATACATTACCACCTGATTAAATTACCGAATTGCTCCCTTCTCTATTCTTCGTAAGATGATAGGGAGTTCTTACGGCTTCTTCTTCTTTTTTTATTTTTTTTAATTTTTATCTATATAAAGTTGCTTCGGAAGCAGGTTACAAAACAATCAATTGTAAAATACTTCCTTTAGCACATGATCTTATAGAATGTATATCCTTACTTTAAAAGGATATAACCGCTCAACAGGGAGTGAAACACAGAAGAGACAAGCATTAGGTTGGGTAGACAGGAATGGAATTTTGAATACACTAAAATGGATCGACGGAAGTAAATTTGATAATGGCTGCATACATTTTACCGACGGGGCCTACTTCATTTGGGCCGATTTGTTATAAAACGAAACTGGTGTGTTGAGAAATAGACCTAAAGATATCTTTTGCGAAATGTGTTTCATGAGAATTAGCCACTGAAAATAATAATCAAATATAGTCTTCACCGACGTCCGCGCTACCAATCTGATGCCGATCAAACGTGGTTAGCATGCTAGCTTCTAGACAGTGAGGATGCGGTTTCGAGTCCCGTGTTTGGCATGGGTGTTCGTAAATGTATGTTGGCTTGTCTAATGACGAATGTTTCGGCGCATTATAGCCCTCGTGTTGCTGACGGCGCCAGATAATCTGAAAAACAACCAACCCTGTTCAATTCAAGCGGAATTTCATTTTTCAAGCGGTTCTTCATTAAAAAAAATTGTGGTCGACTATTTTTCTATCATTTCATATTTACATATCGGATATAATTTTCATTTGCAATATATTAAAAGAAAAATGGAATTTTTTAATAAATATTTCGCGTGTATAAAACAAAAGCGTTTGTTATATTCATCATTTTTCAAACGAGCGCCTTTGGCACCTTAAAACTTTCTAGTATTTAATTAAGGAAACATTTGGCCAAAGATGCTCAGTTTCATGCACAATAAAGATATTTTGCATAAGATTGAATTTTAGTAATATTCTTGCCCATAAGAAGTTATTGCATACTTTTACAAACTCAACTTCGTTTCTTGATAGATTTCTGTTTTCAAGGAACACGAATGATATTTCAAATAAATGTTGCCTCTAATATATATATAGAAGAAAGAAATATTCCCTGACTGATAATCAACGGATGGATGGGATACAATGCATTCCTAAAGCAAGAAAACATTTTCATTTCTGTTGCTTCCTAATCCCGCAGACGAAGTGAGATTGCAAGATGAATGCCGCTCAATCTATCTTATGCTATTTCATCGAATGGAAATATTTCATGAGAGTGCACCAAAGCATATTTACTTAGAAGAGGATATTGTTTCATTTGGGAATATTCGTGACATTTCGATACGAGAAAACCGAGTCTTAATTATTTACCAAATGTGAAAGTGCGGTTCGATATAAAATGTGACTTTTCTATTTGTTGTAAGTTAAAATCATTGCCATACGTAAAATGTTAACACCAGGGGTCGCATTCGATCTGAATTTCATTAGTATCCCTTACATTTTTGTTTCTCCCTAAAATTTCTAAAATTGTACTATAATTCCTAATTTTTTTTTTTTTAAGGGGACATAGGACACTTTTGCCAAAATTCTTTAGTTTTGCCAAGAATTAAATAAAATTTGGCATAAACATAGAAGATGTGACTTTAAACAAAACAACACAATTTGAGCAGATAATATAAAATAGATAGTAAATTATTGAGAAAAATGCATTAAAATAACACGAAATTTTAATTTTTTTCAAAATGCTTCTCGCGACACAATATTTTGACGAACATGAAAGAAAAATTTGAAGTTGTTTATCAATATATTATAAACATTTTCAAACATGCTTTTATCTTTAGGTGCAATAGTTGAACAGAAATAAAATTTCAAACTTGGCGCCAGTGATTTCTCATTAAAAAATGCACATACTTCAAATTCCCAACATGAAAAAAAAATATAAAAAATTATGTGACATAAAAAAGCACGTGTAAATTTCTTTATAGTACATTAAAAATTATTAATACAAAAAAATTAGGTGGATTTATCAAAAAATGAATCGCAAGGAGCTTTTCGAACATAAGTAAAATGGGAAAAAGCAAAGCTGAGAAAAACGCATTTTTAGCCTTTGCCAACAAGTGTGCGATGCGTTAAAATAGTTAGTTAAAATAAAGATTTTACCACTTAAAATCATCGGATTTCAGAAATTCAAACGCGAAATTAAAGCTAGTGGCATAAGCAATTTTTATATAATGAAAAGAAAAAACGTCATTTTTGGTGATTTCAGTGTCCCATGTCCCCTTAAACTCGAAAAGTCGCCAGATGTGTTTCCAAAACGCGCAGCCGATCAAACAGTATAGTGGTTAGCGTGCTGGCTTCTAGACCGCGAGGTTGCGGGTTCCGAGTCCCGTGTTAGGTATGGGTGTTTGTAAATGTATTTTGGCTTATCAAATGACGAATGTTTCGGCGCATTATAGCCCTCGTGATGCTGAATTCACCAGATAATCTGAAAACAACCAATCAACACGCGCGAAAAAGCTCCGATATTCCTCCAGATAAGAAAAAAGGATTTAAATAAATTCTCATGTTTGTCAAAATAGTATAACTGTTTACATATATAACTGTTATTTTCCTGAAAAGTTGTCTGAAGTTAATTTTTTTGAAAATTGGAATCTTTTTTTGCTGCGATGAAACAAGCTTTGAAAAGTATATGTCTGTGTTAGGAGCCTATGTCACCTTCAAAATTAATGTACCTAAATGTTTTTGAAACATCTCCAACAATTTTAAGAACTAAATTATACCTAAAATTCCAACCTAAATATTTTAAATAACTCACTTCTCCAGACTGAAAAAATGGGGATAAGCAAAATGCACTTGTTTGTTAAATGTTTCGATCCATATAAAAGATATTTTCTCAAAAAACACACAAACGGGTAAATATTTTTCTTATTTTCAGACATATACGAACGATTCTATATTACTTGGAAAGTATGAAAAAGATCTTTCATCGTAAGGTTTTTTCCGTATATTTGTTTTGGCCGTATTTGTTGTTTTCGCAAACTTGTTTCAAAGTATGGACATTGCTTCATCCCATCACATTTTTTTTTTAACTTGTTTGTTTTGGGATTAATTCTATCCTTTATACATAGAGTTAGCTAAAATAATCAAAATTCAATTGCGATTAATGAAATGCATTCAAAGTTGACGTATAGTTGCCTTTTTTTTTTTAGTATTAGCATTCTGCTGATTTTTATGTTTTCTTTTCAAGTTTCTTTCTTTTGTTCTTTGGAATATTATATAATATTTTATCGAATTAAAAATGATCACTCTTTATACAGTTGTAGTTAATATCTGTAACATCTTAAATGGAATAATGTTGTTTCTTTTGGATCAAGTTGTTTTTTAATTACAAGGTAACTTGTTTCTAGAAATATCCTTGTTCGTGTTTCATGTTACAGTTTTTAGGATCTAAAGATACGTAAAACGCTTTCACTTATGCATAGGGAGCTTTTACAATACACATTGGATATGGCTAAAAATCTGATTAGTTAATAGAAAATCTTTAAAATATTTAACAGGAAGAAGTTTTTTCTTTTTTCTCATTTGATGTTTGACCTCATTGGATAAATCAAAACTCTATGCCCTGCAGATTGAAATGTCTTAAAATAAAACACAAAAATGGCACTGGATTTAGACGCTAAATGGAGTCTTAATTTAAGACACGAGTAGTTGAAGTACGTGCTTAAATTCCTTAAAGAAGTGAAACAAAGTCAACATTAAGTAACAAACATAATTGAAAAAACAAACAAAATGCAAACAATCGGCTTGGCATCGATGTACAATTTACCCTGGGCCTTAAGTCCAAGCTCATTAAAAATTTTATTTTTTATTTGAATTGAATAAGATGTCGATACATCAGTTTACATCTGAACATCATCAGCATCATACATCTTTTTTCATACAAGCAGGCGCATGCCCACACGATGCCTTTCCTGCGCATGCCCAAACAGTAAGTGGAGATGCACAACATGACTACTCTTTTGTCCAATTGAATAAGGTCCAGGGTAAAAAGTAGTATCATCATAGGGTAATTCAAACTGGTAACGATTTCAGTCTTAACTGTTTGAAATTTGTGCCAGTGTGAATAAGGATACTCGACTCATTCAGGCATTTCAACTGTCTGAATCAATGTCAAGCATCACAAAAATCTTAATAATTAAGAATCCATTTGATGCAAGAGTTACTTTTGTGTCTTATTTTAAGCAATTGCAGTGTAACCTTTAGGTTTCTCGCCGACCAAACGGTATAGTGGTTAGCGTGCTAGCTTCTAGACCGCGAGGTTGCGGGTTCCGAGTCCCGTGTTGGCATGGGTGTTTGTAAATGTATGTTGGCTTGTCTAATGACGAATGTTTCGGCGCATTATAGCCCTCGTGTTGCTGACGGTGCCAGATAATCTGAAAACAACCAACCAACCTTTAGGTTTCTCAAAATTCCTTGTAGTATAAGTGGTAACTAAGAACATTTATATATTCCTCCTCCACTCCCTTAACGTTTGACACTGTTTTGTGCCCAATGTTACCGGTACTGTCTCAAATGCTCTTGTATTATCAAGGTTTTGGTACAAAATCGCTGCTAATGAAAGACAAATTATCAGTAAATTTTTAAACAGTTATATAAAAGTTTTAGTCCTTGAAAATTACTCCCTGATTTCTTCATAAAATATCTCCACAATTTCGGACGCGATTAGTAAAAGTAAAGTCATGGAGAAAAAAAACTGTCGGTATCGTATAAACGTTCAAATATTCAAAACAAGCTTACAATTAAGTTATTGTGAAAAGAACACCACTATTAACTAAATGTTTATTAGTATTTTTTTTAATTGTAAGATATGGAAGCAGAGAAATCTCCCTTATTGCACTCATTCATTCAGTCATTAAGAAAAAGTAATACTTAATTTCTGTTATCCCTCTTCGCTTCCCTAAACTCGTAAAAATCGTTGAGAATATTAAATGGCGACAGAGAGAGGGACTTAAAAAAAGGGAGAAATATCGGAAAAAACATAAAAGGAATTTAAGACGTGTACAAATCCGATTTAACGTTTCGAATCAGTCGATAATGGCTTTCTTGTGCAACAAGATTGTGCAGAGAGGTGCGAGAAAGAACAATTAATAATGCTAAACTTAATTACTGCAATTTTTCCTCTTTTTTTTTATCTCGCTGTTATCGCTATGGATTCAGCTTCGAATGTGATGAGATCGTTATTTAATCAATAGGACTAAGAGAATTTTAGATTGTAACAGTCTTCTAGCGGGACAACGTAAATAAGCATCCTGTATGTAGTTTGTACGCAAAAAAAAAGTGTATAGTAAATACCAAAGTGTATGTAAACTGAATGAAAGTTGTTATGATTTAAATTGAAAATCACGTAACTCGTTAAAGACGGTTGGTAAGAAAGTTTATAAATCGGCATCTTAGTTTTTTTATTTGCTAATAAATTGGGGTTGTAGTTCTACTGAGAAAAAAAAAAATCTGAAAAATACAAAATATTCTTCATCAACACGGTATAGGATAAAAAGTCATTGTTTTTATCAATTTAAAATTCGAATTAAAACGAGTTAAAACGAACACTAAGAACGCAGTTTTATCTTCAGTTTTGGGGAGTGGTAAAAGTCTGTAAATAATATAACCTCGTCATCCAATATGATCCTAGTTATCCAATATGATGAACTAGTGCAAATAATTTATTTTCCGTCAATATATTATAAGTTGGTTGGTTGTTTTCAGATTATCTGGCGCCGTCAGCAACACGAGGGCTATAATGCGCCGAAACATTCGTCATTAGACAAGCCAACATACATTTACAAACAACCATGCCTAACACGGGACTCGGAACCTCGCGGTCTAGAAGCTATCACGCTAACCACTATACCCCGTTTGGTCGGCCAATATATTATAAGAGTGACACTTTAGAGGTACACATTTTGTCTGCCATTTGTAATGTTACAATATGTGGTAATGTAAAAATGTGTGATTTTCCAAATAAGGGAAACAATAAGTTTGGTTGGTTTGCACGTTCAACGATCTATTTTTATGTTTCTCTCCTTATTCTAACAAAATTTTGAGCTGATCCCGTAACTGTAATTGCATAAAAAATAAATTTTTGTGGTGAATTTAGCATAGCTGCAATAGCTCCTTCGATGTTTCAAATGCATTTTTCTCAGTTCGTGTTTTTTGGAATTTCCAACTTACTCAAAATGCTAATACTCCAGCAAATATAAATGAAATGACTTGAAATTTTATTTGTGTAATTCTAACGATGACAAAGATAGGCAAAAGTGTTTGAATAGAATTTTTTTTTTCTACAAATTAAAATTTTGAAAAATCTCTCTTTTTTTTTTTTACCTATACGTACAATATTTATTATTTTTCTCCAAAACTATTCTACTTATTCAAAATCTAATGCCTAATAATTTAGAGTATATAACTAGGAGTATTCTTTTAAAGAAATCAGGGGGAAAAATTGAAAAATGAAAATGATAGAATTTGAAAGTTTATTAAATATTTTTAAAATTTAGAGCACTATGTGACCTTTTTTTTTTTAAATAAAATTTAGTTTTTTACAAGCAATACTTTCAAATATGTAAAAAAAAAAAATATTTTGAAGCTTCAAATTCAAAAAAAGTAGTTTTAAGAGTATCAACTCTTCTTAATGTGGATTCCGAACTGCAACGAACACGCATGCCTAACCGGAAACAATTAGGACAATAGTTTGTATAAAGGAGTTTGTTACATAGTGTAAAATATAAAGCACTAGCTGAATACCCGTGCTGCGCTACAAAATTTTACCATTAGCATTTTAGCGATCAAAAGACATTCATGTATTCTACACTTCAGACGTTTGCTCCCATTTCGATCCCGACAAATTGATTTATCAAAATAGGAACTTTCCTTTGTTGACATTTTAAACGAAATTTATAATTGTGAATAGTAAATTGGAATAGTTTATTATGTTTCTGCTTGCTCTTAGTTCTAAATTTAAAAGTAGTAGCTGTATTGGAATTGAGACATTAAGTTAATCCTCGTATAGTTTCAATATTGCGTCGACTTTTCATCCCTTAAAAATTCGTTAATCGATAATGGAATGACTACATTTGCACCAAATATCAGAAATATGACTACATTGAAAGAGGAACATTCGGATATCCATCGTTTGGAACATTTAACCCCTTTTCAACCCCTTAAAAATGGTTAATCGAGAACGGAATAGCTTACTTTTTCTATTTAATCTTTTTTGACATTTGTACCAATTTTACGAGTTGTGACCAAATGGGAAGTGGGACATTCGAATATCCCTAGTTTGGAACGTTTAACGCCTTTTGAAAACCTTAAGTGGGTTAATCGAGATCGGAATGGCTTACTTTTTCTACGTTTATCTTTATTGACATTCCTACCAATTTTCAGAGTTGTTACTATATGGGAAGTGGGATATTCGAGTTTGGAATGTTTAACCCCTTTTCCACCCCTTAAAGTGGGTTAATCAAGCCCGGAATAGCTTAACTTTTCTATGTTTATCTTTGTTGATATTTTTACCAATTTTTAGAGTTGTGACCATATGGGAAGTGGTACATTCGAATATTCCTCGTTTGGAACGTTTAACCCCTTTTCCACCCCTTGATCCACCCGAGATCGGAATAGCTCACTTTTTTTGCGTTTGTCTTTATTGATATTCACACCAGTTTTCAGAGTTGTGAAAATATGAGAAGTAGGACATTCGAATATATCGCTCGCTTGGAACGTTTAACCAATTTTTGACCTCTTAACCCACTGACGGTCATGCACGTATATATACGTCATTTGATTCCCAGTTTTTCCAGCAATACGCAACATTTTTAAATTTATAAATAAAATTTATAATAAAATATTTTTTAAATATTTTTATTAGGATGATAGTTTATAACCTATCTAAAACAAAATAAATAAAAAGCAATTTAAAAAAAAAAATAATGTATTTGAATTAGAAATATAATTTAAAAACTATTGTAGGGAAAACAACTGTAGAGTGTCGCCCATTCCCATGACCGTCAATGTGTTAAAGTGGGTTAATCGAGATCGGAATAGCTTACTTTTTCTATGTTTACCATTGTTGACATTTGTACCAATTTTTAGAGTTGTGACCATATGGGAAGTGATACATTCGAATATCCCTCGTTTGGAACGTTTAACCCCTTTTCCACCCCTTAAAGTGAGTTAACCGAGATCGGATTAGCATGCTTTTTCTATGTTTAACATTGTTGGTATTTAAGCCAATTTTCAAAATTGTGGCCTTGTTGGAAGTGGGACATTCGAATATTCCTCGTTTGGAACGTTTAACCCCTTTTCGAGCCCTTAAAGTGGGTTAATCGAGATCGGAATAAGCTTACTTTTACTATGTTTACTATTGTTAATATTTGCACCAATTTTTAGAGTTGTGGCCAAATGGGAAGTAGGATATTCGAATGTCCCCCGTTTGGAACGTTTAACCCCTTTTGGACCCCTTAAAGTGGGTTAATCGAGATCAGAATAGCTTACTTTTTCTATTTTTACCATTGTTGATATTTGTGCCGAATTTCAGAGTTGTGATTTTGTGGGAAGTGGGAGAATTAGTGATGAGTGAGTCAGTGAATGAGTGAGTGAGTGAGGGCTTTGCCTTATATATAGAGAGATAAGAAAAGAGATAAAATTGTAAATTTCTCTAAAAAAGGAAAAATCTCTACTTTTTTTTTCAGACAGATATAACATTTCAAGTGTGCTTGAATTAGTTCAACTATTTGATGATGTATCGATCAATAACTTGCCTCGTCTCAAAGTAAATCTTGTTGTAATGTTTTTTTTTGTTTTTTTTTTTGTTGCATTTCTCCGCGTTTTTGAACATTCTGTTTTCAAAAAAGTGATCTAAAAATATGTCTGCGTATACGTGATCAGCATAACTCCCGAACAAATTGACCTACTACGTTCAAATTTGGAAAATACAATTTAACGATGCAATGTCTATCGAATAACATCGCCATTTGGGGCCATAACACCCATGTAAAAATTACTGCCAAAAATATCGCCAAACTGGCCTTGTTTATTTAAATGCGTAAAAATAGGAAAATGTTAAGTAAGACCATTTTAATACAATGGTCAGATTTTAATACAATGGTCAATATTATAGTGTAATTGAAAGCTGTGCTATGTTCTAAATCCCCTAGTGCTAACAAAAACTGATGTTCGAAGAAGATGGTTCCAAACAAAGAACAGACATCTCACGTTACTTCCAGTCGACTAAACGATCTTCGTTAAGTTAAAAATGGCGACTATCCTTCAAACACTCTCTTCCCATAATTCCGCGCGGGAGAAAACGAACAGCTGCTCGAGAAGAGGGACACAAAACAACTAAACGTTACGAATTTAATTTAATCCATTTGAAGTTCGTTAATTACGAAAC
Organism: Linyphia triangularis; assembly: GCA_963978545.1. Lineage (NCBI taxonomy): Eukaryota > Metazoa > Arthropoda > Arachnida > Araneae > Linyphiidae > Linyphia > Linyphia triangularis. Next base: position 2,361,100 of record OZ021727.1, on the reverse strand, counting down.
AGTGCTAACAACACCGGCGTGATATCCAGACAGTGTTGACATTCGAGGGGAAAGACACAAGTAGAATAAAATTAAAAAAGGGCGATTTTCTTCTTTCCTTGTTTGTGCAGCGAATTAAAACCGCATGAATAACTTGGAGGGGGGATCAGACTGCTTTACGAATTTCATTTTTTAGATCTCCTCTTCAAATATCCTTTTGTAGATTTATAAAGGAATACAAGTCTCTAAATAAGTCTTCCAAAATATTGTTACGAATTTTTTTGTAAAATTTGTAAATATTTCGTAGTGTTAATTTTGTAAATAGGAAAATATATCTACATTTTTCATAAGGCAGTGCAATAGTTCGTCTTAAGTTGGCTTCCCTGCAATATGGGTCATAATACTTGATAGCGAGTTTTACAAAGATAACCCTGAGAGGCGAGTTTTTCAAGGAGCAGGGCATTTAACATTATGGTAATGGCAATCTCGCCAATTTGGCGAGATAGAGCCAAGTTGGCGACTAATTTTTGTCACCAAATTTGTCGAGAAATCGTCAAATGTCGCCAAACTTGGTGACCATTTGGCGACATTTTCGGTCCACATGTACATGTATAGGACTTTTCGACTACGATCTGGAAAGTTCTCCAAATGTCTATTTCTGGAAGATTCACGAAAGTTCACCTCCCCTATATAAGACAGGCCGTGAGTGGGGTTGAGCTAGTCAGTTATTGACTGAGTTAGTTGAGTCAGTGAGTTAACTGGAATTACTGAGTCTCAGTGAACATTCCGTGTAGTTCTAAAGCATTGTCTTTGGCGGCGATTTAGCAGTTGTGTTGTCAAGTTTTTAACTGCTGTTTTGTGCTCTATTGTTGTATATAGAGCTGTATTGAGTCTACTTGAACGAGAAATTCTGGAGTTGTAAAGGAATCTGTGAAGAGTTATATCGGAATAAATTTCTGCAAGTTTTGATCTGCTTTGGCTTCAAATCTTTCGAACCCATCCCACGCACCAATATAACCGGCAATTGCATTAATATTATTACGCACATTTTCTGTATATAATCCATAGTGGCCACAGAACCTGGAAAAAACATGGAAATTAGGGTAATGTCTGGGAGCTTTCTGATTTTGGAAAAATCAGGGAAATGTCAGTTAATTTTCTAAAATTTTGCTAAAATCAGGGAATTGTTTTACTGTTTTGTAGCTAAATTTTCCGGTTCATCCGTATTTTGGCGCTGTTTTCCCGCAGAATTGTGGTAATCGTTGAAAGTTTCATGTTACGATATAATTTAAACTTTTCATTACAGCAAAAACTATTTAAAAAAAAACTGAGATATTATCGTTTTGGCATAAATGTTGTACTTGATCTACACATCTGGAAAAATTAAGAAATTTTGAAACAAAAGTTTGCTGTAATATCAGGGAATTTTTGAGAAATCCATCAGGGAGATCAGAGAATTATTACGGAACTTGTTTCCTTGAATTTTGTAGCCATCCTGAAATTGTGACGTATTTATTTTAAAGTTATATTTTATTTGTTAACAACGATAATGCAGGTTAGAAAAATGGTGACAGCATCAATCTGGGAAATTACGAGGTTTTTTCCATCACGTGATTGGTCAATTGGATTTCGCCAGAAACTGCGATATGAGGTGAAACGACATGGAATAGAGAGTTCAGTTGAGTTTGAGCCTCTGTGTTTATAAATCCCTAAATCTATAAATTCTCTATTTATCAAGACAAATAAACTGATGATAAATGATGAAATAAAGGAAAGGTTATGCGCCGAAAAGAATGGCTTATTTAACTAACCATTGTTTAAAAGAAAGTGTTCTTCTTAGGTGATTAATGGTTTCTTAGGGTGCGTCTTAGAGGTCATGCATATAAGCTATTTAAATCGCATTTTTAACTGGGAGAATAGGAAACATTATTTTTACAATAGAGTGATTGATAAGTGGAACAATTTGCCGGGATCACATCGTAAATTGTACCACAGAGTCAACAGTTTAAAAAGACAGTTGAATCTATACTTAGGGAATTGTTCAGAAAAGTTAAACTGTACCAACCTTTGATGGATCTTGTGTGTGTAGTAGGTCATCATTTATTTATTTGTATTTCGTCTTCCTTCCGCGCTAAGTCTTTATTGTTTAAACCACAGTATGTAATTAAAGCGTTCTTCAATATTTTATGTATATATTTCTTTTGTATCTCCTGAAAGAGTTAAATGTCAGTATTATCAGACGCATTAAAATGGCTTATCACGGAAATTTAGAAATTGACGAATTTGGTGGAAAGTATAATTCGCATAGCCATAGAAAGGGTTACCTCTTAATATATTGTTATGGAATTTTCACAGAGGAAATGATGACGTAGTTTTCACAAAAAAACAACAACTTATTCTTCTTTCAAAAGCTTACAAAACTTTTCCGAACTGTAAACTCACTAGCCAGCTTCACTTCTATGCATACAACTTGGAACATAGCGATAACGCAAGCACATTGAAAGTAAGCAATACCTAAAATAGTTTGAAATCAGCGTCAAAATTCGTGACCAAACATCAAAGTAAGTGGGTATTTTGATTAAAAAGACAACATCATTAACAAAATGAAGTAAAAATTAAAAACTATTTTTAAAATAACTTGAATAAAACTGTTAGAAGGCTTTGATCGTGGACTGTCATCTATTAAGTAATTGATTGTGGGGGACATTTGTCAATCATGCAACTAACCAAGGGTTAAATGTTAAATTGCACCCAATACCGCCGTCTTTAAATACCGCACCCAATACCGCCGTCTTAAAGACCGAAATCTAAAAAAAACAAAAACAATACCGCCGTCTTTAAATTAAAGATCAAAATCTAAAAAAAAAAAAAATCATGCATTATATTTTCTAAGGACTTTCTGATTAGTCCTTGGAATATAATCTTTTTATTTTATTAAATGACTCAAGTTCTCAGGTCAAACAAATAAGTACAATAATAAAAAATATATCTAATTTCGAAGGACGAACGCAAAAGCGTTAAAATATGCATTTAATTTATTTTTAAAATTTAGTTTTTTAAGATTTAGGGCCTTTCAACTAATTATGGCAAAAAAGATGGTGAAAAACATACTGTCATCCAAAACAGGGCCAACAAATAAAATAAGTTTTGTCTAATAAGTTAAGAGAATTAAGCCATTCTCAATCGTAAAATATGATTTTAATATATCATTACTAGAAAAAAAAAATTACTTTTAAAAATGGTTAAAAATAAATTGCTTTTAATATTGTCCGAGGAATTTTGAACCGCTGCCTCGATACAATGGTTTCCAAGAGTGACTCCTAATCATTAAATCTTGAAATCGTCTTGAAAACTTATAGACGAAAGAAACAACTTAATTGCATTGCACAGCGGATACAATACAGATTGATTTTCGGAACTGTATTAACTATACAAAAAATATACAGTTGTTAAAATTCCAAGTACGGTACGGATTCAGGGCCAAGGTGATTTTCGCCAACAAATGGCTGCTGCCGCAATTTTTTTTTTAATAACTAGTGAGTTGCCTATGGTTAAAAATTGTTTTCATTTAATGTTTATACAGTAGAATCTCGATTAACCGACCTAATTCGATCCAAAGGTAGGTCGGTTAAGCGAAAATTCCGGATAAAAGAGAGTTGTAAAAAACAATAAAAAGTCAATGATTTTCGTTTATTGAATACAGGACTTTTAAGGTTTTTTCATGACATAATTGTTGGAAATGAGTTTTTGTTGCAATAATCTTGATAGTCTTTGTTTCGCTTGCTCTATCCTGGAGTCTTTTTGAAGGCAATAGTTCAGTTTGATCTGCATCCGAAGGTTGCTTTAACCATGTCAGTTCTTTAGAAAAACAGTGAAAAGCCTCACCGTTACTTATGTAACTTTAGAGCGAGGGAAAAGATTACGGTTTAAAAAGGAACAAATGATTTATTACTCATTTGGAAGATTTTTGATGTCGACTAAATGATTGCCGGTTAACAGAGAGTTCCGGATAAAGGAGGGACGGTTAATCGAGGTTCTACTGTATATTGTAAATTAAAATAGCAAAAGACTATTGCAGATGGCGCCATTGCTGAGGCATTGACGTAAGGGTTTCAAATATAAAGTAAAATATATTAGACACTAATTTCGAGTTTTTAATTAATGCCATTTCAATAAGTGATCTTTTTCGGACCTATTCAACAAATGTCAAAGTGAAAGTAGTTTCTAAATGCACTGGGCTAGAAGGTTGTAACATAGCGTGTATAGGGAAGAATCCTTACTATACTAAACTCCAACTTAACTTGACATCACTACACGATAGATCTTCACCGTGCTCATAGGTAGTTAATCCAATTTAGCGGAGTAAAGATATAATTCTCGCCAAACGCCTTTTGTTCTCTACTGGGTTGTGGTTTGGCGAACATTATTCTTTCACGCCGCCAACATGGATTATATACCTATGAGCACTGTGATGATCTATCGTGTAGTGATGTCAAGTTAAGTTGAAGTTAAGTATAGGACATTCTCTTGAAATGTTGTTTTGTTGTTGTTTTGTTGTTTTACTTGGTTTATTTGTTTGCAGCGCCAAAGTGAACCCACGGGTGCTTATATATACGGGTGAAAGAAAGATTCAGCTTTGTATATGGCTAATCATAAGAGGGCAAACTGCAAAATTTTAATAATTTCACAGTCAAAATCATTTGTCATAAGCGTCCATCTTGAAGTTATGATCCTGAATGAGATGTCATGAGGACACTACCATCTATACTTTTTTTTTCATAATTCTATTTTTAAATAAAAAGAAAAAAAGATAGATGTCCCTTATTTGAAATTAAAAAAAAAAATTTACAAAAAAAAAAAAAAAAATGTTTTTCACTTTTTAAAAAAATTAAGATTTTGCGCACATTTTTTAAAATGCTAGGTTTTTTTTAAATATTCAAATTTGTTCCTGCAATTTTTTCTGAATTTTTTTTTAAACCATAAGAATTTTACTTTAGTGTTAAAAAAAAAAAAAACCTTTAACATATTTTGTTAATTGTAATGCCAATTTAAGAAATAGATATATTTTATAAAATGCTCTAAAAATTTAAGGTTTCTCCATAAGTTCGAAAAAAGACCTTAGCGTTCAAAAAATATAATATCAATAAAAAACGAACGGTGAGAAATATCGATTTGAAGTTTTCATTTGTTAAGACGATCATCCTATCATCTAGCATAAAATGTCACTTAACACATTAAAAATTTTAGATAAAGTTTTAAAATTTTGCAAACATATTTAGAAGATTCAGAACTGTGATTATAGTTAGTAGTAAAAAAAAAAAAAAAAAAGGCAAATTTGCTGTTTTTAGGGTAAAGTGTACCCTTAACCTTGGTTTTATTCAAAAAGGAATACCTAACTTTGAAATACCATAACTTCGAAACAGAAGCATGACAAAAATATGAACTCATCACGTTATACAGTAGAACCTCGATTAACCGTCCCTCCTTTATCCGGAACTCTCTGTTAACCGGCCATCATTTAGTCGACATCAAAAATATCCCAAATGAGTAAGAAATCATGTGTTCCTTTTAAACCGTTATCTTTTCCCTCGCTCTAAAGTTACATAAGTAATGGTGAGGCTTTTGACTGTTTTTCTAAGGAACTGACATGGTAAGAGCAACCTTCGGTTACAGATCAAACTGAACTATTGCCTTCAAAAAGACTCCGGGATAGAGCAGCGAAACAAAGATTATCAAGATTATTGAAACAAAAACTCATTTGCAACAATTATGTCATAAAAAAACATTAAAAGTCCTGTATTCAATAAACGAAAATCATTTACTTTTTATTGTTTTTTACAACTCTCTTTTATCCGGAATTTTCGCTTAACAGACCTACCTTTGGTCCGAATTAGGTCGGTTAATCGAGATTCTACTGTATTTATATTTTATACAACAATCTGTTGCCTAATTTTAATGTTGTAACTAACTTTGCAACCAGGTGAAATTTCATACCTGTCTGTCCATCATAGCACTTGTCTTTTCCTTCTGTATCGTACTGTCGCGTAATTTTATTTCAGAGTTACAAAGTCTTTTCTGATAAACCCTGGCCGACCAAACGGTATAGTGGTTAGCGTGCTAGCTTCTAAACCGCGAGGTGGCGGGTTCCGAGTCCCGTGTAAGGAGGCATGGGTGTTTGCAAATGTATGTTGGCTTGTCTAATGACGAATGTTTCGGCGCATTATAGCCCTCGTGTTGCTGACGGCGCCAGATAATCTGAAAACAACCAACTAATAAACCATGAGTAGTAAAACGATCGTTTATTTATTTTCCTGTATTTTTTTTTCTCCTTATGATATGTATGTGGGAGTAGACGATCAGAGAAGGGACACTTGCTGAGTGTAGAATCCAGCTTTAATGAATCCTTATTGCCTCTTATCTCATACTACATCAGGCACAAGCGCCTTTCTTACGTATATTCACATCGAGAATGTTCAGTGATCTGTCTCTCTAATCAGAATGAGGAATATCTCCCTCTGCCGCTAGGAGTCGCCACGAGGGGTTCTCTAGTGGTGCGCCCCCTATCTCCACATGTATGCATACTTCTAAATGATAAGCGTAAGTCGTACTTTTATAAAATGTATGTTCAGTCACAATGGACAATTTCGGCATTTTTTTTTTTTTTTTTAATTTTATTTAATTCTAAATATTTCGAAAAGGCCATAAATACGAAAATTTCTGCTTACTGCGCTGTTTCTTTCTCTCTCTTTTTTTTTTTTTCAAACTTTGCGACAAAAGTTCGCTTGTTAGACTTTGTTGGGAAAACGACACATTCTGCTCGAAGCTAATGTGACGTCATTTGATCTGAAACAACTTGGCTTGAAATGTAGCAGCGGAAACTAGTTTTACAAATTTCTCGTAAATCGCTCCAACCGGCACGAGATATGGCAATGGACAAGTTGAGCATTTTTTTTTATTTTTTATTTTATTAAAAGTGACGAAAGACAACCAAAACTAGAAAAAAATTTGAAATCCATTCAATATTTCTCGAGTTATACCCGTTTCAATTTCCCACTTTTAAAAGCGCGGCAAAATGAGACTAGCTTAGCTGTGACGTTCCCCTACGTCATAATCCGACTTCTGCTTCGCGCGGTCTTGGAAACAATCATGAATTTATTCGCATTGCTATAGCGCGTTTTGATTTTTTTTAAATCTTGTATTCTTTTAATCGATTTAAAATTATGTCCTCAAATTCAGAGTACAAACCTTGCCTCGTCTCAAATTATAAGAGTTCTTTAATTTCTGACGCTGCTAAATTATTTATCAGTGTTGTTAAACACGCAGATATTCGCAAGAAGTGGTGTAAAGTCATGAAACGAGACAATGTATCTGCAAAAAAATTTTCGATGCGTTTGTGAAGATCATTTTGATGTGATAATAGCAAACCTATTACTCTTGTTTTTATATAATGACCTAATTATTTAAAAATTCTATGATATACTGTGGTTTTCTGATAAATTCACAATAATAAAATTATTTTCTGGCTCTTTTTTAAAATTTTTGCATTGTGGAAACATGTAAAAAAATCAATTGTCTGTAATATTTGATTTTGAAATTCTTATAATCCATTTGTTATTTGAAATGTCTCGTAGTCACATACAAAAACGATCATGAACTCTAAATGAATATTTTGTACGATAAATTAAAATTGTCAGACCAAAATTAGGATATTACGAACGACTTTATTTTTTATCACAATAACAGTTCGAACACACTTTACCCAATATTTGCCTCTGGTACCTCAATAATATGTAGTATAAAATTTAAAAACACTATCCCAGTCACCAGATTTGAACCCAATAGAAAACATTTGTTGAGAAAACTGGTGTAAGAAATCACAACATTAAAATGGAAAGGCAATTCAAAAAGCATTGTCTCCATTTGTTTTCCTTGCAGCTCTGTTAAAAAAAAAAAAAAAAAAAAAAAAAAAAAAAAAAAAATATATATATATATATATATATTAAGGATTTTAAAACCATAACGTTTAATTATTTTTGTTATTTAACATTTTTACAAGCTTTATGAAAATTGCAAAGGAATTTCAAAAAATAATGCTTTTTTGGTATTATTCCAATGCTTTTACGATTTTCCTTCTTTCGATATTTAATTAAATACATTTTTAACCGCAATATAACTTACACATTCGGAATCAGCTTTGCTTTCTTTATTAAAATTTATTGTTTTTTACCTTTTTTTAAAAAATACGCAACTTCTCCATTGTCTAAAAAACACAACAACTATTTGGCAGAAACCTCAAGATAATCATATTGGTTTACTTTTTCCTCAATAGTATTGATGTACATCATTAACAATATGAAATTCTCAAACTATCTCCTTGTGGATGAGAACAATGTTAAGAAAACTTAACTTGATAATATTAACGAACATTTGTTTGTGATTTTGTCTCTTCGCTTTACATTGCCGACTTTAGTTAACTTTTCTTTTCTTTCCAAATAATTTTTTTTATAGAAAACTAAAATACTTCACATATGATGCTGGACGAGTTTTTGTCTATGACATGCAATGGCGTGCAGGGTCATTTGTGGTTGAGATATATTACTATTGTTTAGTTAATACAAGCCAATTTTTTACGCAAAAATGGGAAACATATGGGGAAGGAATCATAAATTGAAAATAATAATAGTGTAAGTCCACATTGGAGCCAAAGCAGATAAATTGTAGAACTTTTAACCAGTAAATTACAAAAAATTAAATATTAAATATGGAACTGGAGGTCCCGACTGGTTTCTCATCAGATGGTTCAACCAAATGGAAACATCCAGGAGGTGTTTCTTGCAAGAGTGCGGGCACTAAAAGTAGTTTTTGAACCTTGACGCCTCCCCACCAGAACAATGAGGAAATATAGTAAAAAAAAAAATTAAACAACATTCCCCACTATCCAGCACGAAGACAGCAAAGCTACAATAGTAAAAAAAAAAAAAATTAATGAAAATGAAGCAATAACTATATCCAAATAAATAATACGCAATACTCTGCAAATCTCCAATTCGAATATTCTGAATACAAGCAAATTTATAAACGTAAAAACAAAAAACATAAGGATAAAGAATCAGAAAAGGGAAAAAATAATAGTGTAAGGCCACATTGGCGTCAAAGCAGCACAATGGACAATTCCCGCATTTTTTAAAAACGAATGAAATTGATTTATATTTTAAAAGAATTTCTTTCTGATTTCTAAATATCCAAATGAAAGTTCTTTAAAAAAATTAGTTATTTAAATATTTGGAAAAGAAAATGCGCAAAAACCCCTCAAATTGCGATCCGCTCAAAACGGGCCGATTTTGAGTATGACGTCAAGAGTCCCGAAAGGTTTGGTGACGTATTCCCTTCGCTCCGTTTGTTATGGTGAAGTTTCTGCCACAAAGTGTCAGCTATTTACTCTGTGGTTTCTACTTAGTAGTTGCCGTTTCTCAAATATTTTTAGTCGCCTATTTTGTAGGTATTTGTTTTTTATTTAAATGCAAAAATGGAACCTGGTTTTGTAAGAGGCCAATCGGACAATTTGCTAAAAATTGACTCGACAATGATGGCTGTCTATTTCAGCAAGAATATGGATTTTGTAACAGTGGAAACCCGTGGCGTAAAAGCCAATAGGTAAGATTCCATGCTTTAATTAATTTGAATGGTTTTGTTGTGCTTGGAATAAAAAGTTTGGTGGGAAATATCGGTATTTTTTCGTTAAATGGGACCTTTGTCAATATCCAAGTTTGCTCCAAGGTGATTTTTGCCAAAAATGGCTGCCCCGACATTTTTTTAATGACAAGTTAACATAATTTTGGCGTGGTTTTATGTAAACAATTCTTGGCGCAGAATCAGTACCGGACTTTCATTTTTAACCCATTACTTTGCACTTGATATTTACAAAAATTTAGAATAGCTTTCCTAACATAAAGCTTGTTTTAAACTTAAAAGGCAAACATTCTTTAGTTTACCTAACATAAAAATTATCATAAATGTAACTTTCTTCAAAATGATCTTCACAAACATGTCGACAGATTCTTCATCGTTTGGCACCACTTTTTTCGAGTATTTTCATTCCGTGGTACGTACATGAAAATTGTGTCAGGAGTTGTTAAGGTTGTGCTTTTGCACGATACGATATTTGTAGAAAATGTAAGACGTTTTAAGAAAAAATCAATCAAATAATCTCATAACAAATTGACGAGAAGACAAATATTTGAAATTTCCATGATAACAACGTTTTAACAGCCGCCACCGCCACGTGACTGATGGAGATATTTTGGAAGCGGTGACGTCACAATGGAGTCGCAAAAAAAAAAGGTCCGTTTTCCCTCAAATTCTGACAGGCAAACTTAAAATGCAAATTAAAAAAAAAAAAGCGTGGAAAATAGAAATTTTTGTGTTAATGGTCATTTCGAGACATTTAGAATCGAATAAAGAAATAAAAAAAAAAAATTTTAAAAATGCGGGAATTGTCCATTGTATAACTTATAACCAGTAAATTACAAAAAATATGCTTGTATTCAGAATATTCTAATTGGAGATTTGCAGCGTTTGAGCATCCTTTATTTGGATATAGTTATTGCTTCATTTTTATTAACTTTTTTAATTTTTTATTTTTATTTTTTACTATTGTAGCTTTGATGTCTACGTGCCGGATGGTGGGGAATTTTGTTTAATTTATTTTACTGTATTTCCTCAATGTTCTGGTGTGGAGGCGTCGGGGTTTAAGAATTACGTTTAGTGCCTTTTTGGCCGTACTCTTACAAGAAATGCCTCCTGAATGTTTCCGGCTGGTTGAACCCCCTGATGAGAAACCTGTCGTGACCTCTAGTTCCACATTTAATACTTAATTTTTTTGCAATTCGTTGTTTAGTCATTGTTTGTCATTTAATTGATAAAAAGAAAAATCCATAAATCCATCGTTTTATTTTAACCATTTTTCATAAATGTGGATAGTTTTTATTATCTCTTTTTATATTATTTGGAGTAATTAAATTCTCGAATTACTAAAACTTAAATTTTCAGAATACTTGTGTAATTTTTTTTTATGATTTCGACAGTTTTGGAAAGTATAAAAAAAGTAGTTTTCGGAGAATGGTCTGTCTGTGTGAGTCAGTGGGAGCAAAAACCCAGAACGAAGCCTAATAACAATATTCTTTTTAACTTATGAGACGAAACTCGACAATAAGGTTTTAGTCAAAATTTGCACCTGCACAAAAAGTACATGACACTAAAAATGTAGGTTTTCCCTCAATTTGCCCCCCCCCCCCTACTCCCCACCGGCTCCAACGATTTTCTAAGAATCTTGATTGGTAGGTGTTCTCATTACCCCTATCATTGCAAATGCCGTAAAAATATACCAAACATGTAAACCGTACGAACGTTATACAATAATGGAAATTGTTGTTTCAAGAATCCACCCATCACTATTTAATAACTAAATTATTAGGTAGTAGTCCGAGAGGCAACTGCAATTTTTGGACCTCATCGAACATCATTCTGAATTTTTTATAGAGATTGGAGAAAAGTGAGTGGATTAGGAATCCACTGGTCTGCCGTGGCAAAAATGGCCGAAACTGATCAAAAATCGCCTTGGAATGAGTTGAACTAAAATCCGATTGCCAAATATGTCATAACTTGCCAAAAAGAGAAAAAACTTTTTCGTCTGGCAACCCTGCATTTTGATTTTCAATGAGAAAAGGCGCAAACGATTTTTGATATCTGGCTCGGAAAATGTGTATCTTTTAAAAGTAAGCCAAATTGGCGACATCAGTTACGTTATCCATGACGTAATGTTTATTGCCAACTTAGCTCCCTTTTAATGGATGCAAGTAGACCGTCGCCAGATATCTGAATCGTCTGCAACATTCTTAATTGATAATTAAAGAGTGAGGGTTACCAAATAAAAAAAAAAAATTTCATTATTTGGCAAGTTATGGCTCATTTGGCAATTGGATTTAGTTTAACTTATTAAAAGTCGATTTTTGATTTTCGATTCGTAATCTACTCACTTTTCTCTAATTTCTATAAAAAAATCAGAATGATGTTCGATGGGATCCAAAAATTGCAGTCGCCTCTCAGTCTATAGCAGGATAGGTTCAAATTGCAGTCGGCGTTATTACTAGACGTAACAAGCAAAAGAAAGTGCATAAGTAGTTTTCCAAACTTGATACATTTCATTGTAGTTTTCCGTATAAAGTCATACTAATGGAAGGAAGATAAAGTTGGTAAAAAATAATAACACTATTTATATCTCGCTTGTGAATGAACCTAAAAATTTTCAAAATTAAATTAAGTTAAAATTTAAGACCCATATTCACAATCGCCATAATTTTTTAATGCACTTACGATGCAAATTCAATTCCGTTTTAATTCCTATATATTCACTTCGATTTTGAGTGCGTGGAGGGAGAGAGGGGGGGGGGGGGGAGTTGGTTGGCTGCGTATGTCGTTGGTGGGGAAATCTGCGTTGGCCTAATCGATCCCCTTGTCATTACTCAATCGGTCTGAAACTTGGCAGATAGATTCGATGTCGATGACAATACATTCTATCAAATTTTGGAAGCTGTCACTGTTCTTAAAAGATCGATTTTACGGAATACTAATTAACCGACTAGCCGTCATCCAATCGCGCTAAAATAGTATTAACCAATCATTGAGGAAATTCTTTCCTGACGTCAAAATTGTTTTAATAAATAAATAGTAAAATTATTTTAATCAGAATAAATAAAAGAGGTATTTGAATGTGAGTGCATTCATTCAATGGCATTTTCAACGAATAAATCTTGAAAAGTAGTTTACCGCATATTTTTGCTGATAGAGATGTTTTTATTACTTAAAATTAAGATGCAAACACCAAGCACAAGCTGACAACAAAAACTGTCCTTTGTTAATGAATATAAAATGTTGGCGATGTATTTAAAGAATTTATATGAAAACTTTGTTTTTATGGGTTATGTTACTATCCCTGGCCTCGCATGCCAAAGGTGCCGGGTTCGAATCCCGGGCTAGGCATATGGATGTTCGTTGTAGTTCGGAATCCACGTTAAGCTGTAGGTCCTGACCTGATTAGTCGTCATTGTGCATAAAAATAGGTAATTGAGCGTATAAATCATCGAACTATGCTATTATCCTGGTAAGTGTATATTCTCGCTATGAGCTGTAATTTGAGATATAATGCGAAACCAGATGTTTCAATATAAATCGCATGCCGACCAAACGGTATAGTGGTTAGCGTGCTAGCTTCTAGACCGCGAGGTTGCGGGTTCCGAGTCCCGTGTTAGGCATGGGTGTTTGTAAATGTATGTTGGCTTGTCTAATGACGGATGTTTCGGCGCATTATAGCCCTCGTGTAGCTGACGGCCTCCAGATAATCTGATAACAACCAACCAACCAACATAAATCGCACAACGTAATTTCTGCGTGATCCCTTTCCTAGTTCCACTTCTATGTCTCTTTTCGTACGCGAAAAGATAATTAATTCTTGACAGAACAGATGAGATATAAAACAAAACCGAGACTTGGGAAAATTAAATGCGGGGGGGGGGGGGGATGGCATAATTAAACTCGCGACAAAGTGACAAATCCAGTGGCTTTTTGGACTTTGTTTTTTCGTCTGTTTTTCTCGGCTTGTTGAATCGTCTGCGTATGAATGAACCGGATGTGGAATGTTTTATGAATAAACAACTGGAACCTATGTTTATGTGAGTTATCTTCTTTCAAGAAAAATAGTAGCGATATTATATCTCAAATACGGTTCCCTGTTTAATATTTTTTTTTTCTTCCGTTGGGAATGAATAATAATAATTTTTATTGTTAAAAGCACAATGGATTTAATGTTGAATGCAATATAACGTTAGATAAGATTTAACATCAAAAGAAGGAACCCTCGTTAATTAGCCAATGTGTCGGGGCATCTTGACGTTATAAACAATGCGATTGTTTTTTTTTGTTTGTTAGATGACATATAACTTGATAATTTGTTAGATAAATGTAATAGAATTACCTCGGATTACAATTGTGTCGTGCAAACTTACTGAAATGACTGTAGTTTTCTACCAAATTTTACCATGTTTATATATTAACACTCAAAAGACATTCGCGCATTCTTCATTTGACTCCGTTTCGACCTCTGAAGTTATAAAAATGAAAATAGCTAACTTTTCTATGATTTCCTTTGTTTGCAATCATACTAAGTTTCAGATATGTGACTACATTGCAAGTGAAACGTAAGAATATTCGTCTTTGGAATGATTAATCCATTTTCAACCCTTTAAAATTGGTTAATTGAGATGTAAATAGTTTACTATTTTTTAAACGTTCTTATTGACATTTGTACCGAATTTCACAGTTGTGACTGCATTGCAAGTGATACATTAGGATATTCTTCGTATTGAACGCTTTGATCTTTTCCGAATAAATTAATCAAGATTGGGATGATTTTCTATTTCTATACTTATTTGTGTTGATATTTGTACCGCATTTCAGAGTTGTGGATGTATGGAAGAACTATAGTGATACAGTCAGTGAGGACTGACTTTAAAAACAGAGATAACTTTTATAAAAATTCCATATTAAGGTTAGGATTACAAGAAAAACGACAGAAACATCATTTAGATATCAAAGAAATCCGTTATCAAAAATCATGAAAAATGTCTATTTTGAGATTTTAATTGCTTCAAATAGCGGCTTTCGGTTTAACAGTGATGTAAAATGCTTTGCAATACTTAAATTGAAAGTTACATATGTTGCGGGCATACAATGAATTAAGGGGGATTGCTTACTTTGAACTTGATTCACTCAAAAGTATGTTTTTGATGCATCTTTTTTATTTAAGTATAAAAGATAAATCAAAACAATTTTTTATGATATTAACATAGGCTTTTTTGTAAATATTGCCTAGGTTCTTACAAAAATATTTTTTGTACTTAACCTTTACTAAAACAATGAAAAAAACCTTTTTTTTTTTAATGTAGGTGAACCCATACGCCAAATGTTTATTCCCGATATGTATGAAACGCAATTTGTATATTTAATTGAAATATGTATACAGAAAGTAAGATAATTTCAATATTTGAGAAAATGTCCACGAAACGACCTCCACTTTTTTCAGATTGAGAGAGAAATCTTCATAATTCTTCTATCGCAATTCAAAACCATAAACTTCTACCTATCTCAACGTTTTACGAGAATCCAAGTTCTTCCATAAATCTGAAAAGGGATATTTCCTTCGATTCCAAGTGCCTATCAAGCGATTGCAACATAAGCATAAAATCGATCCTAGATAGCGCAGTGGCAGATTTACTGCGGTAGTTTCTTATTTGGTTAACAAACAAAACAAAAAAATGCAAATATTGCGTCTCTAATCTAAAACAACGTTATTTCTATGCTTTCCGATTACAGATTTGGGATCTGAGGTTCATAATTTTAATAATAGTTTATCTATGTAAATAACGTGATATAAAATGCAATGTGTCCATAAACACGAATCAGTTGCAATTTTAAATAACTCACTTTTAATATTATCCAGAACTCTATATCGCTTTGAGCTGTAAATGAACAGGATTGATCTAAACCACTAAAAATAATTAAATAATGTGCATTATGATTGTAGATTCCCACCGGACAAATTATCGATACATTTCATTATCTCTTTTAAAAAGAACGAGTTTTCAGCAACATATATTTTCTCGCTGAAACGTAACTTGATTAATCCTTGCGCGTATGTATAATTCTATGTTTTACAACCATGGAATTATTTGGCGTTCCATGTTCTTTATTTATATGCGATGATTTTAATTTATGTGATAATCAGTGTAAAATATTGATAATATACACTTATACAGCGCAATTGTTTATTTTGTACAAATCTATCTTAAAGGAGATTTTTTAAAAAGATGTGTGTCTCTTACAAGTGAAGTTATAGCAAACGATTTCTAGTAATAAACTAATGGCTGTAAAACATTGTAACAGAAAAAAATAATAATTAAGGTGTGGAGAAGGTGGCACACTACAAGATAGGAAGAGGAAGATTAAAATGGATTGAAGGAAGAATATTTTCAAGTTTTTACAGATTGCTACAAACACCTCGTGTGAAGAAAGTAGTTGTGTAGTATAGAAAGTAGTAGTATGTTTTCAATTCGGATAAATTGCCGACCAAACGGTATAGTGGTTAGGGTGCTAGCTTCTAGACCGCGAGATTGTGGGTTCGAGTCCCGTGTTGGCATGGGTGTTTGTAAATGTACGTTGGCTTGTCTAATGACGAATGTTTCGCCACATTATAGCCCTCGTGTTGCTGACGCCGCCAGATAATCTGAATACAACCAACCAATCAATTCGATAAATACTTCAGGTTGATTTATTGATTCTTAAACCGTCATTCGTACCAAATACCCAACTCTTATAATGTTTCCGATTCATATAAATAAAACTATATTTGTGTTATTAACGTAAAGCCTTTCAAGTGTTAAAAATATCCTTTTATTTAATGTTTAACGTTATTTCTAAATTACATTTTTTTAATTTACTTTGAGAATTTTAGATTACTAACTATATAGTATTATAGTAAGATTAAACAGTTAGGCTTGTCTACAACTGGTGCCCGTCTGACAGAAAAGTACCTAAAGGTGTTGATAATAAATAAAAAAACTCTAGTTTTTTTGGCATTCATATTTTCTTAATTTAATGTTAATGCTTTTATACCTGGTATAATAATTTATACGTTTTAAAACAATACTCGGGCAGATATTAGAGTAAAAAAATGAAGCAGAATTAGCTCTATCTTATAAGAATTGACGATCCTTCAGAAGCTATTTGAAATCGGGATAATATCCCTCCTATCCTTACGACATACCATTCCCATTTAATTTAAATTCTGTCAACCATACATTAGATGCTTCGGAAGGATGGTTGGTTGTATTCAGATTATCTGGCGCCGTCAGCAACACGAGGGCTATAATGCGCCGAAACATTCGTCATTAGACAAGTCAACATACATTTACAAACACCCATGCCTAACACGGGACTCGGAACCCGCAACCTCGTGGGTCAAGAAGCTGGCACGCTAACCACTATACCGTTAGAAAAAAGTTCGGATTTGTGTTTTAGTGGTGAAACGCCATAAAAACTCGATCTCAGCTCAAGAAGTTGCCAATGCACGTAAAAATTGGCAATGCAAATAAAGGATTTGTATTAAAATTTTTGTTTTTATGGGTTATATTATTATAACCGAAGTTATTATCTTAAATGTGAATTTTGCGATGAGGCAGACAACATCTTTTGTAATGATATCCATTTGTGGAGAACATAGTGGAAATGCGGACATTTTGACTAACAACCACTCATGCAAAAAGTACTCAGCGAGTCTAATTTCGAAACAGTCTTCCAGTCACGTAGCTACATAATGGAATCTTAGTTGCACTCGGAGAAAAACAATTTCTCGGATTGTTTCTGAAAAGGAATTTTTTTTTAGTTAAATTATTATACTCTTTCTGAATATAACCCTG
Organism: Linyphia triangularis; assembly: GCA_963978545.1. Lineage (NCBI taxonomy): Eukaryota > Metazoa > Arthropoda > Arachnida > Araneae > Linyphiidae > Linyphia > Linyphia triangularis. The sequence goes on along the minus strand of OZ021727.1, from coordinate 2,343,593 downwards.
AATACATTGCTTTGTAAGTGTTGGTATACCATTTTGTCCCGACAGGAATGTGTTGTTAAATAAAGTAAAAACAATCAAATTTAATTCAGAACTCAAACGTCAAGATTGTTTTTACACTTTTAGCTTGCACTTAAATATTCTCCTATTCGTACAAAAATAATGATGAGGTAAAATATACACAATGAATTCGAGCCTTATCTCTTTTACAAACCATCTTCTACATTCTACGCAGTGAAGAATAACAGTAAGTGATGAATATTAATTCCAGAGATATGGAACGTGTGAGTACTGAATCATATATGATTGCTTTTACTTTATTCAACGACACATTCCTGCACTGTGTAGAATGTAAAACAAATTAAATAAAGTAAAAACTATCAAATGCGATTCAGTATTCACACGTCAAGTGTCCCATATCTTTAGAACTAGTATTCATCACTTATTATTATCCTGCACTGCGTAGAATAATAGAAGATGGTTAGAAAAAGCGATAAGGCTCGAATTCAGTGTGTAATATTTAACCTCATTACCATTTTATATGAATTGGAGAAAGTTTGTTTTTAGTTTGTATTTAAGGGTAAGCTAAAAATCTCAAAAATAGTGATTTTTATACATATTTAAAATTCAAATTATTCAGCTTATTTTAATATCTAATTTTATCCTGCACTCTTTATAATTCTGGGTAAAAATTATTGTTTTCTAAAAATGCGACAACATTTGTCATGCTGCAGTTTTAATTAAAATTGCATTTACTTAAATATGTTACTTTTCCCAATTTAAATGTGCTTTTATGAACAAAATACAACTACAAGCCTGTAAATGAAATTTTATATCTATAACTGGCTTATATCATAAATTTATATGAGGTGTTAACATTTTAGCAAAATTCTTATTTATTACTTTTTTAATGGTTTCTTTTAAGAGATAACTGATTTTTAGCGATATTTTGTTCATATTTTCATTAATATTTTTAAAAAAAACCAAGCTAACATATTTCTCAAATTTTGATCACAGGTTATGAAAGTAAGTTTAAATAGCATTCAGACACAAACTTCAAAATTATCATTGCGTTAGTTAAAAAATACTAAAAAAATGGCTCTTTCAACATCAAACGAATAGCGCTTACCAAATAAACTTAATTATTATTTTGTGGGTTAATTGCATACAACGCTTATATCATTAAAACATTTAACACATAAAAAAGCATCTCCCCGTCAACACTTCCAATCGATATAAAAACATGCATTATTTAAATATGCTTAACATGAAGAAAAAAAATCAAACATTTTTGCTAACTTTTTATTGTGTATATCTTTAAAAAAAAACCAATGAATTATTTTTGGGGGAAAAAAAAATTACAACAAAACGTACCACAGTATCACATCAGCTTCTGATATTGCCGATAACATAATCCTCATTACTATAAATAATTATTTTCACCATATTTATCCATTGACCTCGCATCTGTTTCTATTTCAATTCAACAGTCTCCAAATGGTTTATTAAAAACTATGAATAGCCGTGATTCGCTACGAAATTTTACGATGTGCATTTTAGGGATCAAGAGACCTTCATTTCGAGTGTTTAAGCCCATTTTAATCCCTGAAAATTGGTTAACCGATATCGGAATATCTTACTTTTTGTACGCTTGAACTTGTTGAAATGTGTGCTAATATCGTTGCTGTGACGAAGCTATGTTCATCACACTGGAGATTCAAGGAGGGATACTCCAATGGAAAGCTTAAGTCCCCCTCCCCTTCTCTGTGTCTTCCCGGCAAAGCAACAAACGATAAACTCACATTGGAAAAAGAATGCATCATACATCCAATTGTCACGGACGCGAGACAGGTTCGACATTTTGTACATTTTTTCGACAGTTAAGGAAAGATTTAGGACACCACGTGCCGCCACTACAAACGTTACCATTTTCCCAATCAGAGCATACGAGGGCGTGATATCCACAGCCTTCTCATTCTTAGAGGCGTCCAATTGAAAGTACTGAACACACTTATTTCCCATACATCCAATAAGTGAGTTTTTAAGAGGTTAGAAAAGTCAAGACACGAGAACTCTTATAGTCTATACTAAACTTCAACTTAACTTGGCATCACTAGACGGTAGATCGTCACAGTGCTCATAGGTATTTAATCCATTTTGGCGGCGTGAAAGCATAATGTTCGCCAAACCACAACCCTGTACAGAACAAAAGGCTATAAGGTTTGGCGAGAATTATGTCATCACTCCGCTAAAATGGATTAATTGCCTATTGAAGATCTATCGTCTAGTGATGTCAAGTTAAGTTGGAGTTACTTTCTTAAATTTGTTCCCTTACTTCACTTTAGACACTGGACTCTCTATTATGATCTTTGCAGGCTGTATTAATTTTGAACACTAATTTCTGATCCCGACTGAAAACGGGTCGAGTACCAATACCACAAGCCCGATCTCGACTGAGCATGATTTGCTTGTATTCTTGAGACCCTTTATTTATTTAAATGAGTCATTTAAGCAAGCTGCCGTCATTCCTTTGACTTTAGTTTTTTTTATTCTAAATTTTGGCAATTTAGGACTGTATTACTAGATCTGGTGTTATAGATGCGTCATTCCAGTTTCATGGTTTTCGCCTGCAAAAACAATGAAGATGATGATATTATATTATCTCAGCGGCCTTCATGTCAATTGTTGTGGCTACTTTGTAAGTGGATAGTTTGGATATATCGAAATGTTTTACCTCTTTTCTATTCGTTAAAATTGGTTAATCCGTATCGCTAATGTTTTCTGTGTTTGTCCTTGTTGACATTCGTACCACATTTCTGAGTTATGATTTTATGGAAAGTGGGGAGGGCTTTTTATTTTATATGTAGAGATATCACTTCATTTCATTTCGCTTATTTGATTCTCACTAAATTGGCATTTAAGCGGATAATGCAAATTTCCGAAGTAGAAACACTAACCAAAAATTTGCCATTATCCGAAACTTGAAATTCAAATTTTTTTTTATCTGCTTACATCAAATCAAGAACAACGTTTCAGTGAAATGGGGGTAGAATTTTAGGAGCTTAAATTATTTAAGTGTTAAAATGTCTTGTCCGGAGCAGCGCATTCAGTTTAAACAAAACTTGAGAATTCAATATTATTATAATTTTATTTATTTTCAGTTTAATGATATTATTCCCAATTTTTTGCTGCTTTAATATATTGATTACAACTGTTAAGAATTAGAGTATTTTATAAGGCATTAAAATTTTTCTTTCATCGAAAAAACAGTAAAGTGTCAGGATTGTTTACTTTTTTTCAGGTGCACGAATAATTATATTGCATGCATTAAGTCAAGTTACCTGTTCTTTCTAAAAAAAATAATAATATATAAACGTTCACGAAACCCCTAATCCTCATAACTCATGTTTCTTGAGAATTGTGATTCTCAAAGTGTATCCAAACACGAGATAATAATAATAGCAAAAAAAAAGAAGCCCCACAATGTGTTGTCGCCGAGGGAGAATAACGCCCAAAACGTGGCGATACTTCTTTAGAAACTTCTCCCAAAGAAAAGTAAAAGTCTTCCAAGAAGGAGAACCGTTTAGAATTTGAAATTGAAATATTAGTATTAGCATAAGCTGGCCGTTGCCAGCCGCGGAAATCATGTATAATAAAAAGCTTCTTCTTGCAGTAGTGTTGACTTTGTTGTTAACAATGCAGCGAGGGTTCAGTATTATCTCTCTTGTCTCCAAGTGTGGGGAAGAAGAAAACTCATTTTGAATTTGGTCGCCAGTCATTTGCCTAAATCATCTTGATGCTTTTCTGGAATCACTCGGAAAAACTCGAGCAGAGATATCGTTAGTGGCGTGCTTTGTGTAACTATTATTTGGACTGGTTTTTCTGGAAAGCTTTTCTATTCCCATATTCGAAGTGCTTTTGTGGAATAAGATCCCTTGTACAGGTGTTTCCAAAGAAGCCATTAGTGAAACCCTTGGTTTTTGTAAATAAAACGCCATCTTCACGATGGAATCACAAATGGTAATGTCGCGCGATGCGGTGTTAAGCTGTTTATTATTTAGATACATAGATTGGTTTGCGCTCAGTAAAATACATTTTGTGAATGTTTTGAGGGTAATGCTTTTGCAACTAAAAGGATGGAAAATACGTGTTACGTCGCGTTTAAATAAATGTTACTGAGTAAAAATCATTGGCATTGAATTAAAGTATATTATTTGAATTTTAACGTCAACGATTTTTTTTAAACTTGACATTGGTTAAAATTATGGGGCAAAAATTTAAACAAAAAACTGTCATTAAATAAATTTAGTTTTGATTTCATGAATATGTTTTAAAATTACATTTTTTTACTTTATGAAAATTTAGATGAAGATTATGAGTTTAAAATTAGGCGTTACAGAATAGGAAAACAAAAAAAACCTCCCCATTTAGTAATACTTAATTTCAAGACAATTTAGCCAACAAAGTACAACAAAAATAGTTGGTCATGTTAAATGGATATACACAGTAGTGCGGAGCGTAAAAAATAAATTTTCGATTTTATTTTTGCCCTAGTGCAGAAAAGTTGGGTACTAGTGGGTAGGTTATGAGTGCAAGTTTTCAGGAAAAACAAAAAATGTCTTCCGTTTTCATTTCGTCCGTGATTTTTAGCAGATTTTTACCATATAGATTTTCATTATTTTCTATGCAGCTCTTTACTTTTTTCGAAATAAAATTCAGGAAAAAACAGAATTCACCACGGGGAGGTTGTTGCCTTGCAGTTCCATCCGTCCACCCAACCATATGGGCCAACCATATTCGCCGTTTTGAGGAAGCTACTGGCAAACCCTTTAACTGGTTTATCTTCAAGTTACACGCAAATGAGTTACCACTCCGACATTTAGTGCAGAATTTGGTAGGTGGAACTAATGGTCTTAATGTATTTTCTAGTCCAATGGGAAAGCATTGACAATGTGAAAACTTCCCAGTTGTGAGATTTGTAGTCATTTCGAAAGAATTTCCTGAAATCGACAGAAAGGATCTTAGTACAGATCAGCAATACCTTTGAGATATTTCTCAGGCTGTCAAAAATGGAAAATGATCATCAGGTTTTTCACAAAGACAACTGGGAAAATGTCTCATGCACTTTGGTTATCGACCGGAAATCGCATTTTGCTCGTATACATTAGTTCTTCAGAGACTTTAAATCAATTTCAAACTCTGGAAGAGTTTGTTATGAGAGTGTATTCAACAATGTGGTTTACAATCGAATTAAATCTATATTTCACTGATGGTCCACGAAATTTGAAGACGGAAATAAACGTCTCATGCTATCTTAAATACGAATTAAAGAATGTGGTCGATCCCCTTATCCAGAGAAACGGCTATTTCAGTCACCCGGAAGCAATAAACTTGTCAACGATATGGTTGGCCCTTATTGCTAAGAGCGGAGGAAATATATTTTGGAGTAAACACTCAGTTTAGAAGTTTTGCCCAAGTGCACAATATCTGACACCAGCTGCTGTTTTGAATAACAACTCGTAAAACCTAGTTGCGGGGACTTTTGACATTAATGTGATATTTTTGTCTGTTAAATTTGAAATAAATACCTGTGTAGTTTTATTATTTAAAACCGAACAAACTGAATCATGAATTTGTATGGAAGAATTATTAATTTTTCTTTTCAAGAGAATGTCTTGTCCTTTTCTAAGCGATAAATCTAATTTAGCATCAACTAATTTTGTGTCATGTGGCTTCAGTTTACATTTTGTCTGTAACTTCGCGTGATTATTCGCTACTGTATCTAGATATAAATCATGATTATCTCCAATATTTATATTAGTGGTTTGTGACATAAGCTTCCCTGTCTCGAAATTCAATTGCATCTTATGTTATTTAAAGAAATCATACCCCAAAATAACTGTGTACCGTTGTCCAAAATCTTGATCAACTACGTAAAAAGGGTGATTCAATTGCTTGTTGCCAATAGTAATTGGAAATTTATAAAACCCAAAATTATATATATAACCGGTGGGAACCAGATGCATAAAGCCAAAGAGTATCCTCTTAGCATAATGGTTTGGTGGATGTGGAACTCGCAAGGCAACCACCTCCCCGAGGTTAGTTCTGTTTTTTTCCTGAATTTTATTTTAGAAAAAAAGCAAAGAGCTGCATAGAAAACAATGAAAATCCCCATTTTTAATTGTATGGTAAAAATCTGCTAAAAATCAGTACGAAATGGAAGATATTTTTTGTTTTTCCTGAAACCTTGCACACATAACCTACCCACTAGTACCCAACGTTTCCGCACTAGGGCAAAAATAAAATCAACCATTTCTTTTTCGGTTACCCAGAAGCAATAATCCTGTCAATGATCCCAGACGACAGACAGCTTATTCAAGAACTTGGACTACGTAGGATTTTACGAGCAAGAACGGAAAAAAGGAAAGAGAACCGACACTAGAACATTCCATCGCTCAAAATCGAGGCAAATTCATATACAGACATCATTTATTGGCAGAAATGTATATTGAAGGGAACCCCTAATAATGTCTCATTTAACAAAAGTTGATTTGAGAAATTTGATTTTCACTGGAGAGTCTGTAGCTCAACACCTGGGAAGACTAAAATTTCCCTGCCACACTCCAAAGTGTTAAATGTTTCATGAAACTTTTAACAGATGCTTCTTTGACTGTGTATGGAGAAAGTAAGCGTTCAGTTACAACCCGAACAGAGTCGAGAAAATATATTTCATCATTTGAAACCAAATGCGATTACTGAGTAAAACCGGAATAACTGCAAGAGCAAGTTGAGTTAGTAGCCATATGGTTTGGTGGACAAGGGTGGAACTCGAAATGCAACCACCTCCCCGTGGTGAGATCTGGTTTTTTTCTGAATTTTATTTCAGTTGGTTGGTTGTTTTTCAGATTATCTGGCGCCGTCAGCAACACGAGAGCTATAATCTGCTGAAACATTCGTCATTAGACAAGCCAACATACATTTACAAACACCCATGCCAACACGGGACTCGGAACCCGCAACTTCGCTGTCTAGAAGCTAGCACGCTATACCGTTTGGTCGGAGAATTTAATTCAGAAAAAACCGAAGAGCTGCATAGAAAACAATGGAAATACACATTCTTTACCATATAGTAAAATCTGCTAAAAATCACGGATGAAATGTAAACGGAAGATATTTTTTGTTTTTCCCGAAACTTTGCACACATAACCTACCCACTAGCAACCGACTTTTCCATACTAGGACAAAAACAAAATCGAAAATTTCTTTTTTACGCGCCGCCCTAATACACAGTCTTTGTATAAATGCAGAAGCTATAACTTAAAATAATAATTTTAAAATAATGTGATAAGTTTACTGGAAAAAAAAAATATTTGGTATGAAAAGAAAGTAAAATTGAAAGTGATGATTTAGTATTTTATTGCTATAAACTGTTATTTAAGCATTATAATTTCAACTATTATTTATGTTGTGATGTTAAAAAGAATGGAAATTTCGATATCTCATCTTTCAGGCCCTTGAAAATAATTGAATTTGTTTTAAGGTTCAATTGTTCCCGTTTCTTATATGACTTTCCGATTTATTTATAATGGTTTCAGTATATTTATGTTGCAATGTTAAAAGAAATGAAAATTTTGATATCTCATCTTCCAGGTCCTTGAAAATAATTGAATTTGTTTTAAGGTTCAATGTTTTTTTCCCCATTTCTTTAAAATGGTTTAATTATTTTCAGATTTAGATAATTACAAAAGGTACAACTCGCCAAGATGCTTCGACGACATCTATGGTTTTTAATCGGCACGCTAAGTTAGACGTATATCGAGCTCGTAATCTATAATAATAAAACAAGCTGTGTGTCTGTCTATCTGTCTGTCTGTGGCTCTGTGGATCTATAGAAACCTACTTAAAATTGGAGTAGAGCTCTGAAATTTTCAGCATAAGTAGTTTTAACCTTCTAATTTTATATATTATAAACAACATTTAAAAATTTTAATTAGTTATTTTTTAATTAATTTTTTAATTAATAAATATGTTACAAAACGATATCTAATAGGGCTACAGCTCTGAAATTTTCAACATAAGTAGTTTTGGCCTTTTAATCGGACTTTTAAAAAACAGAATTTTAAATTTTTATTTTGTTCTTTTTTAATTAATTAATAAATATTTTATAAAACGATTACTAATAGGGCTACAGCGTAATACTAATTACTAATAGGGCTATTTCGTAGCGGAGAACGGGTATTTAGCTAGTAAATAATAAAAACAACTTCCATGATGTAGGAATTTCACTTTTCCATTCATTCTTTTTTTTCTCTTTATTTTATTACTTTTATGAATTTTAATTTTTTTATAAACTTTATTTCCAAATTTTTAACAGTTTCGCGACTGCTGAAATAAATACTAATTAAAAATTATAAAAATTACGGTTATTGAATGAATTTCATGTTTAATGAACTTTTACTATTTTTTTTTTTTTAACCTTTTGTTAACATATTAAGTATTAAAATTTATATCGTTTGCATCATACAAGCATAATATTAGTAATGTGTAAAAAAGTATACAACTTGGGGTGGTCTTGTGTACAAATTACAGATACAACATCTAGACGTTACAGTTAATGCACCTGTCTACTGATTTAGGAGTTCCCGGTTCGACTCCAAGTTAGTGCATATCGCTAAACAACTAATGGATATCTAAATGATCTTCCACATTTTTGAAAGGGTATTATCTTCTTTTATTTGAGCTTTTTGTAAAATCTACCATGTTAATAATTCTACTCACATTTATTCAAGATACAAATATTTTTCTATTAGAAAACAAAATTATAGACCGTATTTAAATATCTACTCTTCGAAATACAGACAGAAGTTTAACTGATAATCTGTTTGATAATTTGTGTCGCACTAGTGTCTCTTAATCAATGATTTCTTGTCAAACTTGCATTTTATCTAAACCTACATGTGTTTTAGAGTTATGTTTATTAAGTTAATGTATAGTCAAAACTCTTGAATTCAACAAAGTAAAGACGTGATAAATCTAACTACTTAAGTAAAATCAATAAATGAACAAATTCTCTTCAAAAGTAGCTTAAAGCCTACCTAAAAAAATCAACCTTCGAATAGTAGACTTAGAGGAAACTCGAATTTAAATTTATCGACGCGCCTTTAAATGGTAATTTCAACTACCTATAATAAAGCGATAAATCAAAAGGTTCCTCTAGTAATTCCAAATTTTTATTTGAAGAGTTTCTTCCCAATTCTTAACCTCTCCATAAAAATCGTGAAAAGAAGACAGAATCTGAGATGTGAAACATCAATTTCATTCAGGACCACCCAGGAAGATACTATATCTCCTCAAAAGAGAGGAATAAAAATGTAAAATTGAGAAACCGTAAATCACGAACGGAACACCATTCGAACTTCCCAAGATCGATTCTTTTGGCTCAGAAGTTGGATAAAAGTTCAAACGCATAATAAGACTTCCGAGAAATCGAATTTTTTCCCCTTTTTACCTCTTCGCTTCATTTCTTTCTGCAGATACAGTTGCCAGTTTAAAAATGCTAAAGTTTCTACTTTGAAATTTACCAGTTACTTCGAATTTCATAGACTGTCTGGGTTTCTTCTAAAGGGCTCTTTTGGTCTTCCAACTCTGGCTTTTTCAAGTTAAGGAATGGAAACTCCTCTACACTGAAACAGGAATAATGTTTTTTTCCCTTTAAAATAGCTAACAAAAAAGCAGTTTGAAAATCTTTTGGAGAATTTAAAAAGGTTTAAGCAATTACTTTTAAGCAGAATAAATTCTAATGTAATCCAGTATTTATTTTATATTAGGAAATAATACGAATCTACACACTGTACAATACTAAGAAATATGAAAGAAAATATATATAGAGAGAGAGATTTAAAGACTGAGAAATTTGAAGTAGTAAAATAAGTTATATGCAATATTTTTTATGTATAAATAAAAAAAAAAGATTTTCTTCCCCATCACATATTAAACTTCAAATTTAGAAAAATATTAAATCGATACATTTTCTTTTCATTTGTGCACTTATTAAGTCAAAAAAATATTTTTAATTTTTTTCGAATAGTTTAACATCAATTTTAAGTTTTCGTGAGTTTTCATCTTTTAAAATAATGCGAAAAAATATATTTCATTGGACCGTCACTTGAAAAATTGGACTAAATTTATTGAAGATATTGTTTCAACGTTTTGAGAATAAAATAAACATAGTTACTAACTTTTTTCTTTCTTGCAATATACTTCTCCTTAAAAACTAGGGGTGTAGAACACTGCACAACTTTGAATTACACTATAGTACTAGTCACTACATTTACATTGGTGTTGTTACCGTTTTCATATTTTCATTTATTTAAAAAAATGGTCAGTTTGGCGATATTCTTGGCAATAATTCTTACATGGTTCTAAGGAGAAAAAAAAACACCACCAAAATGGCAATCTAAGCTTTATGCTTTTCAATAATTCTTTCATTATCCTCTTTTAGCCACCAATAACCCATACATCATATTTGAACATCAATGGTAAATTCGCTCAATAGTTCTATTGAAGACATACACGCTGACAGACATTTTTCTAAACCACTTTTAAATCAGTATATTCCAAAACGTAGTGAAATTAAACTAACCGAATTTTTTAACCGAAAACGCTTTTTTTAACCCTATGTACACATATGATTAATTCAAAGTAAAAATGCGCTCAAACAACAAAAACATCGTCCTTAAAACAAAAACTTTCCTTAGTATTCAGAAACCTACCTTCTAAATTACGTCTTCAATGGTCCTCTTCTATGCGCCAAAGAAAACACAAGAGGATTATTGTGGTAAATCTCAATCCTTCATATCACACGCCTAAAAGAAGGAGGGGGATGAAAGAACAGTTGAAGGGGGGGCCAACCCAGGGGCTTGTTTTTTTGTCTGAAGACTATCGTTTGGTAGAGATTCGAATTTTGCGGCTTCTGGGAAAAGAAACAACCCGCTCTCTATTTTGTTGGTACATGTGCCCGGAAGGAGGAAGATGCTATTTTCTTGTCACCGAGATGTCGCAAACAATTGCTCCTCGGAAAAGAGGCATTTCGAGGTATTTCTTACTCCGGGGAGATTTCCTATTGGTTGGTGGGAGATAAATGAAGTTAATACGATTTTTGAAGTTTTCAATGCATTTTTTTATGATTGGTCACAGTAATTTAGTGCATTACGCCTATCTTTCTTTTTGAAATGTAGGTGCATAAAACTTATGAAAATTAATATTTTAAATCCATAGGAAATTAGTTTTATTAACCTACTAACGAACTTTTAAGTTTTGGTATTTAAGTGTATCATATTAATAAATATTATTTTAAAAAGAATTTTTTAGTATATCGGATGATTCATTTTGACTTAAAAGTACGGCCGGACCAAACGGTATAGTGGATAGCGTGCTAGCTTCTAGACCGCGAGGTTGCGGGTTCCGAGTCCCGTGTTAGGCATGGGTGTTTGTAAATGTATGTTGGCTTGTCAAATGACGAATGTTTAGGTGCATTATAGCCCTCGCGTTGCTGACGGCGCCAGATAATTTGAAAACAACAACCGACTTAAAAGTACGAACTGAAAAATTGTATGACATATTAAAGAAAAATCTATTTCGAACTATTTTGTTTTCTTATAATGTAACATTTTTCATTTCTTCGCGAACATTCAGGTTAAATCTCTGGTCATATATAATTGTTTAATTGTTTTGTCAACAAATCTAGCTATTTATTACAAAAGTGACCAATATAATTTCATTATTAATAGTGATATATCTAATATCTTAGACAAAAGTATGAAAAAACCTAGATAAATAAATAAAAAAGATTTGTTTTTAAAACAATTACGAGTAAATCCCATACGATTAAAAAATCTAATCGATTTCATCTATCGATCTATCGATAGTCAGGACAAGCAACTCGTTTAGTGACATCTTACAAATACTTTTCCTGTTTATGGGATTGCTAATACGCATTCTTTATTATCTATTAGGGTTCCATAGTTAAAAATTTCGATTTTTGGCTGGATTAAAAAAAGTAAAGTTTTTCTTTTCCTCGTTAACGATTTAGTTTAGCTACACTGTAAAAATCACTTTTCCTGTCATGTGCCCACTATACAGGGAAGTCTCTTTGAAGATCATAGACGAGACACCAATACTGACAGCTCATTCATATTTTAAATGCCTTATATTAACTTCGAGTTTAGGTTGGTTGTTTTCAGATTATCTGGCGTCGTCAGCAACACGAGGGCTATAATGCGCCAAAACATTCGTCATTAGACAAGCCAACATACATTTACAAACACCCATGCCAAACACGGGACTCGCAACCTCGCGGTCTAGAGACTAGCACGCTAAACACTATACCGTTTGGTCGGCCTTCGAGTTTGGGAGTTTGTGGGTGCGTGTCTGGGTATGTCGATGGTGGGCGAATCTTAATTAACCCCCATGCCGTCATTCAATCGGGATGATGAAACCATCGATATAGATAAACAACTGGATAGACTGCTCCATTGTCAATGCAAAGAGAAAAACGCGCCGAGGATTGCGAAGCTGGTGGGAAGGTTAACCAATCACAGTTCACATTTATAGTTGGATGGGAATGCGAAAAACCTTGTAAAGTGTTTAGAGTATATATCTTTTTGCACATTATTACTAATTAAGGTCTACTATTGACATTTCTGCTGTGTACAACCCACAATTTTATTTTCAATCCTAGGCAATCCGTATTTTTTATCCCACCAATTGCATCTGGCAACGGCTTCATTTTCCCAGCGTTAAGAAGTCTATCCAGTTGTTTATCTATATCGATGGATGAAACTTGGCAGATAGGTTCGATATCGATGACAATGCATTCTATCAAATTTTGGGGGCTGTCATTGTCACTGGTCGCTTTTGCGGAATACGAACAAACCATTTTTCCGTCATCTAATCACTGATCATTGAAAAAAACTCATTCCTATTGCCAAAATTGTTTTAATAAATAAATAATAAAATGGTTTTAATATATAAATAATAACATTGTTTGAATCAGAATAAATAAAAGATATTTGGATGTGAGTGCACAAACTCAAATTAATTTTTAATGCATACGTTTTGAAAAGTAGTTTACCGCACATTTTGCACTTTAGGGATGTTTTTCGTATTTAAAATTAGTTGCAATCACTAAGCTCACGCTGACACCAGAAACGGGGCTATGTAAGGAATATCAAAATTGGTAATGCATATGAAGGATTTACATTAAAAACTTTTTATATAGATTATATTATTTCTGTTGCATCCATACACAACTATGTACATGGCATCCAGTACATCATATTTAGTATTTCCTAAGAACTATTTCCTCTTCCTCGATTGAGAAATACAAAACAGCGGCATTACCAATTATGCGAAATCTTTTCTCAAATATCGCCAGAAAAATAAATTATCTACAAAGAAATAAGTCATTGGGGTTGAAGCTCTCTTACCAGAAATACCGTTACAGCCGAAAATATTTGGCGTTTCAGAGAATATCTAAAATTGGAAAGAGTAAGCAATAAGAGAAACAGCGCAAGAAATGACTAAATAGTAGGACGTCGAATCTAAATGTATTTAATAAAAGGTTTTCCCTTTTCAAAATGCTCCGTATTTGTTTATTTCCATCATTTGGGCCTATATCCATCTACACATTTTCTCGAAGGTCGAAGTCGTACTTCGGAAAATAAAATAAGATTGTGCTGATTTGTTTGCTTCTCTTAGCTTATTTACATCGCCAACCTTTCTTTTCCGCTGAAGGGTTTCCTACTCATTTTTCGCCGGAAATCGCCAAGCCACTATCGCCAAAAAACTGAGGAAGAGGGGAATGACGTCACAATTTTACAATTTGACTCTTTACTTATGGCTCTTTTTGTTAGGTGTAATTCCCGATTCCGATATAACGATTTGGCGTATACATTTAACGTAGCCACCCAATGCTTAAAACTTCTGATGTTTTTGAGTGAAAAGTTAGCACCTGAATATTTTACCCAGGTATTCTAATTGGCATAAAACTGTATTACTTGCGTATTATCCCATTGACCATTGGCTAGACAAAAAGTTCATCAAATGGATTTCAGTAAGCTTCCAAAACGGTTAGTCCGGATGGATGTCCGGTCAGCTGCGCAGGTGCGGTTTTCTACGGGAAGACGTCCATGCTGGTCCGATCTTCAGCTTTAATTAAAGAAAAGAAAATGGCAACTTTAAAATGAAATTTTATTTGAATAATTTTGTTATAACTGTCGGTTACTTACATTGTGTTTCTGGAGCCTACTTTTTTTCAATTATTATATACGATCTGCTGGGAAAGACAAATAGGTCCTATATTTTTGAAAACATTCGCTACTATTTATGTTTAAAGTTATAATCGTGATTCGTGGTGGCCATCTCCATTGACAGAATTGAGGTAATAACTTTAAAATAATTTAACCCATTAAAAATATTGTTTTTAAAAAATACGTTTCAAAATGTATCTATTAAAAAGGAACTTGAATCTCACATCCAAATGTCATTGATCTGTTTAAAGTAATTTTATTATTTATTAAAAAAAAATTGCAACAGGAAGAGTTTCAACAATGATCGGTTCAATAATATTTTAACGCGATTTTATTACTATTCCATAAAGCGACTTTTTAGGAACAGTAACAGCTCCTTAAATTTGATAGAATGCATTATCATCGACACCGAACCTATCTGTTAAGTTTCAGCCTGATTGGATGACTGCAAGGAGGGTTAATTAGGTCTCGTCAGATTCCACATCCATCAATAAACAAAATCGAAATTAATATAAAAGATTAAAAAAAAAACAAAAAAAACCCTGATATTTTTGAAAATAATGTTAAGGGTAAGATAAACTGGACCCTTCTCTTATTAGATTGATGAAAACTACTAAATAACTTCTTCACTATAGTGCAATTAGGTCTCAACTGAGTTTTCTTGTACAGAAGATGTTCGTTCCACAAGACCACTCTTGGAAAAGCAGACTTGTGAACGTTGATGGTGGGGTCTTGTGATAGTCGGATCCATATTTCACCTCTTTCAGTTTCTTTACAACTAATCTTTCTTGCAGCATTGTTAACTTTCGAGGTCACCCAAGTGTTTTCTGTTTCCCATATTTCGATCCAAGGTGGAGAAAATTATTAACCACGTGAGGTGAATGTACAATTTGCCTTGCTATATCCCGTGACCACAATTCTGCTTTCTTGAAAGCTGAATTTGCCCCTTTTCAAAATCTAGTAACGGTTTTTTCTAACCCATACTTAATGACACCACTTCAAATCAATTAACTAGACCTATACACGTTAAGAGCTAAGTAAGATTATTTTAGCTCGATCAAACCAAGCTTTTACATACGTGTTTGTCAAAACCCATCTGCTTTATGCTTCTTGGGAATCGATTATTTCATTTAAAAGTAGGAGTGGTAATATCATTTTGTAACATAAAATTTTCATTTTTTTAAAAACATTTACTTACTAAACCAAACCCAAACTCCTAACAGCTTGATGCCGACCAAACGCTATAGTGGTTAACATACTAGCTTCTAGACCACGAGGTTGCGGGTTCGAGTCCCGTGTAAGGCATGGGTGTTTGTAAATGTATGTTGGCTTGTCAAATGACGAATGTTTCGGCGCATTATAGCCCTCGTATTGCTGACGGCGCCAGATAATATGAAAACAACCAACCAACTTGATACCACGCATATCAAGCATACCGCTTAAATATATTGTTTTGATTTTATAAAGTATTAAAAACTCATGTACAAATGTATTATACAGTTTTTAAACGGAATAAACAAAGTGGTTCTATTATTACGCAACTTGATGTATGAGTGGCAGCATAAATTTCATAGTAGTAGACGGTAACCATTGATCTAAAATCATGAGTACATGTTGCCGACCAAACGGTAAGAGTGGTTAGCGTGCTAGTTTTTAAACCGCGAGGTTGCGGGTTCGAGTCCCGTGTAAGGCATGGTTGTTTGTAAATGTATGTTGGCTTGTCTAATGACGAATGTTTCGGGGCATTATAGCCCTCGTGTTGCTGACGGCGCCAGATAATATGAAAACAACCAACCAACTTGATACCACGCATATCAAGCATACCGCTTAAATATATTGTTTTGATTTTATAAAGTATTAAAAACTCATGTAGAAATGTATTACACAGTTTTTAAACGGAATAAACAAAGTGGTTCTATTATTACGCAACTCGATGTATGAGTGGCAGCATAAATTTCATAGTAGTAGACGGTAACCATTGATCTAAAATCATGAGTACATGTTGCCGACCAAACGGTAAGAGTGGTTAGCGTGCTAGTTTTTAAACCGCGAGGTTGCGGGTTCGAGTCCCGTGTAAGGCATGGGTGTTTGTAAATGTATGTTGGCTTGTCTAATGACGAATGTTTCGGGGCATTATAGCCCTCGTGTTGCTGACGGCTCCAGATAATCTGAAAACAACCAACCATGAGTACATGTTTGTTTCCTAAGGTGGCCAATTCTCGGATGCATTGCCAAACCTTGCAACCCTTTGCAGATTACGTAAATTGAACGTACAGCCAAGAAAATGAAGTCACAATCGAGTAAGAAATAAATAGTAAAAAAACTTGAGTGGGGGGGTAGGGTGGAAAACAGGAAGGATTGTTGAGTTGTTTTTCGTTTTATTTTCTCACCCAAAGAAGGCAAGGATTTTTGATTAATTTTCTCAAGCGGGGGTTTGCTCCTTCCGATTTGGAGAACGTACTTTGCACTAATCAAGTTATAATTCAATCAGACGGGAGTTTTCTTTCGCCTTGTAAAAGGCCAGAGCTGTAAAAGACGACAAACGAAGTAAACTGATTGCCAAAAAAAGACGGAATTAAACGAGAAGTTGCCTTCAAATTAGTTTGCCTTTTTTCAACGGCCTCTCTCATTTGAATTTTTCAATTTCAACGTTAAAACCTGAGAAAATTTTTGGAAACACGCGGGATTACGCCACATATTTCGTGTTGATATTTCGAGTCAAAATTATTTCAAATAAATTGAGAGCTAAATATTACAGTGGAAGTTCCTTGTTTCATTATGTCAGAAATTATTTTTACAATCAAAGAGAAAATAAGAAAGTGAATATTTTTATGAAAAAATGTGGATTCTATTTGAATATTCTAATTAATAGTATTTATTATTCTATACAAATTATAAGTAATATTTAAAATGCTCAATTAACATAATTACAGTGGAAATTTATTGTTGCAGTTTGATTGGTTATTTTTTATTCAAAGAATAAAATAAACTATTTGCTAGTGAAGATATAGCGCAATACAGGATGATGTTCTATCAATACCGCTTTTACAATTTGCTCAACTGTTTGTGTGTGAAAGATTGTTAAAAAAGTCCCTAAAAAGTCCCAGCCGTCCATTGACGCACCATCTTGTACCATCTTTAGAAGTTCATAAGAACTTTACAAACTGGATGCGATGTCACGTAACAAGTTTGCCAGCTAAGGAGATTATGTAGTCTGTAGCTCCAAGATTAGCAGCAGCAATAATGAATCTGCGAAAACAATTTCCATGTGGGCTATTTTCTCTTGCTTTGATAATCTGCCTAGCTGCGAGGGTCTTAATATGACTTCTCTCATTAGTTAACAGCATGTTTTCTTGCAACGCAAAGTAAGTGTTGCAAAAAATTATTGGTTCGATTATATCACGATATTTATTAGACAAGTACCGATATGAGCTGATGAAATGCCTCATATTTCTAGCACCGTCTTTGTTATAATGATGCATATTAATTCGAAACCATGAGGATGCATAGATTCTTAGAATAAACAAAGCCAAAGTAAACAACTCATCTGATGAGTCTGGTGTAGATACATAAAATCTTCCCAAAAAACAACAACTAGACACTTAAAACAAAAAACGCCAAGTCAGCCAGAAAAAGTTATGAAATCTAATGTTTGACGTCAAGCGGCCGCGTTTTGTTTCTCTAGGGTACTTGTACACAATGTACAAATGGGGTACTTGTACATAGGCATTCAGTACTTGGCAGGCTAGAGTTATTTTGGATTAATCTCATTTCATTTGCTTCAGCTACTATGCTCTCATTGCACTGAATTGAGATTAATTTTATAAAAACTCCAGCCAGCCAAGTAATGATTGCCTATGTACAAGTACCCCATTCGTACATTTTGTACAGTACCCCAAAGAAACTAAACACGGCCGCTTGGCGGCAAACATTAGATTTCATAACTTTTTCTGGTTGACTTGGCGTTTTTTTTTTTTACAATGTCAAGTTGTTTTTTTGGGAAGATATCAATTCTTTTTGTAGAGTTTTCTAACTTTAACTGCAGTCCAGCCCTGCTTTCCATTAATCTTTCTCATTAAATTACCATCCCTTAAAAATATGTCAAAGTTTTTAGTTACTCACATATTAAGTCAAAATACTTTTTTTTCCAAACTGCTTAGTTACATTTTATTCACATAAATTCGGTTTTAATCATCGCCAAATACGACACTATAATCTTACCACTTTGCCATCATAAGACTAATATCTATTTGTGTAATCTCCGCAGAATATATTTAATACGTAATAACGTCCCACTTGATCATAAAAATTGAAAGACTAGGAGTGTGGAACATTGCCAAACTTTCAATTACATTTTAATTCTGGTCACAGCATTTAAGTTTGACATGGATCAGTGAATTTACTATTTTTTTCCTATTTTCCACACTTAAAAAAAAAAGTTCCCTTGTTCAATTTATGTTGTTATTTTTCTTCTACTCACCTGAGGGCTATTACTTACCTATACTTGCATTCAGACAAGGGAAAATAATGCCGCGCGCTGATTGGTTGCCATTTTTTCTCTCTAGTGCTGAAAAACTACAAATTGAGAAATGGATGTTTTGGAAGAAAATTTTAAGGGAATAATCCTAATAAGATTATGCAAGAAAACTTATTTCAGCAACTGAATCTTTTCATTACTATACATGGAGCTCTTTTTAAAAGAAAATTTTCGTTTTAAGAAAATTTATATAAACAAAAAACATTTTTTTTTTTTTTTTTTTTTAAGAATTGAATTAATTTTACAAATACAATTTCATGGAAATTAAGATATAATAGATTCATATAAAAGAAAAAGAAGCCAAAGCAGATCAAAACTTGCGGAAATTTATTCCGATATAACTACAGAACTTCTCGTTCTAGTACACTCAATACAGACTGAATACAACAATAGAGTACAAAACAGCAGTTAAAAACTTGAAAACACAACTGCTAAAATTTCCGCAAAAGACAATGCAATACAGTTCACTTTCGGAACTCTCTGAATGCTCGCTGAAAGACAGCTAACTCAGTAACTCCAGTCAACTAACAAACTCAACTAACTAACTAGATAACTCCACTCACGGCCGGTCTTATATAGGAAAGTCAATACTTCGTGAATTTTCTAGAGATAGAAATTTGGAGGATTTTCCAGATCGTAGTCGAAAAGCCCTATACATGTACCTGGGGACCGAAAATGTCGCCTAGTTTGGCGATATTTGGCGAGCCAAATTAGTCGCAAACTTGGCTTTATCTCGCCAATTTGGTGAGATTGCCATTAACCATAATGTTAAGTGGCATTATCTTTGTAAAACTCGCTTCCCAGCATTATCTCTGTAAAACTCGTTTTCAAGCATTAAGAGACACATTGCAGGAAAGCAAACTCTTGAACTGCCTTATGCCAAACGTACATACATTTTCCTATTTACATAATCAATACTACGGAATATTTACAAATATACAGAAATTCGTAACATTGCCCCCCTCCCAAGGACTGCACGTCCTGGGCAATACAGTTCCCAGAAAGGAAGGCTTACTTTCAAAACAATAGCAAACACTCTGCGTTCACTACTAAACTATAAAACTTACTAATTTGTTTACCGCCAAAAATATGCCAAAAGAAGCGGTGATGCGCGTTCATCAGTCGAGTGGCTCTGTATAGTAAGCCCCATACCCGAAAACAATAAGACCCGAAACCATCAGCCAGGGTTGCCAGACCTCGGACTTAAAATTCTTACGTAGGAATTTTTCACTGGGGCTTTTGGACATCGTATATTTTATCAAATTTTTACCTATTGAAATATCAATAATACTTCAAAAACTAAGACTTCCTACACTTTAAAAAGTGCTAAGAAAGGCACTATGTCGAAATATGAGGAAAACAACATCATAGTATTAAAAAAAAAATAATCTATTTTTGCCAACGCTGCTAACAGCGCTACTAATAACGATTTTGGTAAAGAAACAAAAAACATATCCATAAAACCTTTATACAGTCTTAGATCTTAGATCATAAATTAATTCTGTAGTGCTTGCCTGAGGGGTTGGCCATTACTACTAAATCTAAGGTAGTTCCCAATGGGGAATAAAAAGATAACAAAAGAATAAGGCGCTGAGCGCTTGCCAGTGCGAATAACAAGTAGGGGAGGGGGACAGACTAAGCAGATGCTCGTACTAAAGTAGAGTACATGGGACACATAAGAGGATATTGCACGTTTGTCAAAGCTGTGACAATAAATTAAATTTTTAAACACATGTACATTTTGAAGACAAAAATACACAGGTTACAAACTTGCATGGCCTATGTCTTAAAGAAAATATAATTGAATAAAACAAAAATACAATTCTGAAATGTTGCATCCATTGTTGGGTGAATTAACATTCTGATAGCTCATGACGATTCACCATGATGGATCGTGGTGAATTGTTCTGGGTCTCTTGAACTTCTGCCCCACAATAGGATCATAATTGATGATGGCTGTAATGTGGGGATGAACACTATTTTCAATTTTAACATGAGGATTGTGCGACACAGTTAAGATACAGTTGTCAATTCAGTTCAGGCCCAAATCTCTTTGGATGATTATACAGTCTTGATTGTTAAGTGCCCCTTTTATAGAAATATCGTTTTCGCCTGCAAAATTGTTTGCTGGTGGAAAGCCTCGAAACTTCCATTGAGAAATATCGCCGACCAAACGGTATAGTGGTTAGCGTGCTAGCTTCTAGACCTCGAGGTTGAGGGGTTCCGAGTCCCGTGTTAGGCATGGGTGTTTGTAAATGTATGTTGGCTTGTCAATTGACGAATGTTTCGGCGCATTATAGCCCTCGTGTTGCTGACGGCGCCAGATAATCTGAAAACAACCAACCAATTCATCGAGAAATAGCGGTCGTTTATGACTATTGCTTTGGACTTAAATAGTGAAAGCCTTGTGGACTCTTTCGAGTATTAGCTTAACTCAACTGTTTTGCAATTGAGCTATTGCATTGAAAGGTGGGATTCGTTACAAGAAATCAAATTTATTCCTGATCAGTCACTTCAAAGAAGGTAAATGTGTTTATTATCTCTTAACGTATTTCTGACTGAAAGAGAAAAAAAGTAAGTTTTTAAATCCTTTATATTAACTTCGATTTTGATTGCATGTGTGTGGTTGGCGAATAAATCAATCAATTGCCGTCATCTGTTTAGGTTGAAACTTGGGAGATAGATTCAATGTCGATGCATTCTATCAGGTTTTGGGGGTTGTCACTAAAAGGTCTCTTTTACACACGTTTCTACAATCGTTTTGGGATGCTAATAAATCGCATTTAACCGAGCAATGTTGAAACTCTGCCCAGTCACCAAAATTGTCTTAAACAGATTAAATAAAATATATTTGAACATTAATTCAAAAATTCAGATTCAAGTTAATCAAATAAATTTTGAAACGTAGTTTACTGCATACTTTGCTGATAGATGATTGGTTTTTTGATTTTATTATTCTTTTTTAAGATTAATCATCAGCCATAATATTTCCAATGTACACGAATATAATTTTTTACCAGGCATAACCACAGCAATAAAAAATAAAGAACAAAAAATCAAACTCAAAAGAAGTAATCTATTATTAATTTAGTTAAAAATGTCTTATAAAAACTGTCTAATCCAAAAAAATATTTGAAAGTTAACTAATAAAACTTTTTAAAGCGTAATAAAAAAACTTCTGAGTTATCTTTCTTTCAAATTGTGTTGACGATTTTTACAACTATTATTATTACTGGTGTAAAAATATGTACGCATTAAATCGATACAGCGAAAGTCAGATATTTTGGCCAAAATATTCAGCATTACTATAAGAGTTATCATGATCGCTGACATTCTTACTCTTTAATGATGTAAGATGGTACCAGACAATTAAGATTAATTAGATTCAGGAGCATCTTTTCATTTATTTCTGTTCACGTGATAAGGAAAGTTGTTGGTTGTTTTCAGATTATCTGGCGCCGTCAGCAACACGAGGGCTACAATGGGCCGAAACATTCGTCATTAGACAAGCCAACATACATTTACAAACACCCATGCCTAACACGGGACTCTGAACCCCCAACCTCGCTGTCTAGAAGCTAGCACGCTAACCACTATACCGTTTGGTCGGCTATAAGGAAAGTGCATTGTTATTGATGGTACGAATTTTCTTCTCGGAGGAATGTTTCAATTTGAGCATAATTTCCTTCCCCAGATACAATGGAAGTCGCAACAGTAGAGGATGGAATTGTTAGGAGATTTTTTTTATTTTTTTTTATAAGATTCTGAGGATTTACTCTAATAGCGCAAAATTAAGTAAGAAAAATTTAAATTTCAACACAATTGTTTTTCACAGCTATAATGATAGGGGCAAGAGTGGAGGTTATAACTATCTTGATAATTTTTTTTTTTAGATTTTGCGGAATTGTAAATAACAAAAATATTTTTTTACCATTTCAAGTATATATCAGAAATAATATTCATTTGCATAACATTAAAAGAAATAAGGGATTTTTTTAATAAATACTTCGTGTATATTAAATCAAAATTTGTTTTTTTATAATCACCATTTTTAGAAGGGCTTCTGACGCGTCTCACAACTTTCCTGTTAACCCTTTTTTAGGCGCGCGACTTTTTTTTCTCACGGTTAGTCGCGTATGGGACAAATGTCTCCTAAATACAAATTTTTGTCCATGCCATTAAATTCGTGACAAAATATCAAAGCAAGAGGGTATTTTAACTAAAAAAACGACATTATTGAACAGAATAAAGTTAAAAAAAAAACTGTAAGATGCTTGATCATGGACTGCCATTGCCGACCAAACGGTATAGTGGTTAGCGTGCTAGCTTCTAGACCGCGAGGTTGCGGGTTCCGAGTCCCGTGTCACGCATGGGTGTTTGTAAATGTATGTTGGCTTGTGTAATGACGAATGTTTCGGCGCATTATAGCCCTCGTGTTGCTGACGGCGCCAGATAATCTGAAAACCAACCATGGGCTGCCATTTATTGAGAAATTGATTTTGTGGGGGACGTTTATCAACCACGGGGTTCACTATCAGGGTTCACTATATTTTTCAGGGATTGGATGTTAAGCTCCCTCCTCCATCCCTTAACACGTTGAATGCCATCATATGAGTTGCATTCAATTCACACCACTGGTTCATTCTCTTCTCCAATCAGCGCTTCGACGAGTGCTGTGGTTGGGTGGTTTGATAATTTGAGCGCTAGGGCAACACGTGGTTCATACTGCGCAAAACAAATTAGTGAACATCACTTTAAAATTTAAGAAACAAAGTATCGGAAAAATTAATATAAAAGTCAAAGTTGAAATATTATTTTAGCGGGTGGAAGCATTCCACAAAATATGACTCGCGGTCTGCCAGACTGTATACAGCAGTTAAAGGTTAAATCTAATTGGCTCTTTAGACCGGAATCGCGCTGAATTCCGTGGCAGTCAACGTGTTAAAACTGACCTTTACACGAAGTTATAGATTGACGTAGTTTTAAAGTTGGGATAAATATAAATTTCTCTCATGACTCGGCGTTCTCCGAGAGATAAGTGGCCTTTAGTTTTGAAGAGAGAAAAAAAAAAGCATCAGGAATACCTCCTCACGCAGACCTAGAAATGCACGAGTAACAATTTCATGGCTGGCTCCACATCGAAAATCGAACTGCGATTTTCAAAGAATTACTTCACATTGTTCTATCTACGCATCCATTGATTCGGTAATATTTTTGAATATTTACTTTTCCCATTTTATGGGGGAACAAAAAGGGAGCATGCAGACGTCTTTTCCAAGTAACAAGGGGATTCAAGCACGATCGATATTTTGTTACCTGGATTCGGAGGGGGAAATACTTTGTTTTCAGATTGGTTTTAACTTAATGGCAGTTTGTTGATATCCATTCTGCAAGCACACATTTGAAAGGAAGTCCTAGTAAAGATAATTCCCTATATTCACCGTATAGTGGTTAGCGTACTGGCTTCTAGACCCCGAGGTTGAGGGTTCGAGTCCCGTGTTAGGCATGGGTGTTTGTAAATGTATGTTGGCTTGTCTAATGACGAATGTTTCGGCGCTTTATAGCCTTCGTGTTGCTGACGGGGCCAGATAATCTGAATACAACTAACCATGAAATGTCCCTGTTTTTAATACGCTTTTATTAGTTTCACCTGTATGTTTGCTTGTAACCGACTCTTTTGGGCTCGATTTTGCCCTACTTCGAGCGATCAGATTTGATTCAAATTTTGCACTCTTGTCAAATACCGATGACTATACAATAATTCAATAAGTTTGTTGCTTTATCACAAAGATTAGCTCGTGTTGCCCTTGCACCGTTGAATTCCAACCAACCAATCTTCTCCGGAATCGAACCCTGGTGTGCCGTTACCCGTTACAATCCCAGTAATCACAGAACCTATCATCGACAACTGATAAGGCAGACATTTGAAAGATTTGTCGTGGGCACGACGGTTATACAAAGCGTGTTTTTTTAGTCGCATTATCCTTACCAGGATCTTCAGGATTAGGGATTTTTCATATTCGGAGACACGGTAGCGTTTTGTGCCAAGTAATACGGTGTGTACTAAGGCTTACACATGACTTAAATTTGAGACAATCATGTGACTATTGGCAGGAACAACTGGAGAGCTTTGTACACTTAACTAAAAAAATTAACTAAAAAAAAAGTTATAGCTTACAGAAAAAATAATTAATAGTTTAAAAAACTAAAAAACACGCTGTATTAGAAAAGTGAACTAAAAAGTAGAAAATAATTTTGAATATTTTCTACTCTGACTATTAATTATTTACAAAGTAGTTTCTAAATGTACTGAACTAGAAGATTGTAACATAACGGAGTATAGGGAATTATTTTTAGTACGACTTCCCCTTTTCACTAAACCTACCAGAGCACGGACAAATGACCGCTTTTGAGACTTTAATCGAAAAAATTTTAAATTTCCGGTTTTCATATTTCTGCCTAAAAAGTCCGAAAAAATAAATATTTTTTTAATTATTACTTGATAGTTATTTTGTTTTTATGCTAAATTCTGTATTTTTTATAATCAACTGGAAAAGAGTATAATGTGTGTGGTGTCACATGTCCACCAACTTTCTAAAGTAACAACTAAACTCCACTCAACCCGGCAAGCAAAATCAGACGACTCAGAACTCCCGTGCAATGCTCTACGAACTCAACTAACGAACTGATCAGCCATGACTCAACAACTTTTTAAAATTTAATTTGCACTGTAAAAACAATTTTTATTTGCAATAAGTAATGTCCTTTATATTTTCAAGTTAGTTATGTGCTTGTCAATGTTCATCGATGATCTCTACTTAAATAAAACAAAAACGCACTAACGTAACATGTTTATTTGAAAAGCGGTCATTTGACCGCCATCGTTAGAAATAGGTATATTTAAAATGTCGGCAAGTTTAGTGTTGAGCATGATTTGCACTGTCTTTCAGGAAAAAACTTTGATCTGCGAAATGTTGAGAGGCAGAAAGAACCCTAATAGCACACATCCTCGGTCCCTAGGAAGTCCCCAGTCATCCCCGGGACTATGAATGACTTCCCAGGGACCTCCCTGGAAGGATGTGTGCTATTAGGGAAGAGACAAGTGAGCTGTAGTATAGACAGGTATGGAATTTCAAATACGTTGTTTTCCAAAATTCGTTTCATTATTGAATTGTGGCAATAAATTGTTGTAAAGTATCAAATAGTGGAATGTATACCTCATGAAAAAATGACACTATACTCCTTTTATTGGCACGAACAATCACTTTTGCAGAATGGAGTGGGTGGTATTGTTAGACGCACAGATGAGATTGAGTTAATTATTAACAGTTTTGTATATTGACACATTCGTCCAAATGAAAAAAAAGCCTCATCAATAAACCATACATAGTCGTCATCAAATTTAACTCTCATCAATCCAATTTCCAGACTCGGTGTGGTCCATCTGATGGTTGTGTGTTTAGCGCTCTGGCTTCGCGTGTCAAAGGTGCTGGGTTCGAAACTCGGGTTAGACATGAACGTTCGGTTTAGTTCGGAATCTACGTTAAGCTCTATGTCCCGGCCTGATTAGCCGTCATTGTGCATACAAATATGTCGTTGAGCACAAAAACATTTGTGAAACAACCAGTATCCAATTCTTATGAGACGCACACATGAGCATTTTTCTTGAAGGATAAAATAATAAATAGCGCAATGCCACTCTTCTGTTCTAGACCTTCAGCCGCTGTGACATGTATTAAGGATGAGGCGAGGCTATTTAATATCCAACCATTCTTGGCAGACGATTTTTCTGCGCAGATTTCAGATCTGAACTGAAGTGATGAGATTCCCTTTCACGCAAATTATTATTAACTGCTTTCCCTGGAGAACTTTTATTGGCATTAATTGCGAAAGATTGATATCGAATGCGAGTGGAATATATTCCGGAAGAATGCGGGATTTTCTGGAGAATAGAATTCAGGAAGAACTACTTTAAAATAATTGGAATGGACTTTTTTTTTTTTTTGATAGGGTAAGTGTGGGATTAATTGTAAGGTATGAGAATTTACAGGTGTTAAAGAATAATAGTAACGTCATCAACAATATCAATAACAACGGCAATAATTACACTAACATTGAAAATCGTCATCATAATTAAAATGGTTAGTTACGTGATTCATAGTCATTTTCAAATAATAACCGCATTCAAATTTCAGAAATATACCTCTTTTGTTTTGAAGACTAATCTTAAACATATTTTAACAACAAAACTGAGCTAAGCCGTAAACTTCTATTTCACACGACACACCTGATGGCTGTGGGGTTAGAGCGCTGGTCTCGAATGCCAGGTGCCGGATTCGAATCCTGGGTTAGGCATGTATATTCGTTGACGTTCGGAATACACGTTAAGCTGTAGCTCGTTACCTAATTAGCCATTATCGGCCATACAAATTGGTCGTTGAGAGTACAAAACCAAGCAACCAACCTACTATTAGGTTACCAGAACCATGCAACACTGGTATTTTGTTTCGGTCAAACACAGTGTAAAAATGTGGATGGAATAAAAGTGCTTGCTGAAAGTAAAATTAAAAAGCAGACTTCAAATAATTAAAAACGTTCCTTGATGGCTAAGCTACAATAATCAATCTTAAAATGAAATTTAGAGAGTTACATGATATATTTACAACATAAGTTATTTATAAAAGGAGCTGACTTTAGACCTCCAGTGTGATAAAAGTTCCCGGACTGCAATTTCTAGACTTACTAGTGGTCAAGTGGGCTCACATTCATCGAGGGCAGGAAGTTTGTCTGCCTGTCACCACCTGCTCCAAGTGCCATGGCCATCAGGTTCCACCAGAGCATTTGATGTTTGTTTGAACCTCTCAAGGGAGGATATCGATCATGATAACGCTTGTTTTTATTCGACTTTCTTAATGTCAACGAACTCATGGTTCTCGTCAGACATGGAGAATAAGCAACAACAACGAAAGGTGTGCGTACATGACTGACTCCTTACATGGCAAAATTCCAGTCCAATTTAAGCTTTATCAAAATGGCGTCGTTTTCCGAACATCGTCTAATACTCTCATGCTCAGATGCCTTTCTCAATCTCCAACAATAAAACATTTTTTTAAATTTTTTTTATGAGACTTAAAAACTGGCTTCATAACATAAAGCCTGATTCACACGCTACCAGTCGGGCCTCCAGTTTAGATGGCCAGTTCTGTGACGTCAGATAGAAGACCGTTGCTCCGTCTATCGGTGATCACGGGAGAGAGCACGTGATTGGTTGATCGGTGTCGCCGGCGCCAGTAAATAGAAAATGTTTGGTTTACTGGAACCAGTAGCCTGGTGACGTCACATGACGTCACTGACTGGCGATATAAACTGGAACCTTGACTGGTAGCGTGTAAATCCGGCTTAAAGGAAGTCCCAGTAAGGATAATTCCCTATACTCGCCGTGTTACAGTCTTCTAGCGAGAGTGCACTTAGAAACTACTATATGTCACCACCTTGACATTTGGTGAGAAGGTACGTAAAGGATGTTTATAATGAAATGACATAAAATGTTTCTATTTAAATTCTGTCTGTTATAAATGAAAATTCAAATAACAAAAGACAAATACCAAGTGAATCCACTGCACGCTCATTGAAGTAAGAATTTCAAACAAAATAAAATACATTCGACTCTATTTTCGAGTTTTTAATTGATGTCATTTCATTAAATGATCATTTCCGTATATACTCGCCAATTGTCAAGGTGGTTATAGAAAGAGGTTTCTAAATGCCCATAGGCTAGAAATACCGAGTATAGAAAATTATACTTTCTAGGACTTACTCTTAAAGTCATATAACTATACTTCCAACTATGTTTTTTAAAGACCGTCTGATATATATATATATATATATATATATATATATATATATATATATATATATATATTGTTGCGTGGATGGGTTCGAAAGATTTGAAGCCAAAGCAGATCAAAAGTTGCAGAAATTTATTCCAATACAACTCTTCACAGATTCCTTTACTTCTCGTTCTAGTAGACTCAATACAGCTCTACACACAACAATAGAGCACAAAACAGCAGTTAAACTTGACGCACAACTGCTAAATCGCTGCAAAAGATAATGCAATACAGTTCGCTTTCGGAACTACTCTGAATGCTCACTCAGTATCTCAACTCAGTAATTCCAGTCAACTCACTGACTAACCAACCAACTCCACTCACGGCCGGTCTTATATAGGAGTCAATACCTTCGTGAATCTTCCAGAGATAGACATTTGGAGAACTTTCCAGATCGTAGTCGAAAAGTCCTATACATGTACATGGGGACCGAAAATGTCGCCAAATGGTTGCCAAGTTTGGCGATATTTGACGATTTCTCGCCAAATTTGGCGACAAATTAGTCGCCAAAACCGTCGCCAATTTGGCGAGATTCCTATTACCATAATGTTAAATGCTCTGCTCCTTGTAAAACTCCCTTCCCAGCGTTATCTCTGTAAAACTCGTTATCAAGCATTAAGACACACATTGCAGGGAAGCAAACTAAAGACGAACTATTGCACTGCCTTATGCAAAATGTACATAAATGTTCCTATTTACAAAATTAACACTACGAAATATTTACAATTATACAAAAATTCGTAACAATATAAAAAATAAAGTTAAATATTCCAAAATAGATGTTATTGTACCCTGTTACAGAGCCATGTAACACTTGGCTTACCAACATATTCTTAAGAATGTGGGTGTTTTTCATGTGTTCGCCGGCAACTCTCCTTTCGAAATGAATCATTGCTCTAATGAGTAATGACCTCTCAATAAAACGCAATGTTTGAAAGGTATTAACTCAGTGTACTTAAAGAGATTTAGTTTATTAGGGAACACGGACGAAAGAAATCTTTTACGGCATTTGCTTAAAGCGTTAAAAATAGACAGAAGAAGAAATTTCGTTGGAGTGGAGGAAGTTTTCTGGGGGGTTATTAATAATATTTGCTCTTGATTTATTTGAGTTCGTGCGAGATGGAGAGGCCTCATTTGGATAATGGAAAGCGGCAATCTATTTGAGAGTTGCTCGTGTCGGAATTTGAAGAAATTACTTAACTTGGTTTCCTTTAGACATATTATGATACTATACCAACCCTATTTTTTTCTCCGTAGGAAGATACGCTTCAGCATCGGGAAAATTTTATACATTGAGACAGTCTTACTGAGTATGGCTACATAGAGGGGTGAGCAGGTTTATCTACTCCCTGATTAGAACGATGTGCCGTTGATTTATTAAAACTCTTACAGTATATGTGGGGTTAGAAAACATTAATTAAAATTTAAACTTAAAAGTGCTTATTGATAACTATATTTGCGCAGGTTATCAATATAACTATAAAAGTTGTGATTAGTCAGGAACTATATCTTTACGCGGATGGATTCATTTTTACAGCGTATATTCAAGGTTCAAGTAATGTTGTACCGAGGTATAGTCTGATTAGCGTGCTAGCTTCTAGACCGCGAGGTTGCGGGTTCCGAGTCCCGTGTTAGGCATGGGTGTTTGTAGATGTATGTTGGCTTGTCTCTAATGACGAATGTTTCGGCGCATTATAGCCCTCGTGTTGCTGACGGTGCCATATAATCTGAAAACAACCAACCAACCGAGGTATAGTGTTTTATTGAAAAAACTTATTGGGCGTACAAATAAGTTTCCGCCATTTTCTATCACAAATTAGGAATTTATTGTGAAAGAACGTTTCAATATATTTTATCCAAAGTATTGTCCATCACCAATTTCCTCCATCTTTCTGGCAGGGATATCACGTCGGAAGAACTCTTCGCCTTTTGGGGCTGTCTACGAATTGACCCAATTTTTAATATCTTTATATTATGTATAGCGCTCTATAGATATGCCATCGAATGGAACAAGTAATAATCGGAAGGTGCAAAGTGTGGTGAATACGGATAAAGGGGTACGACTTCCCAATTAAGAGTTTTCAAATAGGTTTTGACCGATGCTGCAACAGGCGGACGAGCATTATCATGTAGAAGAATAATTTTGTCGTGTCTGGAGAAGTTTTTTATTTAGTGATCGGATCAATCTCATTAATTGTGTACGGTAGAGATTTTTAGTAATGATTTCGACACTCTCTCTCTGAGAAGGTCTCTTTTATATATTCATTTAAATAACCTTATTAAGCATAACCTTATTGAACTTTATCTTATATTAAACTTAACCTTATTAAGTACTCATATAAATAATATATACGCTGTAAGTACTTACTAGCATAATGAGTGCATGTGTCAAATTTTCGAATACACATTTGTATATAAAATATTAGTATGAAATAAAAACATGTTTATTGAGTAAATTAGGAAAGTAGCAGGAAAAATGACATTGTTAAATAGCTTTGTGTGTGTTGCGTAGAACCATTCTAATTGTTTACTTTTTATATACAAATTCGCATTGCAAGTTTAAGGTTACGTAAGAGTAAATTTGTTTTAAATAAATATAATTTATTTTTCAGTTTCGGAATACAAATACAATTATTCCCAATGATTGAAATTTATTTTCTCAAATCCATAATTATTTTTTTTTTTTTTATTGAAATTCAAGATATTTTTCGAAGTGTTTCACAAAATAAAATCTAATTAATAACTAAATCATTACTGGAATCAAGGTTATATATTTTATTGTAAACAAGCTATGGTTTATTTCATATTTAAATAAAACAAGCTTTATGCAAATTCATTTTATTTTGAATATAACTCAAACTCGTTGATTTGCTTAACGAGATTCAGTCTTAATTATTATTATTATTATTATTGTTCATTTTAAGAAAGACAACTATAAACATATTCCAAATAAAAACTCTTAAAGAAATTTGGGTCGCAGGAGATTATATTCTTCCTATCAATAAATGGTAGTTTTTTTTGTGTTTTTTTATGGAACTCAATATTTAACGAATGGGTTCAGTACTGTACGTCAATAAATGTCATTTACACATTAATTAAAAATCTTCTTATTTTAACTGTTTAAAGCACTGAATGAAAGCAATTCGTTATAGCAGCCATTAATAAATTGTGGTTAAAGGACATTGGAAAGAGAGAAAAAAATAAGATATTCTAAAGAAATATTATGTATGAAAAAGACTGATGGGATTGGTTTCTATGTAAAATAGTTCTTGTTCATTTATTTCATATATGTTTCCTAAGTATATTCCAACTGAAAATGAGATCAATTTTAATGTAAACCAAATTTCATTTCTATTGAATATATTCCTGAAGAACAACTCCAAATTACGTAAAAAATAAAAAATTAATAAGAATTCCCTTATTGTACAAGACTCGAACAAAGTGTATGAATAATATATTGTACCGAATTAAGATGTCGATTTCGCATTCTCCGTATCGTTTCCGATTGCATGTTAGATATGTATTTGAAATATTAAACAATTCTGTTACATTCTTAGTTTTATGTCTTACTTTTAAATTATTAAACTCAATTCTATGTCATGTTTCTGACATTTTCTTTATGTATAAAACTTTTCTTTTTGAATAAGAAAAGCTTTTAAGTTTGCAAATCCGTCTGCAGTGTGAAATAAGAAAATTGCTGTATGTCTTTCTCCCAACATTTTGGGCTTCTTGATTTCATAGGTGAATGTGTAAATGGACAAAACAC
This sequence comes from Linyphia triangularis, assembly GCA_963978545.1. Lineage (NCBI taxonomy): Eukaryota > Metazoa > Arthropoda > Arachnida > Araneae > Linyphiidae > Linyphia > Linyphia triangularis. The sequence continues at coordinate 2,311,094 of OZ021727.1, read as the reverse complement.
TATTTATAAAAATAAATACCAATTTAGACTATGGAAATCTAAAATAAGCATTTAATAAAGAAACGAAATAAAATAACACATTTAAGAATACATTTTATGACCTAGCCGATTATTATGCTTTAATATCATTCTTGAACCCATCTGAACAAATTAAAATGTTGAGGCCCACTTGATGGCTATGTGGTTAGCACACTGGCTTCGCATGCCAAAGATGCCGCTTTCGAATCCCGAATTGGGCATGGATGTACGTTGTGATTCGGAATCCACATTAAGGTGTAGGTCCCGGTCTGATTTGCCTTTGTTGTACACAAGCATAAGTCGTTTAGCGCACAAATCTATCAAAGAAATGCTGAAAATAGCAAATTTGTGAAAAAGTTTCTGACTGGATTGTACGCTCAACGATATACTTTTATGCACAGCAACAGCTAATCAGGCCGGAACCGTGGATTTAGCGTGGATTTTGAACCACAAGGTAACATCCATAACTAATCCGGGATTCGAACCCGGCAACTTTGGAATGCGAAGCCAGAGAGCCAAACCCACATCCATCAGGTTGGTTGTTTCAGATTATCTGGCGCCGTCAGCAACACGAGGGCTATAATGCGCCGAAACATTCGTCATTAGACAAGCCAACATACATTTACAAACACCCATGCCTAACACGGGACTCGGAACCCGCAACCTCGCGGTCTAGAAGCTAGCTCGCTAACCACTATACCGTTCCATCAGGTTGGCAAAAGAATTCTGGTAATAAGCTTTGACTGGATAAGGATACAGTCTACTGATATCAAGAATCTGATCGCGAATTTTATTATTATAAGAGCTTACTATATTATTTTACTATATTTGGCACTAACTATTGATAATTAAATTTGAAATTAAATAAAACATCTTATTTTATATAATTCGAGACTGAAAAAAAAAAAAAAAAAAAAAAAAAAAAAAGCATTTAAAAGTTATTTTAATTGATAGGCTAGATTTAAATTCTAAAGAAACCGGAAATCCATTGCAGTTGCATTAATTGTAACAATATTTTCTTATAAATATAGATACAAGCGCATTTAGTTTACTCTGAATTTTACTTTTAAAAATGTTCGCAGAAAAAAAAGTATAAGATAAAAACGTTTTAAGTGCTCTAAGTAATAGCAAAGAAATGAAGTAAAAGTTATTGAAGAAAGTTTCTCAATTAAATGATTTGGCTATCATTATAAGATTTTCGATATGCGTGAAAATTAAAAAAAAAATTGTTTCCATTCTATAAATCCTTACTTCTTATTTTATATAATTCGAGACTTAAAAAAAAACATTTAAAAATTATTTTAATTGATAGGCTGGATTTAAATTCTAAAGAAACCGGAAATCCATTGCAGTTGCATTAGTTGTAACAATATTTTCTTATAAATATAGATACAAGTGCATTTAGTTTACTCCGAATTTTACTTATACTTTTTTTTCTGCGAAATTTTTTAAAAGATAAAAACGTTTTAAGTGCTCTAAGTAATAACAAAGAAATGAAGTAAAAGTTATTGAAGAAAGTTTCTCAATTAAATGATTTGGCTATCATTATAAGATTTTCGATATGCAAATAAAATGTGAAAATTAAAAAAAAAAAATGTTTCCATTCTATAAATCCTTACTTGGCAAATTAGACGTCATCTCCTTTTACAAAAATTTCACGAAAATATTAATTTATTTGTAAATACTCGTATTTAAAATAGTTGTAGCGCATCTAAAATCGCCAATAAAAATGCGAAATAATTAAGGCTGTATTGTTTTCAAAGAAACTAATCAGTTGTTTGAGCTCTAATCAAAATCAAACTCAGAGATTCTTTTGAAACATGAAAGGGGATCCGTTGCTTATTTACAGTTGGATGCAACTTTAGCTTGTAGCAGATATTTATTCATTGCTTTTCGATTTTTACAATTTACTTCAAAAGGGATGTAGATGAGTCATTAGTAGTATCAAAATATTCAGGAATATTCCACGAAATATAAGGAAGACAACTTCAAAATTTGAAATTATTATTTGAGTATTATTACTTTTGTAATTCCGGCAATGATATGGAAAGTAATTTATTTTCTCACAAAAACTATATTTATTTGAGAAAACAAACTTTTAAAACTTATATTATTAGAAATGATCTGCATTTGCGGCAACCAATGAAAAGTAACCAATAAGAATGGTTTTATACAAACACTTATTAAACTTTTTTGGATTTTATTATACAAACAAGTAGTGTTATTTAATATAGCAATAATGACAAATTTTGTATATCTTCATTGTTACAAGAAGTGGTTTTTACTTTTTATCCAAGTATGCCAGCAAAAGTGTTAGTAACAAACTGTAAAACTAGAAGATTTGAATCTCGTACCAGCATTCACCACTAACTTTTAGAGACGATACGTCTGACTTATATTGGAGATTTTTGCTGGCCGGATATACCAATATATGTATCTTTAATTATTATCGATTTAACGATATATAGTTGTTCTGAAAACTGAAAAAAATTGATCTTTTTCTTATCTTAATAAAATTTCATTTGGTATTTGTATCTTTCTTTCAAATAATTAAAAAATGACAATTTTAATTCTTAATAAATCAGAGTCTAAAAAAAGAAGTGAATCATTCGTTCGACAATACGAGTTGACCTAACTTTTAATAAAAGTATTTAAACTGTACTTCCAAGTTACACTGTTTTATCGATATCAATTGTGAGACTGTCGAATCGTTCAGATTATTTTATGTCACTGTTTGTTTCAGTATTTGTTACAGCCAATTTTAATAAACTTCTGAATGAGGTTGAGTTGTTCCTGTCTTGATGAAAACTATCCCCCTGAAAGTGTGTTCATATTTGGGCGCATAGTGGGGAAGAACTCTGTTCTGCATACTTAACACATACTATTTGGGACAAATTAAAAAATTATGTAAAAAGCTTGATTTGTTTCCTTGTGGGCCGCATAAAATCTGTCATGGGTATATCGATCAAAATAAATATCGATACTATATCGTTGCATAGAAAAAAAATATCGATACATGACATTTTTTATTTGATTTTCAATTTTGCCAGAAACAAAGTTTTTCGGGGCAAATTTCTACTTTTCATGATTGCTTTTTTCTAAGGTGACTACTTTTTCAACTGAAATGGATCTATTACAAAAAAAAAAAGTATATTTCTGCTTAATTGGTGCAGTGGTTTTAAGAAAAATTAAGATAATTTTCAATAGCTTTTAAGTGTGGAAAATATTGAATATTGGTGACCTTTTAACTGTCTCTCAGCCAAGTTCAAACTTTAGTTTTGAAGTATTTGAAAAGGGAATAAATAAAATCGAAAAAACACGTGGAACTACAAAATGATCATCAAAAAACTAAAAATGTTTGAAAATATCGATACATCGGTGACTTTTATCGATATTTTTTTAGAAATATCGATAAAAATATCGTCGTATCGATATATCGCCGACCCCTAATGGGTAGCGTAGTGACTATCAAAACTATCAGTCTATCAAAACTATCAGTCTATCAAAACTGCGAGACGTATATGGATGTGTTAAACACTTCATACGTGGCAGAAATAGACAGTCGGAAGTTCCAAACCAAAACAAACAGTAAAACTATACATTGGTATAGAAGCTTACTTGAGCTAATTGAATACACTACAAAGATGTGTGAACCGGTGTTAACTATGACCTGATTGGAACGCTGTGTGGCCGATTCGTTAAAACTCTTATAGTATCCGTAGTAAGAAAGGTAAAATATTAGCTAAATTTTAATCTTAAAAGCGCTTATTTTCTTCTTCTTATCAACATATATTTAAGTTTAATACAAAACTATGTGCGCAGGTTATCAATATTAGTATAAAAGTTGTGATTTTGTCCGGAACTATTTCTTTCCGCGGAAGAATCCGTCCTATTGCGTATACTCAAGGCTCAAGCAATGTTGTCCTGAGATATATATTATTGTTATTCTTTCCATTAAAAAGGCCACAGGTTTAAGTTCATCTTCATCATTTCTTATTACGCAATGGAGTCCCCTGGAGATAACTCATTCGGTCTATCCTCTTCTCCTTCGCAGCATTCCCTGCATCTCTCCAGCTCGCCCATCCGGCTTCATCTATCATCTATCTCGCACTCCATCATCCTTCTACATGTTATCCTAGGACATCCAGGTCAGCGTCTTCCTGCTGGTACTCAAATGACTGCAACATTTTTGATTTTATTACCTCTCATGTTGTTTCATGTCCCCCTGGTCCAAGAACCCTTGACCAGGTCCATGATACCATGTCGCTCTAACGGTACAACAAGTGCATTACCCTCCCCACTCCACAGCAGCCTCGCCGAGGTGCCAATTCAGTCAATGACATGAGCAGGTTGGTTGTTTTCAGATTATCTGGCACCGTCAGCAACACGAGGGCAATAATACACCGAAACATTCGTCATTAGACAAGCCAACATACATTTACAAACACCCATGCCTAACACGGGACTCGGAACCCGCAACCTCGCGGTCTAGAAGCTAGCACGCTAACCACTATACCGTTATGACATGAGCAGGAGAAGCAGGGAAGGAACAATGGCAAGAGATAAAAAAATGAAGAACATTACAACAATGAATAACAGAAGAGGAACAAAGGCAAAACTCTGAATAGCAACCATGTTCTTATTTAAGGAATTCTCACTATTTATTGTGTCTTCATCATTTTTCCAAAACGCAACATCATCAGCAAATAGGTCATTATTACAGAAAGTGACCTCTTTTCCATCCCAAACATGATCAGAGAGAACAAAGTAGGACTCAAGACAGAGCCCTGTGGTTATACCCTTGAAGGATCTGTACATGTTGGATATACCTCTTAGATACCTCACTCGAAAAGATCTTTTGTTCAGAAAGTTTGAAATCCATGGGAGGGCTCTACTTGTAATGCTAAACTCATTATGGCCTTTCAACAAGAGCTTATTTTTCCAAACGCCTTGGTAAGGTCCAATAACACAGAAATGGTAATCATTCTAAAGATTATAATGGCTCATTTTTAAGATATGACCCGTTTAGGCACCATCTTCTAATTTTAATTTACTCATCTGTTGATCTTAATTTTGTTTTCTGTACGAGATTTCATTTGAAATTATGTTTGACCAGAAGATTTTCCTAACTATTCTAATACATTTGTTCTGAAAGACATTTATTCGCTTTTTCTGTGTTAGTGTAAGTTTACCAAGTTTCAGAACCTTTTAGAATAACTGACCTTATTATTGATTTGAATGGATTTAGATTAAATCTCGAAAACCAGTTTCGGTGTTTTCCAAATTTAAATAAACCTTTAAAGTAGTTACTGTCTTTTGAGATACAGCTTTGTATATCATCATATTTTACACATTTAATACTTAATGTTGCTCCTATATATGTCCGCATTTTCAATTGTTTCTCTCTTGAGCAGTATTTCTTTGTTTTTTAATTCGTTGTGTTTTAGTTTTATTTGTCTTAAGACCAATCATTTTAGCATATTCTGCTAGAAGATCTGTTTTGTTTTGCAAATCTTGAGGATAATAAGACAATGTCATCTGCAAAATCTAAATCCTCTTGGAATTTCCATCTTAATCTTAATTTATTCTCCTTGGTAGTCATTCTCATAATCCAGTCAAGTATAATTATGAGGAAGAGACCAGACAAGTCCCTGCCTGACTCCTGTTTCAACTAAAAAGAATTTAGTTAATTTGTTAACAGAAGTTTTGTTACAATTCCTCGATAATATCATTATATTTTTTGCCATATATCTGTAAAATTTGCCACAATCTATCCCGTATTATTGAGGGTCAGATAAAAGGAAATAAATTTGAAGTAAAACGTAGCATTAAACTCCAAGCATTGTTTAATTATATTTCTTAGTAATTTATTTGGATTGTAGTACCATCAGTTCGGAACTCTGCTTGTTCTTTTCTAAGGATATTCTCTACTTCATTTTCATTCTGTTAACAATAATTGCGATTAATACTTTTGATGGGATTGACAATCGGCCAAAAATTGAAATTGTACAAGTATATTTAATTACAATAAACAGACAAGATGATAACATACAGGTGGTAATCCAAATAATGGAAACACCCTACTAGATTTATAAGGAATCGATTACTAATATGGTGTAGGACCGCCTTTGGCATGTACTACAGTTTGAATTTTGCCGGGAATCGAATCATACAAGTGCTGAATAATGTTTAGAGGAATATTGTGCCATTCTTCATTTCTTTTTAGACATTACAATCAGTTTCAAAACTTCTTTTCCTCAGCTTCTCCTTCAGTCCACTAGTTTTCTTTGCCGAGCTTGTCTCACCGCACTGTGTGTACGTCTTAAGGAAACGCACTTCTAGAAACGCCTAAAAGCTAGTACGTTTCGGTTACAGCTAGTCGGGCTCTTACAATTTGGCTTCTGTGAAAGTTTGAGGTGTGACATTTTACGCTTTTGCGAAAAATTCCCACGAATACAAGTTCAGAAAATTTACCTCATACGCACCATGATATATGCATTTTCTATTAAAAAAGGGTAGCTAGGATTATATTTTAATGCTTACGAAACGCCCTTAAATTTCACTTTTACTTACGGGTGATTTTTTTTTTACGGGTTTGTACTTTTTTTTACGGGTTTGTACTTTTTTTTACGGGTTTGCATCTAATTTTAAATATCAAACACATTTCTATTGGAAAAATGTGAGGCAAACTACGTTTCAAAATTTATCTATTAAAATGAACCTGAATTTATGCACTCACATCCGAATAAATTTTACTTATTCCTATTAAAACAATTTTATTATTTATCTATTAAAATTTAAGCGACAGGAAAGAGTTTCTTCAATGGTCAGTTAAATGCGATTTTAGCGCGATTGAATGAAGGCAAGTTGGTATTCTGTAAAAGCGACTTCTTAGTGACAGTGACAGCCGCCAAAATTTGATAGAATGAATTGTCATTGGCATGGTATCTATCTGCCAAGTTTCAGCCCGATTGAATGACGGCAAGTGAATTAATTAGGCCTCAGTTGATTTGCCCGTCATCGGCAAATCGAAATCAATATAAAGGATTTAAAAATAGCCCCAACAATTATATCTTTTAAGATATGTTGACGCTTGTCAATGCTATTTGTTGCTAAACTTTTGTTGATTTCAGTTTACGTAATGACGATGTAACAGTTTCTTACAAATACTTTTGAATTACGCTAAGCATCATTTTGTTCCAAATTGTCAAAAAATAAAAAGCTTCCTCAAGTGTCAAAAAATACCTCTTTATATCGGAAAACAGTATAATCAAAAACTTATGCCGTTTTCGATAATAATTTTGATGTTTTTGCATTTTTATGAAATGAGAAGTACAATTTTCAATCAATTCCTACAAATAAGAATTGTAAAAGACTAATTTATATTTATAGCACCTTATTTGCATTTCAGAAGATATTTAATTCACCTTCGTATTTCAGAAATTGTTATTTTAAGTTAGTTCTCACTTAACCGATTCAATGAGGTATCAATATAAATTTTGATTAAAACTTGATTTGTAATCTGTACGATAATATAAATATATTGATATACATTTTGATTAAAACTTGATTGTATTCTGTACGATAGTATAAATATATTTCTATAAATTTTTGCTAGATTGCAATTTTTACGATCACATAAATCTTAACCAATTATGGTAACATTGGCAAGAAAACTTGCCAATCGAAATTTGAAGTTTTTTTTCTTTTTTTCTTTGCTAATAAATTGCGATTGTGATTCCACTGAGTGTTTTTCTAAAATCATAAAAACAATTTTTCTAAAATCTGAAAAATTCGAAACATACCTTAAATGATCGAAATAAACATGATAAAAGTTAAAAACAATGACTGTTTATCAATGACTGATTAAGGTCTTTAATGAGTTAATTATACACTCCAAACCTACTTTTTTTCTACGTCTACACATACAATTTCCCAAATACAAACCAATCATAAAAAAAAGCTAATAAATTTGCACGATAATGAATCAGGCTAAATTTGCTTTGCTAATTAAACTTGCAGCATCATTCCAATGGACTTAATGCCTTCTTCTCAACTTCGCGCTTCTTTTTCACAGACACATCCCACTTTTCATATAAAATGGCGTCAACCATAAAAATCTATTAAACTCCCACAATGATGGATCGGCCTGAATTTGTTTTGCTAATTAAAGTTTTATCCTCATTTCAGAAACCAGCGTAAGAGGAAACGCAACACATTTTCTTCTATCGCCACAGCTCTGAAGTTTTCATGGAAACGTCCAGAAATTCCGATAACCGCGCAACATTTTTTTTTTCACTGGCTCAAAACGCCAGGGGAACCCATCGCACACACTTCTTAGTTTATACTCATTTTTCGCTTTGCAATTTCTTAATTAATTCCCTGATGTGGCTGATTTTAGTGGAATATAAAAACGGGAGAAATTGATTATTTCCTTTTGACGAGGTTTGCATTTTAATTCAACGTGAGCCTAGGCAATTAACGTGTTTTATGAATTCTTTCGTTAATCCATCTAGTAAATAAAGTATAGAAATTATAAATTTATATATGTATGGCGCTTTTATACGTGGTGTGTATTTTTTATGAGTAATATTATAGTTGGGGAGCCCAGCGTGGATTTTGGGATTTACTCAAGAGCGGTAGAATAACATAAGAAAGAAAACCTTACATCCTGTTAAGTACCCCTCACCATACATGAACCCGTTATATAGGTTCGTGTGTTTAGGGCAGCCGATCAGAATAGTAAAAAAATAAATAAAAATCGATCCTTAGAAAAACTCGAGCGATCTAGATTAAGGCAAGATGAGTTAATTACCTGAAGAAAAGTGTGCATTTCAATAATCTGACGATTTGCCCGTGACAAAAGAAAATAGGAGAGTCATAAAGTTGCAAAAGAAAGAAAAAAAGAAAAAAAAATCATCTGGACATTCTCTAGCGCGGTTAATTTTTTTAATTTTTTTTTATTTTGAAGGAAATCCTTCAAGGATCGTCGATCAAACGGTATAGTTTTTAGCTCGCTAGCTTTTAGACCGTAAAGTTGTGGGTTCGAGTCCCGTGTAAGGCATGGTTGTTTGTAAATGTATGTTGGCTTGTCTAATGACGAATGTTTCGGCGCATTATAGCCCTCGTGTTGCTGACGGCGCCAGATAATCTGCAAACAATCAACCATTCAAGGATCACAGAAATAATATAATCTGCCGATTTCCACATGTCGAAGTAGTTAAAATCATCAATCAAGTGTGATGCGTGCAGCTGCTGAGAACTATGCATTTCCCTATTCCGCACAGCTTATCACAACAGCGCGTTTGTGTTCGTATGTGTACAACGCTTTGGTTTGTTTATTGTCAGATTAACACTAGATTTCCCAAGGAAGTCAGCCGACCAAACGGTATAGTGGTTAGCGTGCTAGCTTCTAGACCGCGAGGTTGCGGGTTCCGAGTCCCGTGTTGGCATGGGTGTTTGTAAATGTATGTTGGCTTGTCTAATGACGAATGTTTCGGCGCATTATAGCCCTCGTGTTGCTGACGGCGCCAGATAATCTGAAAAACAACCAACCAACCCAAGGAAGTCACTTTGACTGCTTTTTAATTTCAATTATAAAAACAATTATGTATGTAATGACACAATTTCTTAGAATTTTGTGACTTTTTGTACAACATATAAATGCGTTTATTAATAATTGTAGTTACCTCCCCCTCCTTCATTTCCGGTATATATGTATATGTGTGGAGAATCTTAAACCGATATGATGCACTTCCTTATCGCCCGCGATTGGTACAAGAGTTTTTGCCCGGGAATAAAAATAGACGGTTTGATTTCTGCAATTTCCTCATGAACAAGCTAGAATTAGATTCATTATTTGTGAATAACTTTCTATTTTCTGATGAGTGTACGTTTTCAAGAACTGGGGTAGTAAATAGGCAAAACATACACTTTTGGTCCCTGCAAAATCCTCATGTAATTCGACCATCAAGTGCGATGGTCCGTTAAAGTTTGGTGTGGCATATATGGAAAGGAGCGTTAGTTGGACCTTTCTTGTTTGCTGATACATGAACAGGTAAAAAGTATGCGAACCTGTTATAGGGACCTTTATCTGACTTTCTGGATGACTATGTCGTGTTAGCAGACCTTAAAAAGATGTGGTTTCAACAGGATGGTACACCACTCCACAAGGCAGCATCCTGCCTTGTGGTGTGGGTTTCAAAACAACATTATAGGCTATGGAGGTCCGGTAGAATGGTCTTCTAGATCTCCAGATCTAAATACTTCAGATTTCTTTCCTTGGGGATTTTTGAAAATCAAGGTCTATGAAAAAGAATCGACGAATCTATTAGATTTGGAGAATCGAATTTTATCCGCTACCAGGTGTATTAGGCCTGTAATGCTGAAAAATATTGAAGATGAATTTGAAATACGTGTGCGCTTAGGTATTTTAGTCGAAGGAAAACACTTCGAGCATATGTAATTAAGAAAGTAGTTATTTATCTATTTCACTTTGTTCACTTCTATCACCTTCTATTTTTGTTTGTGTTAACAAAAAGCGCTGTTTTCTGATTATACTATTATTCTGATTATACTATTAATTAATTAAAATTGTTTATAAGTTTGTTTGCTGTTTATTATGTGTTGTACAATTAGTAACTTTTTTTTTTCTCTTCAAAGCAGTTTCTAGTCAAAAATTAGAATGTTTTAGGCGATGAACAACAACTTGTTTGCCATTGTCAAACCTAGTCTAGAAGCTCGTTGTTATTCCGATAAGGCGATATTTCAATTTATGTACGCCCCCCCCCCCCCCTCAAGTAGCGTTAATACTTTAAACTCCAATAACACTGTTGCTATTGGTCGAAGAAATTTAATTTTTTTTATTTAAAATGTTTTTTCATGGACAACATTTTTCTAAATATGAGTTGGGGGAACTGAGGACAGTATAAAAATTTACAAACCGTAATTTTTAAACCAACTCTCCTGCGCTAACTTAAAAACTATTCAGTAAAACTATTTTAAATATTTAAAACATTTCTTCAATTTGGACTATGCATCTAGGACCAACGGTGTTGAAAATAAAGGTCGGCCAGGTTATACGGGGACAGGGTTTATGATAAAAAACTGTTTTTTGTTGGTTTAGTTTTGTTTATCATTCTGTTTCGCTTCCATTGTCTTCAGAAGAATATATTAGCTGCGTTAACAAAGAATGATCTTATGAATAAGAATTAATAAAAAAAATAAAAAAATAATAATAATAAATGAAAAAATTGCAATTTATTTTTATAGAAAAGTAGGTCGAAAGTTAAGTAATTTCAAAACCTCCGTAAATTTAAAGATGAATAATTTTAAGAATATTATATTTCCTTTAATGAAAAGCAATGATAACATAAAACATTTCACAAAAAGTTAAACAAATTTGTTTTTTTATTAATTACTATAACCTAATTATGCGTTTAAATTTTTTATTGAAATATGGGTATTTTCCAAAGATTTTTACAAAGCCTTTTACAATTCCAATACGATTCCCTGTCTTATATTTTTCTTAAAAAAACAGTTTATTTTTATCTTAAACAACTTGTTATTTACTTTCATTCTGTAATGTTTTAGGTTAAACAGATTGTAAATTAAACATCCCCATGTTAATCGTATAAACATACTTTACTGATGAATGATTTTTATAAAAACATATTTAATTCGATCGTTTTTCCCATTTTTGTTGAAATAAAATTGTCCATTGACGCATTCAAATGTATGAATCAAGATGCATCTTTTCAAATGAGTATTTCTTCTATTTAAACCAACTGCTCAAGCAATTATCAGTTCTATTTCACTTAAGACTCAATCTTGAATCTATCCTTATGCAAGGCGTCCATCACATTACGGCCGACCAAACTGTATAGGCCGACCAAACGGTATAGTGGTTAGCGTGCTGGCTTCTAGACCGCGAGGTTGCGGGTTCGAGTCCCGTATTAGGCATGGGTGTTTGTAAATGTATGTTGGTTTGTTAAATGACGAAATGTTTCGGCGCATTATAGCCCTTGTGTTGCTGACGGCGCCAGATAATCTGAATACAACCAACCAACCAACCAAACTGTATAGTGGTTAGCGTGGTAGCTTCTAGACCGCGAGGTTGCGAGTGCCGTGTTAGGCATGGGTGTTTGTAAATGTATGTTGGGTTGTATAATGACGAAATGTTTCGGCGCATTATAGCCCTCGTGTTGCTGACGGCTCCAGATAATCTGAATACAACCAATCCATCACATTACGCCAAACTTAATCGTTATAGTCCGAGAGGCGAGTGCAATTTTTGGACCCCATCGAACATCATTCTGAATTTTCTCTAGAAATTGGAGATCAGTGAGTAGATTACGAATCCACTGGTCTGCCGTGGCAAAAATGGCCGAAACTGATCAATAATCGACTTTTAATAAGTTGAACTAAATCCAATTGCCAAATGCGCCATAACTTGCCAAATAATGAGCATTTTTTTTTTATTTGGTAACCCTCACTCTTTAATTTTCAATTAAGAAGGTTGCAGACGATTCGGATGTGTGGCTTACTTGCATCTTTCACAAATGAGCCAAATTGGCAAGAAACATTACGTCACTGATGACGTAACTGATGTCACCGATTTGGCTTACTTTTAAAAGATGCAAGTTTTCCGAGCAATGAATCAGAAATCGTTTGCGCTTTTTCTCATTGAAAATCAAAATGAAGTGTGTTGCCAGACGAATAAGTTTGTTCTCTTTTTGGCAAGTTATGACATATTTGGCAATCGGATTTTAGTTCAACTCATTCCAAGTCGATTTTTGATCAGTGTTGGCCATTTTTGCCACGGCAGACCAGTGGAATCGGTATCTACTCATTTTTCTCCAATTTCTATAAAAAAATTCAGAATGATGTTCGATGGGGTCCAAAAATTGCACTCACCTCTCGGACTATAAAGATAAAGTGACCGCCCTCAGGCCAGAGAAAAATGTTGAGGTTTTGAAGTGACCTTCACAATCTGAATCGTGTGGAACGCATCTAACCTGTGACGCATGTAACATTGGAAATAAATGCCTATTGTTGTGCAAATTCGTCACATGGGGCCAGAAGGTAATCGCGTGCTAAGTCTGGGTCACCATTGTCCAGAAATAAAAGTTCTGGAAGATTGGCCAATTCTGATTTAAATGCTATCGTTACAGAATACACATTAAAAAAAAATAAACTTGTCAAGTCTTGCGCATTTCTACAGAATTTTCGGAGGTGTGGACGATTAGAATATCTTAAGAGTTATTAGCACAGAGATTTTGATCTAAATCATTAGAGCCGTTCTTCAGCAACTCCCGAAAAACATTAATTTTTCATAATTATTAATGATTTCAACTTTATGCGCATGCGCGATTTTGGCGGAAACCTTACTGGACGGTCCCAGGACCACCACTAACCTACACACCAAGTTTGAACATTGTAGGTCACTTTGTTCGGAAGTTATGCTGACCACGTACTCATAACCAGATATTTTTCAAGAAACCAAACGTGGAGGAATGCAAAAAAATAAATAAAAAATATTTAGTTTTTTTTTAACCGAATGCTTTGCTTTCATTACCCTATGGGAACCTATGGGAATTGAAAGTAAAAATAACACCATCCACAAATAATATATAAGACAAATAATTGCTCAAATCTACGTCAGCTGATGTAGATTTTCCGAAAAATGAAAGACTGATTTTTATGCATGTCTGAAAAGCAAATTAAGAAATGTTTTGTTCAAATAAAATATCAAAAACCTAGTCAAGCGCAACATTTTCTATTTTTACTCTATCTCTAAAATAAAATCTCGATAGAATATCAAACAAAAATTTGGAAGCAAATATCCCCAACGGATTATTCTTATTTAAATAAAATTTGACAACGTCGCGAGATTTTACCGAATTCATCCTTTTGACAAAAATGAACACGCAGTAAATTAACGAAATAACTTTCACAAACTAATAAATCTTGAGCTTTTCGAAAATGTTCTGAATGTCTAATCTGTAGAGAAAGAGGGGAGGAAAAAAAAAAATAATTCAGGGAATAAAACGCAAGAGGGGGAAAAAAACACCTCTCTATGAATTCCTGACAAATTAAAACAAGCCTTTTTTGAAGAGGAATTTCTCTAGGATTCTGTCACTCAGAAAAGCATGGAGGATTACGATTTCTCCTACAATGAAAGAATTCTGGAGGGAAAGAAAAAAAAAATCGGGCCAAAGATAAATTGGCGGTGATAGGCTGTTCAAAGAAATGAAAAAGAACAGCCCGAACAAAAAGTATTTAATAAAAATATCAGTCTGAGAATGCTTAAGTTCACCACTGAAGATTAGATCCGTCTCGTGTGTTTAAAAAAACATAAGTTAATGGTTGGAAAAGGAAATTGAGTTTTATGAATTAAAAACAAGAATTTGTGTAAGAATAATTTAGTATTAGTAATAACTAGAATATCAGAATTGTATTGGTGGAGATAGACTTTAAAAGTCGGGACGTAAAAATAGTCTGGAGTTGACAAAGGAATGGAAATATGTTGGGATTTTTTTTAAGAAGATTTTTCGAAAGAATTAGATATTTGTCTAATATGATAGATACTATGGAATTTAAATTAAATTTTTTAATTGGTAATGAAAAAAATGTAGACACGTTTGGGATGTGTCAACAATGATATTATTAAAAGTCTTTGATTTCAAATTATCCCGTTATTTTTTAAGTCCTTTATATTAACTTCAATTGTGCTGGGCATGCCGATGACGGGAAAATCTGCGGAGGCCTAATTAAACCCCTTACCGTCCTGCAATCACGCTGAATCTTGGCAAATAGATTCGATGTCAATGACAATGCATTTTCTCAAATTTTGGTGGTTGTCACTGTCGCTAAAAGGTCGCTTTTGCGGTATACTAATAAGCCATTTTGCCGTCATCCAATCACTGATCATTGAAGATACTCTTTCCTGTTGCCTGAATTGTTTATAAATAATAAAATTGTTTTAGTCAGAATAAATAAAATATATTTGGATGCGAGTGCATAAATCCACATTCATTTTTAGTGAATATTTTTTTTAAAGTAGTTTACCCTCAATTTTGCTGATACAGATAGTTTTAATGTTGAAAATTAGACGTCAACACCTAGCTGCAAACAGAAGTGGCGATTTGTTAATGAATTTAAAAATTGGCAATGTTTAAAAGGATTTATATTAAAATATTTGTGAGGGTAATATTATTAAGTGACAAGTGGACACCTCATTTTATTTCCTAACTTGTTGAATTCAAACAAGCCCAATGCTCGAGTGAATTTCAAATTATATGAAAAGCAGTAATAACTACTTATTAATATAAATAAGTTACAATTTTTATTAGAAGGAATTTTTCCCCAACAAGAGATGTCAAATTCCCGCCACCTTCAGATCCATCAGTTTAATTTTCTAGTCAAGTAAAAACAAAATGAATGTTCATGCCGACCGGAACATATGTGGGAAAACCAATTATTGGACCCATCAAAATCCCACGTACATTAATTACAAATGTAATTTATCTTAAGACGGCGGCCGTAAGACATCAGCGTATTTCCTTTGACTCGAGTTAATAAATGATTTCAATTTAATCATTCGACAGCTAGAAAAATGGTTTCGGAATATTTTACCATTTTTACACTTTCTTTCTACATCCGAGATCAGGATTATCCAAAAAGGATTAAAAATGCGGGATTAGAGCAGTGTCCGAATAAAATGAAATTAGAAAATCCTAATATAGTTCTGGCGATCTGTTATAAATTCTTTATTAAAGTCGAATGTATTGTCACGTCATTGTCAGAAGATTTGAAGTTTGTGAATTCAATGAAGATAGTTTTCTGAATTTAAATGGAAACTTTTACAGTCAATTTTCTTCTTCCACAAATTACTCCTCTCTCTCCTCCCCCCCCCCCCTACATGAAATGGAATAACTTCGGTCAATGTCGAAAATAAGGGTTCTGGGAATATTAACCCTTCAATTCCGAATCTCAAGCATCACTCCAAAATTCACGATTTTTTTTAAAAAATAAATTTGTCGAAACCATCAAAAAAGTTTTTTTTTTTTTTTTTTATCCTTTCTTCCTTTCTTATAACACTATCTTTCAATTTTGAAACTCTTCATCAACATTTCAAAACTGTCAGCTTATTTTAACCCAACACTGGGCTAGATTGGCCAAGATCCGTAGCAAAGGTGAGTCTATAACGGTACACATCAAGATTGGCCAGTGTGAAGCGATATTGGCCAGCATATTTGTGCTACTGGGATCACGAAAACACCCCTCTTTACAGCTTCTCTCGCTGTTGTATCCACTTTACGGTGTTGTATATATTGGTGGGCAAAACTGAAGGACGAGATGGTTTTTCCTTAACTTCTCAGTAAAGCAGCGCAGACACATGAAATTCACATCATCAAAGAGAAATCTTTTTGTAACATAAGTAAAACAATGCAGTCTCAAAATGAAATGCAAAGTGTATGTGGGGGCATATGTAAAAGAATGGAGTGTCATTAGTATGTTCCATTACAGATGCATCCATATTAAAAATCACACGACTCAAAGTATTGACTTTTAGTAGGAGATACGATCTCAGGCACCTGGCCAGGGGAATGGGTATGTTGATATATCCCTTTCCGAAATTTTTCTTTTCGCCATTAGAGCGGATAGGATTAAAAGATTTTATTGTTTAAAATAGTAAACATTTTTTTAAAAATGTTTTTAAATTTTGATGTATGCGTAGAAAAAATATCTGCCATCTTGATTGCTAAATACATGCGACATTAATAATAATAATCAAGATTTGTTGACTTATAATTTCATATCCCCTCCGGAAAAAAAAATGTCTGTCTTCGCATCTGTATGATCTTTCCTGTCATCAATGTTTACCTGTATTCTCATACTTATCGTGAGGATTTTTAAGAGGCATAGTGGCTAAATTGCTCGTCCCAAATTAAGAACTGTTTCGAAGAGATAGAAAGTTCCCAAAACACCGAATTTTTCCACAACGCGCCTCTGTGAAACTTTCTGGATCTATTGCATCCACTACACCTCTCCCAACCATATGGTGCCGACCAAACGGTATAGTGGTTAGCGTGCTAGCTTCTAGACCGCGAGTTCCAAGTCCCGTGTTAGGCATGGGTGTTTGTAAATGTATGTTGGCTTGTCTAATGACGAATGTTTCGGCGCATTATAGCCCTCGTGTTGCTGACGGCGCCAGATAATCTGAAAACAACCAACCCAACCATATGGTTCGTTTCAAGCCGTTGCGGAGATGCTTTTTTTTTGTATAATATACATTTTGAGAACAATAGAATATTTCTATACTACTTTTGTAAGATTCATGTTATAAAATTAATTTTCAAAATATGAACAATCTAAATATTACTCCTCATTTCCCTTTTTCGAAAATATGGTGATTTGTTGCTTTCAATGTATAAAACTTGTTATTGAATATAATATCAGTGAGGTTTGCACTATAAAACTATACAGAATATTATGAATATGTAAGAAACGTATTGTAAAGGAAATATAAGAACATTTTCCGCTTGACAATTGTTTTTGTAAAATGTATTATAACCTTAAATAGGTTTGGAGTGAAAAAATATTAAAATTATATTAATTAATTAAAAAAAATTCAAATTAAACAAAATGTGAATATTAACCAAAACAAAAGATTTTCGTATTTTTCGCAATTTAATAATATCCTAGCAAATCGACTAATGGCCACTCCTTACCGTTTATTTCCATATTCAGTTCCATTCAAACTTCAGTTTCTTCAATTCCTTTAACATAAAAATCCAGTAAATAATAGGGCCAAAACATAACAATCAAAGCAAACATTCACAAACATCATTACAATCGGAAAAAAACTAAACCCAAATATAAAATCCAAAGCAAACTCAACCCCCTACATTTCATAATTGTTAACGTGTTACCGTTTAAAATGCTCCAACTGCAAATTTAAATTAAACGTATAAGTGGTGTTTCATAAGCAGTATTCTTGACATGCGAGCATTGCCTCATAGATAGATCACTTAGTATCCCCCCTCCACTCACCTCAAGACTCCGATAATTGGTCATTCCGTGAGCCAATTCAAGTACAACTCGGGGGCTTTGATTAAATCAGTTGCAGTCCACACGCAGTGCTTCGTCGAGATCTTCCCTCAAGTACACACACGCTCCTCCTCCTCCTCCAGTTTGTGAATGAATCACGCAATTAATAGAAATGCCGGCACGAAACAAGCGAAAGCACGGAAAGTCAATTAGCGATATCTCTTTAGGAGCTTCTTTTAGAGGAAGATCATTCCATATACTCGCTATGTTACAATCTTATGGGGGGGTCATTCCATGTCAAATCAACACGGCTCCCAACACGACTCCTTTAGAATTTCATAAAATTTGGTTCATTTAGAAAATTAAATTTGGTTATTAATTAATATTATAATAATAATATATAATAATACTATATGATAAATAAATAATATATAAAATTAATATAATGTATATTAAAATAAATTTTGGTTCATTAAAAAATTTGGTTCATTCATCATAAAGAAAAAGAAAAAAATGCCAAATATTAGGTTTGAATCTCGTTTGGTTTCCAAAATATAGAGTTTCAAAAATGGACCAAAAGTGCAAAATTTCGTATTTCTTGCTTATAATTTTTTCCCTAATTATCATAAAATATTGATTTTGGTGTTAAAAGAAAGAAAAATATTTCATCTTTCTAATGATGTATTATTTACATGTATTTTTTTACATTTTCATTTTAAGGTCAAACAATTTGACATTTGACCTGAATATCTCAAAAAAGGGTATTTTTATTTTTTTCAAAAAAATATATATTATTCTTACATCAATTCTCTACACAAATATATTAGTCTCAGTTTGGGACCCCAATGGGATGCCAAATTATAAATTTCAATCGTAACTGTAGTCCCACTCTTATCCTACAAAAACTGTTTATATGCAAATAGCTCTTTCTTTTAAAATCTCTTTATATACATGTAATGCAAATAAAACTTTAGCCTTAATTATTAGCTAAAAATTATAATTATTTATCTTTGATTTGCTATAACTTTTTAACTTTAAGAGCAAAAACTAATTGTTTACTTATACATTGAAAAAATTAAATTTTTCAGCATTGCATTAAGTCTGCAAATATCGTTTGCTGTTAAAATTAAAAAACCTGACACGGATAATTGGTAATAATGAGCTTTTGAGATAATTATTTAAAAGGAATGTTGCATGCAATCAGAAACATTTGTTCATACACATTATTTGGAAAAAATCATATTTCGAAATTAGAAAGCAGAAATAGTTAACATTTTTCTATTGATACATTATCTTTAAATTATTGTTGAAACTAATTTATCAGATGCATAAGTAACTTCCTTACATATGTAACTTCTATTAATTATTGTGACTCTTTTTCACTTGATTAATTGCATATGTAACTATTGATTTTAAAATTTCTTTTTTTGTTTGACTTTTTTTTCGACCATTTAATTAGAATACATTTTGCACAGAAGTTGGTTGATAGAAATGGGTCTGAATACATGAAATTTTTGAGTACCATAAATAGTTCGGCCGGTTAAGAATCGTTTCTGAAGGAAGATTTTTTCTCTTTTATACTGTAAGGAAGTTACATATGCAAACTGCATTCCTTCAATATTGGCAGTTGCCCCTTCAAATAACTGTCGAGAAGTCATTATCTGATCTTTATATGGGCGGTGCAAACTGGCACGAGCGGCTAGCCTTTTTATGGTACCTCCAATGCTATCTGAAACTCCTTTTGAAATAAATTTACCATTTAAAAAACAATCCTTTGATTTTTGCGTTCTAATACCTAACAGAAAACTTCGGGAGGGGATATATTCCCATATACTTTCCCCAGGCTACGCCACTGAATAAAAGAACCAAGAAGAAAATCTTCACGATTTCCTTCCTTTTGAAAAGTAGTCAATTTACACGGGATTCCCTGTATATTCGACTGCATTAGGATATGGGATTCTTCAGTTCGCACTCAAAGACGATTATTGCGTGAAATTAAGGACAAGAGTTCACATTTGAATTTATATTTTGGCATCCCATTGCTGTCCCATTATGAAACTAACGTATTTGTGTAGAGAATTAATGTAAGACTAACATATTTTTTTGAAAAAAATAAAAATACCCTTTTTGAGATATTCAAGGCCAAAGATCAAATCGTTTGACCTTAACATAAAATTAAAAAAAAATATTCATAAATAATACATCATTAGAGAGATCAAATCTTTATCTTTTTTTTTGACACCAAAATCAATGTTTTATGATAATTAGGGACAAAATTATAATCAGATATATAAAGCAAGAAATGCGAAATTTTAACCTTTTGCCCCATTTTTGAAGCTCCGCATTTCAGAAATCAAATGATATTCAAACCTAATATTGGCCATTTTTTTCTTTTCTCTATAAACCCAACAAGTGAGCAAAATTTTATTAAATTCTGAAGGCGTCGGGTTGAAAATGTCACTTTTTTGTATTGATTTGACTTGGAATTACCCTATCCTGAGATGGTTTGAATGATCATGTAAGTCGATGACTCATCAAGAAGAATGATGCTTGTTGTGTAAAAAAATAATTTAATAATACATGTTCAGGCACACGCCATAAACATATGGACACACTGGTTATTGATGTCCAAACTAATATAACATATATTGATGAAATAACGATTTAATGCAGGTCGAAAATGAAATTATTAACCCGTTCCTATGCTTGATTTGAGAAATCAAAAGAGTGCAGTACATGTACGAAAGCATCTATCCAAACATACATGAACTATATTGATGAAATAAAGATTTAGTCCCCTCGAAAAGGAAATGATTTATCCGATCCTGCTTTATTGGAGCAATCAAAGAATGGCTTTCAAGTGAGGCAAATGTGTAGAGACAGTTTGAATACTTATGAAAAATAAAGAACCATACTTAACTACGACTGGTCATTGTGGTTAATGATATCCGGGTAGACAAATGTACTTGATCAAACGTACATGAATTATATTGATAAAATTACGATTTAATCTCATCGAATAAATGAAATGACGAATCCGTTCCTCTGCTTGATTGGAGTCATCAAATAGTGGCTTTCAAGGGAGGAAAGTATATAGAGGCAGTATGAATTCTTGTGAAAAGCAAAGAACCATGATGATTTTTAAGTAAAATAATAATTTAGTAATGTTTGTTCAGGCACAGTACGTCTGGAGATAGTGGTTATTGATTTCCTGGCGCATTAGATCTATGCATCTATTCAAACGTACGTGAATTATATTTATGAAATGAAGATTTAATCCCGTCGAAAATGAAACGACGAATGCGCTCCTCTGCTTGATTAGAACAATCAAAGATTGACTTGCAAGTGAGGAAAGTATATAGAAACAGAATGAATGCTTATGAAAAACAAAGAACCATGATAGCTTTTAAGTAAAATACTAATTTACTAAAGGTTGATCAGACATAGTTTAGATTCGTTTGGACATAGATGGTAAAGATGTCCATGGCGTAAAAGAAAATGCGAGATACGATTTTAGAACAAGTGCGAATCTCAAACTGCTGAATGTCACGCAGTGGTGTTATGAAATATACAAACTTACAAGAACTACGGTGATTTCTAAAGTGAAGAATAACGAAGTAAGCATTTAAATATAGTTCAAATTCACAAGACGAGATGGTAACAGATGTCCGTAACGTAAAAATAAAACAGGAGGCGTTTCAAGAAAAGGAGTGAATTTTAAATGATTGAATTGGACCTGTGGGGAATCATCAATTCCCCTCAAATGACGTCACAAGCTGCAGTCTATAAGAACTGCCGAAAACTTTCTTTTGAGAGTCTGGAAACACTGTACTTGATAGAGATTGACAATTAGCTGTTCTATGAAATGTTGTAACTTTTATATTATCCTTAATGCTTAAACCTTAAACTTAAAATAAATCTTGAATAAATATGTTATGTTTCTCGAATGTGTTCGGTACTTCAATATTTTTAACCTTCTGATCTTGAGTTCACTGTTTGTTTAATTTCTTAATAATTAATTGATTTTGGTAATACGTGTGGATACTGTCTTTACTAATTACCAAATGATACCATTGTTGATGAAAGATAAAGTTGGAACTGAGGAAGCCTTTCTGAAACTATAAGCTAGAAATGTTCTTTTCAGTTTCAATGGGTCATGATGGCTTGGATTTATATAACGTCAGAGACTAATAATCTAAAAAGCTAGAAACTACAGATGATAGAATGGGACACACATAAAGCGAATCTTATTTCGTCGTTTCTATTTAAAATGGCATGAAAAATAGATTAAACTTTATGGTTTTTTATTCAAATTATTTTTTATTAAAAAATAAACCAGCTGCTTATGGATTCTGAGATGTTTGAACAAAAGAAAATAGAGTAATCGTGCGATAAACTAAAATGAATTACTATTCGTTTACTGACAAAATATTCCGAAATTATTTTCGATATTACAGTTTGATACGATAATTGTTTACGTATTTGTGATAAAAAACACTTTTTAAATCAATCCATTTTTACTACTAAGAAAATGTCAAACTATTGACCTGGCAGCATAAAAATAAACAACCATATCGCGCTATGTAGTTGACAGAAAATCTTATTTCGCTCACAAACCTGGCAGAATGAATCTAGAATGCGACACGTGTCACTTTTTAAGAAATCAATGAATTCAGGCTGGACAGGAAGCATATTTTGTGCTTCACGATGAAGAACTCTGTAAAAGGTTCAACTCTCGGAGGTCTCTTTTTCGCTGCCATCTCTATTTGAACCTAGATTTCCCAATGTATGCGATTTAGTTGTCAGCGGGCATCTCCGGAAAACCCATGGTTTATCAGCGTTCTACTCGTAAATAATGACAGTGCTGGGAGTTCCTGCTGAGATTTGCGTTTGTTTGCAGTCGGTAAACAAGAGTGTGTTGGTAGAAGTGATCCCATTCTTCCTTTTTTTTGATAAGCAACTAAACACAGACTCAATACAAAGTACTGCATAAAAAAAAAGCAACATTCCGGATAGAAAGACGTTAAGAGGTTAGTCCTAGCAAGGATTATGTTACAATATTCTAACCCTGTTTATCTAGAAACTTCTTTCTGTAAAACTTTGAAATTTGGCGAGTTAGGTACGAAAAAGATCACCTAATAGATTAAGAGGCGATTGCAATTTTTGGACCCCCATCAAACAATCATTCTGAATTTTTTTATAGAAATTCGAGAAAAGTGAGTAGATTACGAATCCACTGGTCTGCCGTGGCAAAAATGGCCGAAACTGGTCAAAAATCGACTTTTAATAAGTTGAACTAAATTCAATTGCCAAATGCGGCATAACTTGCCAAATAATGATAATTTAGATTTTATTTGGTAACCTTCACTCTTTAATTTTCAATTAAGAAGGTTGCAGACGATTCAGATATCTGGCGACGGTCTACTTGCATCTATTAAAAGGGAGCCAAGTTGGCAAAAAATATTATGTCACTTATGCCGTAACTGATGTCGCCGATTTGGCTTACTTTTAAGATATAAGTTTTCCGAGCCAAAGATCAGAAATCGTTTGCGCTTTTTCTCATTGAAAATCAAAATGAAGTGAGTTGCCAGACGAATAAGTTTGTTCTATTTTTGGCAAGTTATGACATATTTGGTAATCGGATTTTAGTTCAACTCATTCCAAGTCGATTATTGATCAGTTTCGGCCATTTTTGGCACGGCAGACCAGTGGATCCCTAATCTACTAACTTTTCTCTAATTTCTATAAAAAATTCAGAATGATGTTCGATGGGGTCCAAAAATTACAGTCGCCTCTCGGACTATAATGAAATGACATCAATTGTTTTCATTTAATGGCTATTTATTGTGAGGGAAAATTAAAATAGCAAAATACAAAACCAGGTGGAGCCACTGTATATGCATTGACATAAGGATTTCAAACATAAAATAAGATATACTGGGCATTATTTTCGAGTTTTTAAGCGTCATTTCATTAGGCGACAAATGTCAATGTGGTTATAGAAAAGTAGTTTCTAAATGCACTGGGCTAGACGATTGTAACATAGCGAGTATAGGGAATGTTCCTAACTAGAGCTTCCTGTTAAATAAATACTCATTGGACTTGATTTGTGTATTGTACGAATATTTTAATGGAGAGGGACTAGTAACAACAACAACGATTATTTTAAACCAGTTCAACTGATTTATGTAGTAACAGTACCCACCAATAAAAGGTGTACCAGATTACAAAGCGATTTTCTGTTGGAGATAGGGCACAATGATAAATTGGGAAAATGTTTGGAAGAGTGTAAGAAATCTTGAAAATGTGTTCGAGTTTTTAGAGGAAATTTGTTCCGAAATGTAATTTGTTTTTTGTTTGTTTCTTGTAATATTTTAGACCGTTCCTTTAAGGGAAAAACATCTAATTTTCAAAAGAGTTCTTACTAAATCAAAACAAAATGAACACTATATCTTTAAAGCTAACCAAAATATAACGCATATTTTTAAACATGATTTCGACCAGTATAGAGTAGCTTAGTGGTGAGGGACGTTAGGGATTATATTTAAATTGATTGCATTATTTTGTCGATCTTATGTAATCTAAAAATTATCATTACATATAAGAAATCATATTTGAAAACAATTTTTTTAATAAAACGTTTAAAACAGAATACATAAGAACACATTTTCTAATCTTCTTATGAATAAAGTATGAAATACATGAGTTTACTTTTCTAAATATAGGTACTCTGCACTCAAATTTAAATTTTTTATGTTTTGTCTCATCAAAGTTTTTTTTTCCTATTTTCTTTCTTATATGATTTTGCAAATATTGCACGGAAACTTTGCGTTTGAGTAACTAAGATTAAAGAATTTCTATTTGTAAATCAATGTAGGTAGTTGGGGGGGGGGGGGGAAGTCACTGTTCCGACTGCACTAACTTTTTTGACAACTGCCCGCCACTGATTGCTATGTGATTCAGAGCTGTTCTAGGTTTACGCACTGTGGTTTTACCCTATCCCTCTTCAAAGTTTATAGCCCTAGTGCTGAGATACTGGATTTTAATGGTAAAATCTAAAACATAAGAATCACGTGGACCAAAGTCTATTCATTAAATCCTTTACATTAACTATGAATTTGTTTGTTTGTGTGTGGTTTCCCTAGTATGTTGATGGCGGTGAATTCTGCAGACGAATTATCAACCATGCCGTCATCCAATCGGGCTGAAACTTGCCAGATAGATTCGATGACGATGACAATGCATTCTATCAAATTTCGTCAGTTGTCAAATGTAACTTTTACGGAATACTAATAAATCAACTTGCCGTCATCCAATATCATTAAACCGATCAATGAAGAAACTCTTTCCTATTGCTTTAATTGTTTTAATGAATGAATGAATGAATGAATAAATGAATGAATATAATGAATGAATAAATGAATATAATGAATGAATAAATGAATATAATGAATGAATGAATAAATGAATGAATATAATGAATGAATATAATGAATGAATAAATGAATGAATAAATGAATGAATATAATGAATGAATAAGTGAATGAATATAACGAATGAATATAATGAATGAATATAATGAATAAATAAATGAATATAATGAATGAATAAATGAATGAATAAATGAATGAATAAATGAATATAATGAATGAATGAATAAATGAATGAATATAATGAATGAATAAATGAATATAATGAATGAATAAATGAATGAATAAATGAATGAATATAATGAATGAATAAATGAATGAATATAACGAATGAATATAATGAATGAATATAATGAATAAATAAATTAATATAATGAAGGAATATAATGAATGAATATAATGAATGAATAAATGAATGAACATAATGAATGAATATAATGAATGAATAAATGAGTATAATAAATGAATATAATGAATGAATAAAATAATTTGTTTATTTAAAGATATTGGAATGTGGGTGCATAAATCCCCGTTCATTTTTTAATAAATAAATTTTGAAATATAGTTTGTCTCACATTTTAATGAATGTAAATGCTTTTGATATTTAAAATTAGATGCCAATACCAAGCACACGCTGGCAACAGAAACAGCTTTGTTAATGAATAAAAAAAATTGACAATTCAGATAAAGGATTTATATTAAATCTTTTTTTTACTGGTTGTGTTATTTAATCATAGCGCATTTAGTTTCAACAAAACTTTAAATTCTTACTTAGTGATCATAAAATACATATCTGTATTACAGAGACATTTTTAAATAAGGACGTTGCGAGAGAATGCAATGATTCTTTTATTCCGAGTTTAACAAATAAGCTGACTTAAGGGAAACATTTGTTCTTTACTAATATCCAACGATTAGTTTTAAAGTTGGATGCCACAAACCAAATTCCAAATCTCCTGCGCTTTCAACAGATTAGCAACTAATGGCATTTCCATTCGTTCCCTTTCAAAAATCAATCCCGCGTTTATGCAAGTTTACCACAGTTTGGGTTTGTTTTCCCCATCTTTGGATAATTACTCGCATTATTTCTCTTCTTTCAAGTGAATGGAAAATTCAAAGGGGAGTGTTTGTTTTTCTTTCCCTGTTTCTTTGGTTAGTCCTTCTCTTCTTTACCCAGGAGCATATTTTTAATGAATTTGCTGCACATAAGTTGTTGTTGTTTATCTTGATGCGTTGGAGGGGAACATTAAGTAAAATCGGCTCTTTTTTTTTTTTTTTTTTTTTTTTTTTTCAGAGTAAATTGAAGAGAATAACTTATTGAAGGTAACGAAAAAAAAAAAAAATTTTTTTTTTTGAGTAAAATAATACGTTTTTAAATCCTGATTGAAACAAAAGAAAACTCATCCCCTTGGATTGCGCCGAATCTCGGTGAAGTATGGAGTTGGGGGGGGGGGGGAGGGGATGGTAGAGAGGATGCTTGAGGGATTTTAGATAAACCGTCGAGAAGAGAAAACATGTTTTACTAAAATGCGACTTATGTGTACCCACATAGTGATACAACCACTTTTTTAAAAAAATACAATCTGTAACTTAATTTTCAAAGCTTGTTATTTCTGATTAATTCTCTTCGCCATAAAGTTTCCCTTACGCTGGAAAACTCCATCAAATCAACCAATCTTATTAATTCCCACGTACCCAACAAATGGCTTAATTATTCATAAATCAGTTAAGTTCGCATGAACTAAAAAAGATCTCCCCAACAATAATTTCTTATCACTTACAGGGCTGTAGTACTAAATTTTTTTTTTTTTTTTTACCGGTACGCTAGATTCTCAATCGTGGCGATAACCCTAACTGTAGCTGGTATTTGTTAACTACAAAATGCAAATTCACAATATTTTACATAATTTACCATATGAAAAGCAAAATATTCTTAATTCAGGTACCAGAAATTACAAACTTTTATAAAAATACATTAATAAAGATTTATAATTAATTGGTTAAAATGTAGCAGTTCGACGTACGTGCTCTCAAAAAAGTACCTGTACAGCGTACCGGCGCGTACTGGCCCAACTACATCCTGATCACGTATACATTTTGGGTGAATCATTTCAATGCAACTCGGTAATGCCAATCGAATAATGAATAGAAGGGATGTGGTTAATGACATAAATTAAGATCCCACATCCAATAAAACATGCACACAACACATTTTTATGTACTGGAAGAAATGCTTCGCTTTCTTTTAACACTTAATATTACGTGAAATGATTCGCCATTTTCTCCGAACTCAATTATTTCCCTTTTTTTTTTTTACTCAAGAGCAAAATTACCTAAATTTCATAGGGGCTATAAATATCCTTATCACGGATTAATTCGTGGTTAATATTAGTTCCTTACGAGTCATTTAATTTTTAGCAGCCACAAAACCCTTAAAAAAAAAAAATTCCGCTCGTCATATCGGAGAAAACATGCTTATGTACTTTTCTTGAGTACTTCAGCAAATCGCCTGACGCTTCAATTTAATTGACTTTACCGCAAAAAAAAAAAATATCTTCTACTTAATTGCACGAAAACTACTTAACCAAGAACATGGAAATTTCGATTAAACTTTTAATTGAAAGTTGACGGCTCGTTGAGTTCGACATGGATATAAATAAGAGTGGTTACATTTCCGTTTCCTGCTCATTCCAGGAGACCATTTCTTTGGACGCATTACCTTTCTTGCAAATGCAAATTACGAACTCCAAAAGCGGGAAAATGGCTCTTGGAAGACAATTACGTCGCTCTTCAGTTTTTATTATGGAAATTTCGACATTTAATGGTATTGCGACATTTTTTGGTGAATCGCAAAATACTCGGAACCAATTGCTAAAAGAGACATTTTTCACTCTCATTTTTTACTTAATTTATATTAACATGTGATAAAAACCTCCAAATCATCCTTGAATTTTTATTTTTTTTAATAAATATATGGTTAATTCTTGGGGTTGTTGTACAGTATACATATCAGGTATAACCCTTGTTATACTGGTATCAAATTCTATTTGCTGAACTCTCCCCTCCAAATAACATTGCTAGTTCTGGTATGAAGATTTTAAGTCAAGGGTGGCATCAGTTTGTGTGTCACTATTCTTTTCGGTTCGGCACATCGGCCATTTCAAATTTGAAGTGCTGAAGTTGACTTTAGAAATAATCTTCTATAGTTGCATTTGTTTGTCCTCTAATATAAGCACATGTTCCTCGATTTCAAAAATAAATCATTCTACTGTATATGAAAGTGCTGAAAAAGCAGAAATTCTACCAACTAAAGATAATTCTGCATACCTTAAATCCTCGAGAGAAAACAGAAGAAAAACGTTTTATTATTCCAACTTCTCCATTTCCAAAAATAAAAGAAATTCGTTTTTATCTCTCCAGGACTGCTGCCACGGGAATCGAAGAAAAAAAAAGAGAAGAAAAATTAAAATTCAGCGTCGTAAACATTTCAGCAGGAGACTCAACCGAAGATAGTGGTGGGGGTTGACACTGTCTTTACGACTCGAAGTTCGCCAAATATCCCAGCTGTAAAGTCGCCAAATATCCCAGCTGTAAAGCTGACAAACCTGGGAACGGTGAGCTGTAAAAATCCTTTTTTAGGAGGGCACAATCACTCCATTTTAAAGAAAGGACAACGAGGGATAAGACTTACGATTGCTTTTACGACTTCTTGCGCCTTTAGGTATAATACGCCAGCATTCGAACAGCGCGAGGTGGATCTTTTCTTGAAGATTCCCTGTAAACTCGACCTTATTCACCCGTACACTAAGGGCATTGCTCTGTCTTATGGTGTTTGATATATTGGAAAAAAGGTATTTAAGGAAATTTTAAATAAAATTGTCGTATGGACGAAAATTATTTTTGTTTCAAACTAAGTCTTCTTTAAAATAAAAAGGACGAGTAAATGACTCCTTTTTATGCCCTCTTTAGTTGAAACCTGTATGATTCCACGTTAATAGATTGGAAATAGATATTTGGTATTTAAGGCGTAACAAAGACAGTGAAAAAAATTAATGATCGTTCTAAGTTATTTGAAGTATTTTGGGTGAAAATTACTGATACCTTTAAAATGTGATCTTGCAGATGAATCTTTTAAATTAGAAAAGTATTTTTCCCATTGTTCAGTACCTTCAAAAGTCGAACGATATCTCTCATGTAATTCATCACTCTCAATTTTCCAATTTGTATAATCCCAGCAGAACTACTATGTCACCTACTGAAAGAGATTGACCCAACCAAATTCCTTATGATGCATTTCATATCCATTATTTTTTCTTTCTACACGGTTTAGTTAGGTCTTGTAATATCAGTAACTCAAGAATTAAACTGGTCTAAGTCTAAATTTGTCAATTTGTGCTTTATTTCAGAAGATTATGCTTTAAAAGTTCGTTTCGTAACTCACTTGAATTCCTATTTTCAATTACATATATGTTAACATAGGATAATGAAAGTAATGGATTCGGTAACAAAAAAAATATCGTTTTTTTTTTTATTATTATTGTGCCTTTCTACAAGTTTTGGAACTTAATGAATTAAAAAAAAAAAAAAAAAAAAAAATGGTCTAGAAAAATATATGCTTACCTGTGGTCAGCATAACTCCCTAACGGATTGCCCTACGATGTTCGAATTTTATTGACAGGTTAGTGGTGGCCAGAGAACCTATCATTAAGGTTTTCGTCAAAATTGCTCATGCGTATAAGGTAGCTGCCATTGAAAGAACGTTTTTCCCCAATTTCCAAAGAACAGTTCCAACATTTTGTTGAAAACCTCTGCGGTAATGTATTTTTAGATGCTCTAATTATCCCTATCTCTGAAATTTTCATAGATATGCAAAAAAGTCCTAAAAATGTGAAAAATTAATGTCGCACGCAAAGTTCTCTTCCCTTGAGTGTTGTCCATCAACATCTGTTTCTTCTCTTTCCTTGAGCACCGCCCATCAACGACAGTTTTTCTCTGTTGCACTTACAAGAAAGGATAATGTAATATTTATCAAAAACATATCGCCATTTTTACCGTGTTTTTTTTTTTTTTTTTTTTTTTTTTTTTTAAATCCTTTCTTACTTCACCAATGTATTAATTAAAGCAAAAATATCACCAGACTCGTTATTTTTTCAAATAATGAAAATCTATAAACGAAAACGTTTAATCAGACATTAATCCACGACCAATTTAAATGCAGTGACCAGTGTTAAGTGTAATTGAAAGTTGTGCGGTGTTCCAAAACTCTTGTTTTGTTTCAACGAAACAAAGTACAATATTTGGTTGATTGGTTGGTTTGTACGCTCAATCGCCTATTTTTATGCAAAATAACGACTAATCAGGCCGGAACCTACAGCTTAACGTAGATATCGAACCACAACGAACATCCATGCCTAACCTGAGATTCGAATCCGGCACCTTTGGCGTGCAAGGGTCGAAGCGCTAGCCCCACTGCCATCAGGTGAGCACAAAGTATAAGAGCTGAATGGAATGAAAGTAATTTTGCTGAAATGCAAAATTGAAAAGCAGACTTCAAATAATTAAAAGCAACCTGTAAAAAACTGACTGCTTCGAGATTATATACTTTAATCGTAAAGTTACAAACTCTGAGTGGCAATGTGTTTTTTGAGTTTCGGTTCTCCTTTGGATTCTTTTTTTTATGCTTTTCGTAGTTCTAGATGTTCTTAAGTTAAAATGTAAATATTTGTAGTTAAAGTAAATTCAAAGGCTTTAGTACTTAGTAGGCTTAGTTTTTTAAAGAGTATTAGAGTATTGAGATTTACATTACACGAGTATTGAGAGCTAGGAATATCGATCCATAATAGAGTTTAGAGATTGGTATCCGACACAACCCTTGATGGCTAAGCTACTTCAATGACTCTTAATATAAAACTTACATGATATATTTACATCATGAGCAATTAACAAAAGGAGCGCCTACGTAACTGACTCTTTACATGGAGAAAATTCAGTCCATAACTAAGTCATTTCAAAATGGCGTCGTTTTTCGAACATTAGCTCAACTACTCTCGAACTCAGTGGTCTTTCTCGATCTTCAATAGCGTTGCAAAATTTTTGTTGTCGCGAGATTTTCTTTTTTCGTCACAAAACTTAACAGCCCTTGTTTTTTAAGGCATTTAACGGGAGTTAACAATAAAACATTCATTATAGAGCAGTTTTCAATTCTCTGTAAAGTTGCTTAAATCATGATTCGGACTCATTCCAACAGTTTTTAGAATCTCAATAACGTTAAGAGTACCGTGGACGTTCAAAACAGCTAAAAATCACAAATCGAAAATGTGATGTTAAAATATTCTCAAATAAAAACTACCAAAGAATTACAAAATAAAAACTATAATTTATTCTTCCTTCGAAGTGTCACAAAAGTTCACCGAACAACAGAAAAATCGCCATCAAGCTTCAATACAAGCTTCGGTACATACAACATCGAACACAGAGAAAATTCAAACATCACGAAAGTAAACATAACATCCGATGCTTTCTGAACAGCAGACGATACTCGACTGATCTTTGGATTCTATTTTTCGCTTCCTTTTAAAGTCTCGCGGCAGAAATTTCTACCAAAATACAGTTTAGCAATCACGTGATGGAAATGCCTCGAAATTTCTCGATTGATTTTAATGTTGCCATTTATTCTCTAACCTGTATTAAAGCTGTTAACAAATTAAGTAAAATAAAATAGAACATTAAAATTATAACGTCAATGTTTACATTTATAATATAAAATATAACTTTAAAAAAAAAAAAAAATTACGTCACTATATACAATTATATACGGAATAAAATGAGATAAAGTAGAACTTTACAAATATTACATTAAACGATATTTCAGTCAGTCGAATGTTCGTGCAAATAGTTTCACAGAGATTACACTCTATCAATCAACAATTGTATTCTAGTCCAAGACAACTTATCCTTACCTTATTGAATACGCTACTGGGATGTGCGATCCGGTTTTAATACGCGCTGATTGGCTGCTCTTGCACGTGACGTCTTGCACTGAGAGGTTGGTTGTTTTCAGATTATCTGGTGCCGTCAGCAACACGAGGGCTATAATGCGCCGAAATATTCGTCATTAGACAAGCCGACATACATTTACAAACACCCATGCCTTACACGGGACTCGGAACCCGCAACCTCGCGGTCTAGAAGCCAGCACGCTAACCACTATACCGTTTGGTCGGCCTTGCACTGAGAGGACAAAGGGTTAGCCAATGGTGATTCTCTAAGTAAGTGACGTCGTGTAATTGCTCGGTTAAAGCCATATGATTCGTCAAACCCCTTATAGCAACCGTAGTTAGAAAAGTAAAAGTATTGAGTAAAATTAAAATTTAACCCTTTTCACTCGTATGTCCCCATATGGGGGCCATCACTCGTTTTACCATCGCGCTCGTATGTCCCCGTACAGGGGACATCCCATCTATATTGGGCAAACTGTGGTCACTTAACCAAAACATTTCTGTTCGAAGTATTTCTAAGTTGATTTGCTTTGGTGGAGGTGCCGGCATTACGTTCCGCCCCTAAATATTGTTTATATAGTTTGTTCATATTATTACATTTCTTAGATTTGTAACATTTTGCACTCCGAACCATTCTGGACGGCTACCAGCAGCTCAGCCCTAGTGTTGCCCTTGAACCAGAACATTTCAACTAACCCATCCATCGACAAACTCTCCTCTCCTTTCAAGTGGCGCAGAAAAGTGCTCGGACCGTCGTGAACCGACACTTCTCACGTTCTCTTTTGACTCAAAACCTCGCTGAAATCTTTTTTTCAATTATATATATATATATATATATATATATATATATATATATATATAATCTTGGTAATTTTACCATATTTTGATTTCTTGTGACATTTTAAGAGAAAACTTCAGGGAAATACGTATTTCTTAAAAAGTTGTGCTGGAAAAATGTAATTCTCCGTAATCACTAATAAACTTTAATGTCCCCTGAGAGGGCACATCCGAGTGATATGCTAGATTACGATGTCCCCTGAGAGGGGAGAGCTGAGTGCAAAGCGTTAATGCGGTGTAGTGTAATATATTTAAGTATTCTTAGTAGTTTTAATAAATTATTTTGACACGTTGAAAAATAAAATATTATGTGGCCACATTCCCATCTTAGGTCAAGGGGCTATATTTTAAAATTTTTGATTTAAGGATGGTAAACCTTCTAGTTAAATTGGAACTCAACTTATTGTAGTAGAATATTTTAGTAGGAACTCAACAAAAAATAGTAGAATAGAGGACGGAAAAGCTTCTTATGGGAAAACCTCTTCCTGGAGAAACCCTTTTCCATCTCTGTCCCAGAAAAGATGTCTCGGAGTGGTCCCGGGATTAGCCTCCGGGATAAAATCCCTCCTTCCCGATGATAGAGGATGTTTGCGAGGGATTTATCCCCCCTCCCCTAGATGGATGGTCCTCTTTAAGGAACTAGTTTTATCAAGAGATGAGAGTGTTATGCTATTATGTTGTTCGTGGTGGGGTCTGCAGCGAGAAGTTATTATTTCAGGGAGGAGGCGGGATTTGTCGCCCCGGAAACCAGAGGGATTATTCTTCCCCTCTCAAGGAATGATGATCTTCTTCTGGACGTTCTGTGTGTTTCGTCCAGCATATAAAATTGAAGGTCTGCAGAGAATTACTCGACGACAGGTACGGGGTCTTGGTTAGGCCTTCTTTTGTCTCGCAGTTAGTCAGGTGGGAGACAAATGTCTGCAAATGCGACCTTTTTGAGCTTTATTATCCAGTAAAGGGGTCACGAGGTCCATTTTCTTCAAGAAAATGATAAACTGATTAAATTAAGACTCGGTAGATTTGCCCGCTATCGACAAACACAAGCATAATCGAAGTTGATATAAAGAATTTGAAAAGTAAAACGCACATGGTTCTATCAAAAGGGATCTTATGCACATTAACCGTTCTCCGTATCGTGTGGAAACGCAACTAGTGGCGGTATAAAACCGTGCTGAGAATTCACGAATGCGTTTACTTAGTACTAGCTGAATACCCGTGCTTCAAATTTTATCATGTGCAGTATTTTAGCTAGCTATGAGGCATCGCGTTGCGGGAATTCGTCATTGGTGTATGGGTCCGAGTGTTTTGGAACTTCGCTCTCAGGAAGGTTCATCGCTACGCAAAATCTAGCTCCCTTTCTTTCGGTGAAAAGTTCATTGACACATGCACACAGGCTTACTTCCCTCGTTGAAAGGTTCATTGCTGCGTAAGCATAAACTCTCTTCACTCACTAAAATCTAATTGCTACGTAAAGCTTTAATATTGAAAGCCCCTCCCTGTCGAGAAATAAAAACCAAAATTTCCCGTTAATACAATAATACAACACCCCTTTAATTTTATTTCAACACGTATTTGTGGGAACCAAAATTAGAAGGCCGAAACTACTTACGTTGAAAATTTCAGAGCTCTAGGTCTATTAGAAGTCGCTTTTTGTGAAAATTTTGATTAAATAAATTAATTAAAAAACAAATTAAAATTGTATCATTCTTTTTGTCAAAAGTCCAATTAGAAGGCCAAAATTACTTGTGTTGAAAATTTCAGAACTGTAGCCCATTTAGAAATCGTTTTGTAAAATATGTGGAAATTAATTAAAAAAAATTAATTAAGAAACAAATAAAACTTTGAAATTCTGTTTTTAAAAAGTCCATTCGTAGCTGTAGTCCTATTAGAAATAGTTTTGTAAAATATGTAGTAATTGAAAAAGAACTAAATAAAAATTTAAAATTATTTTTTCAAAAGTCAAATTAGATGATCAAGACTACTTATATTGAAAATTTCAGATCTGTATCCCTATTAGAATCGTTTTGAAAATATTTATTAATTAATGAAACATATTAATTATAAAAGAACTTAAAAAAAATTAAAATTCTATTTTTTAAAAGTTCAATAGAAGGCCAAAACTACTTACTTTGAAAATTTCAGAGCTGTATCTGTATTTGAAGTCACTTTGTAAAGAAAAAATAAAAAAAAAAAAAAAAAAAAATTAATTAAAAAAGAACTAATTAAAGTTTTAACATTCTGTTTGACATATGTACAAATAGAAAGCCAAAACTTCTTTTGTGGAAATTTTAGAGCTCTACTCCAATTTTAAGTAGTTTTCTATAGATCCACAGACAGCTTGTTTTATTGTTATAGATGAAAGCATTGATTTCCCTCACAAAAACATCATTTAAACCCAGCAGTATTTTGAATTGAAAAGCGAATTTATTTGTTACATTTCACTACTCAAAGAATTATATTTTAATCTCAAGGGTATTTATGCCACCAATAACAAATATTCCGTTTTTCTTTCGAGGAATTTGGGTTCTCAAATTGAATCCTTTCAGCATTAATCGGGGGGGAGCTACAAAATAATCCAAAACTGAAAGATTGGCAAATAAAAATATATACGAATAAAGAGATACATCTTAAAAATTGGTTTGGTTACTTTTAGCAGAACCTGGAAAACTTTGGAAATATTTTCATTCGATGAACGGAACCCGAGGACAAATTATCAACTTCTTTTCGAACAATCACTAATTTCAAAAACAACGTCTTTCTAATCGAATTCAATTGGAATAACTTATTTCCGAAGGATCTTTTCTTCATTTTTTATTTTATTAATTCACTTTTTTTTTTTCCTTTTTTTTTAAGTGTGTTCCTCGAGTAGAATTATTACCCCTGGAGGGAACAAAAACGAACCCCATTTTATAAAATGGAACGATAATAATGGATCCGCCATCATCATGAACTGGTTATTGAAATTTCTGGAAAATTGTTTTTTGATTGCGATTCGCGCTCCGGTCTGCTGTTTTTTTTTTCTCTTTGTTGTATGGCTCGACATAAAATATTTGTTTTATCGCTTTAAATATTTAAATATTGATTGCAAGCACTGCTTTCCCCATCGGAATGAGTAGGATGTTATTTCGGCCACCGATGGGGCTTTTTCCTCTCCTATTTATGTTTTTTAATGGTGTACATATATGAAGTATTGTTACGAAATTTCCTCGTAGGAAAATGATGACGCAGTTTTGTACCAAATAAAAACTGTAATTTATTCTTCATTCGAAAGGTTACACAAACTTTTCTCCGAACATCAGTGAGCTTGCAAACCAGCTTCAACACAAGCTTCGATGCATGCAACTTTGGATGGTACAATAAGAAAAAAAAAATCAAATCCGAACGATGGCTTTATCTTGTACTCTAATGGATGAAATTTAAAATGAAAAGTACCTTTGTAAATCGTGGAAGGTCTTTATTAATTGTATATAATTATTTTTATCATGAGGAGTCATTTACATATTAAAACTCAACAAAATTTTAAAAAGTTCAAAGCAGCCCTATAATAGTATACCATATTTAGATTTAGAATCCATAAAAACGTCTAAATACCAAATTTCATAATTTTCCGATGAGTGGTTAACAGTGTAAGTGATGTAAAAAAAAAATGGCAAATTAATGTTAAAAAGATTTTTTTCTTTCCTTTTTGTTTTTGCCATAAATTCTTAAATAGTTAATATATTTTAGAAATTTTTGTTTCAAACGGTATTTTATTGCAGGCCAAACATAAATAACATGCAACTTTTGTATTAAACAGTTTTTTAATGATTAATTATTAATTAATAAGACAAGATTTCAACAGAAACACATTTTTTTTTTTTTTTTTTTTTTTAATAATTTTTTTTATTAGAATTATCATGGTCGAAACCCCCCCCCCCCCCAGAATTATTTTCATTCCATTTTGACTTTTGTTTCTCGATATTTTATCAAAAATGTAAAAAAGCTCACTTTAAGGGATCGTGTAATAGATTACGTCTTGAAGCACTCAAAACATTTGCTTCTTCCAATGCTTAAGAGATTTGCCCTCGAGATTGATCAAAACATTTTCGCTCATAAGTGACGTGTTTCTCAACGTAATGAAGCCGACCGAACAGTATAGTGGTTAGCATGCTAGCTTCTAGACCACGAGGTTGCGGGTTCCGAGTCCCGTGTTAGGCATGGGTGTTTGTAAATGTATGTTGGCTTGTCTAATGACGAATGTTTCTACGCATTATAGCCATCGTGTTGCTGACGGCGCCAGGTAATCTGAAAACAACCAACAACTCAACGTAATGAAATGAAATATGGTATTTAGGGTAAACTATGTATTCTAAATCGAATGAAAACATAAAAAATAGGGAGTTCGCACTGAAATTTTCAAAGATAGAGTTAAATTTACTTAGAACACAGCCCTTAAGAAAAAAAATTTGCACCAGACATGTAGAAAATTGTAAACAACAATTTTTGGTGTAAACAGCAAGATCCTACGACACTTAAAACCGATGATATAGACATTGTTCGGATTTTTTTTTTTTGCGTACAGGCCATACACTGGAGTGAAACGTGCTCTAAGTCACTCTCCAGACCGTGACAATTTTCAAAAGTCTATGGATGCGAAGGAAACAAGTTGTTAGTTACGTTTTCTCCCTCCAAACAAGGGTGGCACTGCAATCCAACCAGATTTGAAATTGCAATATAGTGATATTAACACACTTGCCCTAAATCAATCGCGCTGAAATTTGGCAGATAGATTCGATGTCGATGACAGTGCATTCTATTAATTTTTGGGGGCATTCTATCAAATTCCACTGTCACTAAAAGGTCGCTTTTACTTACGCTTGTATCTTCAGATACTAAAAAAAAAAAAACTTGCTGACATCCAATCACGCTGAAATTTAACAGGTAGATTCATTGCAAATTAAGTTGCATTATATCATGTTTCGGGATGAGTCACTCTCACTAAAAGTTTGCTTTTACGCAAGCTTATATCTTCATAATACCAAAAACCAACTTGCAGTCATCCAATCGGGCTGGAATTTGGCCGATAGATTCGATGTCAGTAATGTTTCATTCTGAGGGCTATCACTGTCACAAGACTCTCTCTTACATATGCCTCATTTGGCGCTTGGAATTACTAATAAACCTACTTTCTTCCATCCAATCGAACTAAAATTTTACAGATAGATTCGTTGTCGATTGCATTGCATCAAGATTTGTACACTGCGTTGCATAATGATAGAACCACCATGTATTTTTCACCTAGCATACAGTAATTGGAATAAATGATTGAAATAAATATTTTTATTGAAAATATACAAAATAAGAATGACAATAACAAAGTAAAAACATTACTCATGTTTATATTTTCATGTAATAAAATAAAAAATAAAAATTTTAGGTTGCAAAATGATAGTACCACCTCTACTTTTTAGTGGAATAATCGATCCCAGAGAAGCATGCGCAGTTGGGTTTCAACAAACAGGTATATAAAAGCTTCGTTTGATCAACTAACGTAACCTTACTTGCATTTACTGTGAGCACGCATAGTTTATTGATTTGAAAAGGTGTCACTAAGTATGGGTAGGAAAAATCTGTTATCTGATTTTGAAAAAGGACACATTTTATGCTTTGAACCAAGCAGGATTGTCTTCTCGGAATATAGCAAGACATAATGGGCGTTCACCACACGTGGTTAATAATTTTCTACAT
Organism: Linyphia triangularis; assembly: GCA_963978545.1. Lineage (NCBI taxonomy): Eukaryota > Metazoa > Arthropoda > Arachnida > Araneae > Linyphiidae > Linyphia > Linyphia triangularis. The sequence continues at coordinate 2,272,030 of OZ021727.1, read as the reverse complement.
CTTGGATCCAAATATGGGACAAAGAAATCCACTGGAAGACCTCGAAAGCTAACAAAGCGGCAAGAAAGGTTAGTTGTAAAGAAGTTAAAAGCTGGTGAAACATTGAACAGACTATCATAAGACCCCACCATCAAAGTTCACAAGTCAACTTTATCCAGAATAGCTCAGCAGAACGAACATCTTGAGTACACGAAAATGAAAACGCAACCGAGAATTACAGATCTTCACAAATGAAAAAGGATGCAATGGGCTAAAGAGCACATGACTTGGAAAGAACAGTGGACTCAAGTAGTGTTCAGCGAAGAAAAAAAATTCAATCTAGATGGTCCTGACGGGTGGGCATTATATTCGAGGGATCTCCGAAATGAGCCACATATTTTTTCTAAGAGACAGTGTGGGGGAGGATCGTTAATGGTTTAGGCTAGATTTGGCAATGCTGGGCGGACTAACATTGCCTTCCCTACTGGTCGAATGAGAGCAATAGACTATCAAGACCTGCTGGAAGAAAATGTGTTGCCTTTTGGAGAAGAAATTGGAGGTCCATTTTGGAAGTTCCAACAGGACAATGCTAGCATTCATGTTGCAAACTCGTCTTGGGAATGGTTCCTGGACAACGGAGTGCAGGTTATCGAATGGCCTGCATGTTCTCCTGACATGAACCCCATGGAAAACGTCTGGGGTATTCTAAGCAGGGCCGTATACGCCAACGGCAAGCAGTATTCAACGGTTCAAGAATTGAAAGACTCCATTATTACAGAATGGGAAAATCTGAATGCAGATATACTCACACGCTTAGTCGAAAGCATGCCTAATCGAATTTTTGAACTTATAACCAAAAAGGGTGCTCTTACAAAGTATTAACTGAAAGTGGTTCTATCATTTTGCAACCTAAAATTTGTATTTTTTATTTTATTACATGAAAATATAAACATGAGTAATGTTTATACTTTGTTATTGTCATTCTTATTTTGTATATTTTCAATAAAAATATTTATTTCAATCATTTATTCCAATTACTGTATGCTAGGCGGAAAATACATGGTGGTTCTATCATTATGCAACGCAGTGTAGGATGTCATATTCACTAAAAGCCCTCTTTTACACACGTTACTACTATCTTACTTCAGACTTATCAGCTCTTACTCTCGTTCTATTATCCAGATACCCAGCTTAATTCAAATATTCTTAATTTGGAGATATTTAATGACTGAAATCCTTGATAAAACTGAAATTTTCATCTGCTTCTTGGGCACCATGTATGATGGGTAGTTTGGGAAAACACTAGGAAGTCCTTTTTTGTCTCTTTATCTTCAAGCCTCCTTCAACGTAATCATCAGAATGAATCATCAGACTTGAGACATTAGTAGAAGGAGACTTGCCATTAATGTGTAGACTGGCTCTGGAAATCACTTTTACCCATTCCTAGAGTCGATCCGTTTCCAAGTGGAATTTGTAAAATTTATCGTCTGCTCTCTCTTTTCAGAATATGAAGTTTGGTGTGGAGCACAACTGTTTACCATGTTTGGTATTAACTAATAATGAAATGAATTAATAAATGAAAATGTATGAGGATGACATCAATTCCATTTGCAAAAAAATATTAGAAGTTAGAAAAAAGGCAAATCAGAAAGTGCGATGAAAAATGTTTAGACCGCCAGCTTAAACCAAAAATATCCAGAGCTGCCACGGGAATCGCTAACAGCCATTGAAAAATCGTCAAAATAATCTGTCTTAATCATTGTCGCAGATTTATATGCTCACTCAAACAAAAACGAACATAAGTAGTTTTGGCTTTCTTATTGGTCTTTTGAAAAACAGAATTTTAAATTTTTATTTAGTTCTTTTTTAATTTTTTTTTTAATTAATTGATAAATATTGTACAAAACGATTTCTAAAATTTTAAACTTAAGTAGTTTTAGCCTTTTAATTGGACTTTTGAAAAACAGAATATTAAATTTTTATTTAGTTCTTTTTTAAGTAATTTTTGCAATTAATTAAAAAATATTTTACATAATGATTTCTAATAAGGCTACATCGCTAAAATTTTCGTCATAAGTAGTTTTGGCCTTCAAATTGGACTTTTGAAAAACATAATTTTAAATTTTTATTTAGTTTTTTTTGTGATTAATTTTCTAATTAATAAATATTTTACAAAACGATTTCTAATATTGCTACAGCTCTGAAATTTTCAACTTAAGTAGCTTTGGCCTTCTAATTGGACTTTTGAAAAACAGAATTTTGAAATTTATTTGTTTTTTAATTAAGTTATTAACAAATATTTTACAAAACGATTTCTAATTGAACTGCATTTCTGAAATTTTCAACACAAATAGTTTTGCCCTTATAATTGGACTATTGACAAAAAGAACGTTACAATTTAAATTTTTAATGAATTTTTAATTAACATTTTCACAAATAGCTACTACATACGCCTAGAGCTCTGAAGTGTTCAACATAAATAGTTTTGACCTTCTAATTTTGCTTTTTACAAACACCACAAGTTAAAATATTCTTAAAGGGGTGTTGTATTATAGTTATTAACGGGGAATGTTTTTATTGTTTCTCGACAAGGGAGGGACTTCTAATATTTAGGCTTTACGTAGCAATTAGTTTTTAGTGTGTGAAGCGACCTTACGCTTACACAGCAATGAACTTTTCATCGAGCAAAGCGAGCTCATGTTTGCATAGCAATGAACCTTGCGAGTTAAGTAAACCTATGCTTATGTGTCCATGACTTTTTCAGCGAGCGAAGCGAGCTCGATTTTGCGTTGCGATGAACCTTCCTGCGAGCGAAGCGCCAAAAATTGGGGCCTAAACACCATTGGCGAATTTCTGCAACGTGGGGCCTCACAGATGGCTAAAATATTGCACATGGTAAAATTTCGTGGCGAAGCACGGGTATTCAGCTAGTAGGAAATTAAAAAAATCTTTTCTTAAATTATTATTATTATTTTTTTTAAAATTATATTATACTATTGATTCAATGAGAGCAATTGAAATCTTTTATAAAATTATTATCTTAAATACAATGAAAAGAATAAATCTATACTTCAAACGTAAGTTATAATAAGCACAATTGGCTTTAACTTATGAAGTATAAAAACTATTCCAAGCTTCGCAATACACACGAGGCTTTGTCATTTTTGGTTCCTTTTGTAACTAAATTTTCCTCCACGGTTTTGTTGTGAGCAAGGTGAATAATTAACTCCTTAGAGGTCTTTCTCGAATTTGTAAACTTTTTCTTAAGTGTGTAATTACAATTATTGTAATAACATACAACTCAACAGAAGAATTTAATCTAAAAATATTTGAAAATGGCAGCCCTAAACGTTAAAACAAATATCTCTTTTAAATGAAGCATAATGAAGACGTTAAATATTATTAGTTATTCATCGTTTACTCTTCTTCGACACTCTGTTAATAAACCATAAATAAAAAAAAAAATGTTTTCCTTATGATAGAGCCCGATCCCACTTGAAATAAAGCTTTTGACAGGACAAACATATTGATGTCACTCCCTTGACATTAGCCGTATGTTATGCAAAGTTATTTTAATAATCTCGGAAACACAGGATGCGCGTATTTCACACTTTTCGGCGCCTGAATCCACCCCTGTGACGTTTACGGTCGGAAATCAGGCGCTATAAAAGAAAACCTGAGTGCTTTTCTTTGGAAGAGTTTCAAACCGGAATTTAATAAGGTTCACTTTTCACTTCCTTAGGAAAAAAAGGTCGAAAATTAACCTTTTCTTGGATCCTCAGCGCAAGGTTGAAGTGCATTGTTTCCCTCTGTTCCGATTGAGTAAATGTATTTTCGATTTTCACGATTCGATTTCAGTTCTACAATCTGGAACAAAAAAAAAATTCTTTAGTTTTGTGGTTGGTTGTTTTCAGATTATCTGGAGCCGTCAGCAACACGAGGGCTATAATGCGCCGAAACATTCGTCATTAGACAAGCCAACATACATTTACAAACACCCATGCCTAACACGGGACTCGAACCCGCAACCTCGCGATCTAGAAGCTAGCCTTTAGTTTTGTGTATTGAGGATTGATTCAAACTCTTCAAGTGGCAATTGATTTGGAATGTAAAACTGACTGGTTTTATAGAATGATAATATAATATCCTAAATATATATTATGGCAATACAAAAAAATATTTTCGATTGATAAATCACACAAAAGACGGAAAATAATTAATGAACTGTATAAGGAATTGTTGCCAAGATGAATATTGTGAAGGAGATAATTGATGATTGGATGTTATGATGACAGAATTCTTAATGTTCTTCCTAACCAATATTTCCGATCAAAACAATCTTACCAATACAAACTATTTTAGTGATCTAAAAAAAATATTATTTCAATTAATAAAAATTAAAAAGAAATATAAGTATGAACTAAATCAAAACTTTAAATTTATTGACTTTTTGGTAATTTAATGCGATGGTTTTCGTACATACACTGGGGAATTTTTCATCTTCAGAGTTTACACGAAATTGTGGTTCAAATGAGGTAAAATTGTTTGATGCAATGAAACAGTTTTCAATTATGTGTTTTTAAAAAAATATATTTAGTTTCAGGAATCTGCAGTGGGAATATATTGTACTTTACAAAAACAGAAAACTTTTAATAAATATTAATACAATTTTGAAATATTTGAAAACAAAGTGCGTGTAAATCCTAAAAAAAACCCATAAGTATCACAATCAATTTAACCCTTAGTTAGGCACTCGGTTAGTCGCGTGTGGCTTAAATGTCTCCCGAATTCAAACTTTCGTGCATACCATTAACCCTTTAAATCCCATGGAGTCAGCATTGTGGGTTTCACAAAACCCCAGTGACTTTCCATTCATAAAAACTGGAAATGGACTCGCCCGACTCGTTCTCCTGTCTGCCACTCCTGGGATTCCTGTGGGGTGTCACTGTCGACCATTAAAAGATCATTACTATATGTCTACAACCTGCAATAGGGTTGTGCATTGGGTCATCTGCTTGATATGTCCGAGAATTTAGTTGGCGTCTTATCAATGAAACAAACGCCACCGCTAAGTACATGACAAGATTCGCATAAAAGAAAAATCCTGGACTATCTAACTCCATGTCCAAAGGGTGGGGCAGTTTGACATTGAGTACTTTAAATCCATGTCTCCCCTCTACATGCCCCACAATAGCCTATTGTTGAGGACCGTCACGCTTTAAACAACTACTGCAGTCCAGATTCCCCTCACTTGGAAATATACGTTTACCCCTGCACCCGCCCAGAAGGCGACTAGCTGGGAATTTCCCTACAAGGCGGTATAGGGCGGGTTGGGATTTAAAGTGTTAAATTTGTGACCAAATATCAAAGTAAGTGGGTAATTTAATTAAAAACACAACATTATCGAATAGTTAAAAATTAAAAAATAATAATAATAATAATAATAATAAATAACTTGAAAAAAAAAAATGTAAGATAGCTTTGATCGTGATATATATATATATATATATTGTCACGTATAACGAACTGTACACAAGAAATACAACGTTGGTGCTATGTCTCGTAAGTATTTATTAGAAAGAATTCTAGAGCAACGTTCAGTAACAGAAAAAACTATCCTCTGCCCCACTCAACTCGAGTGACTCTTTTATAAAGCCAGATCGAATGTTCCAGAACATTCACCGGAAACAAGTAACGTTGGATTTGCATAGAAGCACTAATACATCCATCCGGAAACAAGTCGTACCGGAAATGATAGAACGTTCTAGAAGGTTCTTCTGGAACAAGAAATAAATAGAAATTAAACTTTAGTAAAGTGGGTGCCGGTGGTATTCGAACCACCGACCTATCGATCACCAGCCTCATGCGCTACCTCTCGGCTATAATATAACCAAAATGCGGCATTGCTCCCTTCTTAGGAGAACAGCGTCCCGCTGTTACGGTAATCTATCGGCTATAATTTGTCTTTTCCGAGCTCTCGTCATCGGTCCAGTGTATGCGGCTGGTATTTCGTCAGTGAAAGTATCCTCATCTCTTCCGCGGTGAACATGGTCCTCTTCAAAGTCAGTAGGATGGTTTCTTAAGAATTCATCTTGAGTCTCGGGATCGTGATAAGGCTTCATTCGAAGGACATGCACGGTGTCGATTGGTTTGCGTCTTCTTGACGTTGGATCGAAATCTTGTACCTCGTAGGTGACATCTGACAACCTTCGATTCACCTGGTACGGACCGAAGTACTTCTTGAGAAGTTTTTCCGACAAGCCCACTTTACGTACCGGTGTATAAACCCACACGAGATCTCCTGATTCATAGTGCACTGGCCTGTGCTTTGAATCGTACCTTTGCCGATCCTTTTCTTGAGCCTCCGATGTTCGAAGTCTGGCCAGCTGCCTAGATTCTTCGGCTTGCGTTAGCAATCGAATAACATAATCACCTCCTTGGTCGTCGTCGCAGTAAGGGAACATCGTGTCAAGTGTGGTTTCAGCTTCTCGGCCGTGTAGGAGATAGAAAGGCGTGAAGCCGGTTGTTTCTTGTTTAGCCGTATTGTAGGCAAATGTTACAAAGGGTAGTATCTCGTCCCACTTCTTATGTTCAACGTCCACATACATCGAGAGCATGTCAGTCAATGTTTTATTAAAACGTTCAGTAAGTCCATTAGTCTGTGGATGATATGCTGTCGTCATTCTATGGGTAATACTGCACAGACGATTGATCTCTTGGACAAGTTTCGATTGAAATACTTGTCCGCGATCCGTTATTATAACTCTCGGGGCGCCATGTTTTAGAAGTATTTCTTCGACTATAAATTTTGCAACTTCAGGTGCTTCTGCGGTTGGAAGAGCTCGTGTAACTGCATACCTAGTTAAGTAATCAGTGCAGGCTATAATCCATTTATTTCCTTGAACTGATTTAGGAAATCTCCCCAAAAGGTCTATTCCAATGCGGTGGTAATGTTCCGTGTTGGGAGGAATGGGTCTTAGCTGACCTGGGGGTCTCATAGGAATTGGCTTTCTTCTTTGGCATTCTCGGCAGTGCATGATGTATCGTCGAACATTCCGGTACAACCCTGGCCAATAGAATCGCTTCCGTATTCTGTCGGCGGTTCTGTCATAGGTTTTAGCGAAGCCCAAGTGTCCTGCTGTTGGTGCGTCATGGAAGTGATTTAAAATTTCCAATCTTAATTGCCTTGGGATAACTGGTAACCATTTCTTTCCGGTAGGATCGAAATTCTTTTTACAAAGTACTTTAATGAGTTCGTATCCCCTTTTAAGTGGTTCTGTTGTTCCATAGGCACGAATTATTTTGACTAAATCCTCGTCGTTCCTTTGTTCTTCTGCTATTGTAGTCAGGGAGGTGATGGAATGATCCGCTTCCAACGTCGTAGTAACTTCGGCAATTGGGTTTCTTGACAAACTATCAGCATCTTTATGCTTCCTCCCACTTTTGTAAACGATTGAGATATCGTATTCCTGAAGCCGAAGAGCCCATCTCGCAAGTCTACCAGAAGGATCTTTTAGCCCAGTCAGCCAGCATAGAGAGTGATGATCCGTGACAATAGTAAAAGGCTTACCAAACAAATAAGGACGGAATTTATTTATGGCCCAGACGGCAGCAAGACATTCTCTTTCCGTAGTAGAGTAGTTCCTTTCGGCCTTTGAAAGAGTATTTGAAGCGTAAGCTATAACTTTCTCCTCCCCCTTTTGTATTTGGACCAGTACAGCTCCAATTCCGTAACCGCTAGCGTCGGTCTGCAGCTCCGCAGGTGAATTCTCATCGAACAAACCTAAAACAGGATTTGAAGTCAAAGCTTTCTTCAATTTGCAGAAAGATTCTTCTTGACTTTTGGTCCATGTAAATTTAACATCGCCTTTTAGTAATGCTTGCAGGGGTTGGGCCTGATGACAGAAATCTTTGATAAATCGTCGATAATAAGAACATAATCCTAGAAAGCTTTTTACATCGTGAGTGTTCTTGGGCACAGGAAAGTTATTTACGGCTGTTAGTTTTTCAGGATCGGGTCTAACTCCTTCGCTTGATACGAGATGGCCTAAGATCTTGATTTGTGTTGCGCCAAAGTGACATTTCTTGGGATTAAGAATTAGACCTGCGTCTTGAATGCACTGAAGGACAACATTTAACCGGTCTAGATGGCTCTCGAATGTATCTGAAAACACTACTATGTCGTCTAAGTAGCATAGGCAGATTGACCACTTCAAGTGACGCAATAGATTATCCATCATCCGTTCGAAGGTCGCTGGCTCGTTACATAATCCAAACGGCATGACTCTGAACTCGTACAGACCTTCGCCGGTGACGAATGCCGTCTTTTCACGGTCCCTATCGTCTACCTCAATCTGCCAATAGCCGGAGTACAAATCCATTGATGAGAAGAAATGAGCCCCTTTTAGACAGTCTAACGTGTCATCAATTCGAGGTAATGGGTAGACATCTTTCTTGGTTATTTTATTGAGGCGGCGGTAATCGACGCAGAAACGCCAACTTCCGTCTTTCTTTTTCACCAAGACGACCGGGGACGACCATGGGCTTTCCGAAGACTGAATGATTCCTCTGTTCATCATCTTCTCAACTTCGTTCTGTACGAGACGGCGTTCTGTTGGCGACACTCTGTAGGGTCTTTGGTGAAGCGGCTCGTGATCTCCAGTTACAATTCGATGTTTGACGTTGACTTTGCTTGCTCCGAATTTCTTCTGGTCAAACGAGCTACCATATTTTTGAAGCAAATTTAGCAGATCACCATGTTGTTCGGGGTTCAAACCAGGATCTACCATCTGTTCACAGACCATCGGTAGCAATTCGGTTCTTTTACTCAATTTGACGGGCGCCACTGCCTCGGCAATCGTGTTTAGTTTGCCTTTTCCCAGTTGCTCAGCAGAAGCTATGCACATTCCCTTGGGAATAGATCGAGCTTTGTGATGTCCGTTTGCTAGCCAAAGTTCTCCACGTCCGTTGTCAAGGGTGATGATCGTTGAAGGAATCGCTATTTCCTTGCTCAAAACCAGGTCTTTCTTACCTTCTACAATGACGTCAAGAGACGCGTTAGCTGGGGCACCATGAACCATAGCCCGTTTAATAGAACGTCCAGGTACCACATAATCTTCTAAAGCGTATAAATACCAGGAATCTTCGTTCGCCAGTGTCTCTTGAACGGCGTCTTCAAGAACCAGTTCAGAACGACCACAGTCAATAATTGCTTGAGAGGCTTCTAAGAAATCCCAACCTAGGATTATATCATGGCTGCGTTGGGGCATAACAATGAACTCAAAGGGTTGCACTCTACCGTTAATATCGAGGCGAAGTATGCATCGTCCAGTCGGCTGTACATAAGAGTCATTGGCTACTTTAAGAAGTACTCGCCGTGTGGTCGGCAATATTTTTCAGATATGACAGAAAAAGAGGCCCCAGAATCCACAAGTGCCGTCACTGGCGTATTGTCGACTATGATTTCCAAATGATTCCCGGACATCTTAGCGGCAGTCGGAAGGTTTCGCATAATAGCGGCTTCACCTCCACAGAAGCTCGCATCACCTAGTTTTCATCGACGCGTCGACTAGGAGATCGACTTGAGGTTCTATACGGCGAAGGTGATCTAAAGCGACGTGTTGGTGATCGTCCTCTGTTTGTGAGCGGCGAGGAAGTTCTGGTGTTTGATCGTAGATAGTCGTCGGTTGGTCTTTGGTAGCTATCGCCAGACGGTGTGGGGGTTGGTTGTCGACGAAAGTTGTTTCCCCTTTCGTTGCGGTAAGTGACAAAAACGGATCGCCTTTCCCGACAGTAGCGGACGACGTGTCCTGGACGTCCACAGTGGAAGCAAACTGGCCTGTTGTCTTCCGTTCGCCATAGATCAGTTTTTCTGGTAGCGGGTTCTATTGTCCTTTCAGATCTTCTAACATTATTTGGTTGATACGCGTACTGTCTTTTCTGGTTCCATGTAGAGGGCTGCGGAGTCCTTGAAACCGAAGCCAAGACACTCTCTACTTCTTCGCGAATGACATTTTCTAAAGACTGATACTGGGGTTGTTGGTCTTGCAGGTTACGTGTTAGTTTCTGAACTTCCTCTTGAACTATTTGTCGTATCATAGATGCTAAATCAGCTTTTTCATCAATTGGGGCCATAGCGACTACATTTGGGAGTCGTTGGTATTTTCGTTGAGCAACTCTCCTCTTGTGTTGGTCTTCGATATGCTGACACTGTTTAATAAAGTCATCGGCTGTAGCTATATCCTTAGCTAATAAGGCTGCCTAAACTTCTTCGGCTACTCCTTTCATCAAATGAGAAACCTTTTCTTTCTCTTCCATTCTGGAATTTACTTGATAACATAGTGCTAGTACATTCTGGATGTAAGATTGTGTGCTCTCTCCCTGTTTCTGTGCTCGGCATTTAAGTAGGGCTTCTGCTTGTTGGACGTGATGCCTAGTGTCTCCAAATGCTTGTTTTAGTCCTTCTTGGAATTTTTCCCACGAACATAATTCATCCTCATTATTTTCAAACCATTGCTTTGATGTGCCATCAAGAAAGAAGTATGCATTAGCAAGGCACTCCATGTCGTACCACCTATTAAATTTCGCAACCCGTTCGTATTCTTTCAGCCATTTTGTAGGATCTTGACCAGCTTCACCAGCGAAACTGGAGGGCTGTCTTATTTGCTGATACAGCCGGGAACCAATTTCAGGTTTAGTTTCGGTCGATCCGTCTGGCATAGTAATTTTACGATTTTTCCTTGGAGGGGGAATGTAACGCCCGTACTCCGGAGGCAGTTCTTGTAGTCGACGGCTTTTGCGGCCACTTTCTTCCTCCACGATCGGTACCCGGCGCCTCCACCAAACTGTCACGTATAACGAACTGTACACAAGAAATACAACGTTGGTGCTATGTCTCGTAAGTATTTATTAGAAAGAATTCTAGAGCAACGTTCAGTAACAGAAGAAACTATCCTCTGCCCCACTCAACTCGAGTGACTCTTTTATAAAGCCAGATCGAATGTTCCAGAACATTCACCGGAAACAAGTAAAGTTGGATTTGCATAGAAGCACTAATACATCCATCCGGAAACAAGTCGTACCGGAAATGATAAAACGTTCTAGAAGGTTCTTCTGGAACAAGAAATAAATAGAAATTAAACTTTAGTAAAGTGGGTGCCGGTGATATTCGAACCACCGACCTATCGATCACCAGTCTCATGCGCTACCTCTCGGCTATAATGCCACATGTATAAATAACCAAAATGCGGCAATACATATATTTCATTAAATATGTGAATTAAATCTATTATAATTAAAAAGTATAACTATACTAATTACTATTTAATATTTAATATTTCAAGGATTAATCAATAAAACAATAAAATCTCTTGCTCATTCGATGGATTTAATCTATTTTTTAAATATTATAAATTCTTTAATACACAAAATTAAAATATTTTCGTTGTAAAATGTTCCTCTTGTATGATGTATCCATTTTTTATTAAGATACGCGATTTATATTACATTTCCTTTATATTGTAATAAGTTAAATCAATGGAAGGTCAGTAGATTTAACATTGTTTTGATTTTTCTTAGTTTCTTAGCTAAACATTCATTAAATCATATCACCATTTCAATCCTTTCTTTTTAAAGCTCTGAAATTGCATCATATAAATTGTACCTTTTCAGAATTCATTATCTTTACAGAACAACAGAAACAACTATTCCGAAAAAAATAGGAATTACTTTATTCCATTGAATAATAGGATTGCTTTCATAATTCCGGTAACAGATAATTGAAATGAAATTAAAAGATCTTTAAAGGGACACGAATGGATAATGAAAGAAGAAAAAATCAGATCCGATATCGGATAAAAATAAAGTTATCTTTTCTTCGATATTTCAGTGTCTTTCCTTATTTAACGACTTACTATGGATAACACGCTACTTTACGTTTCGATCTTCTTTTTATTCATTGCATTTTTTTTTTTTTTTATTAATTTGTTAGAGATACCACGAGAAGTGGTACTTGGCGCTTTTAAAACGAATTCAGTTTCAAAGAACAATTAAAAAGTATTCAGCGAGGAATAATGGAGTCATTTAGTAGTTTCAAAGTCAGATTTTTTTTACTTCTTTTTAATAGTAGGATACATTCGAATGAATCTAAGATCCTATAAAAGTCAGAGAAAAGTCCTATACTAAACTTCAACTTAAATTGACATCACTAGACGGTAGATCGTCACAGTGCTCATAGGTATTTAATCCATTTTGGCTGCGGGAAAGCATAATGTTCGCCAAACCACAATTTGGCGAGAATTATGTCTTCACTCCGCTAAAATGCATTAACTGCCTATGAGCAAGGTGAAGATCTATCGTCTAGTGATGTCAAGTTAAGTTGGAGTTTAGTATAGTCTGACTCATTTTCCGAGAGACAAGATATTTGACTCCAAGAAAACTTATCCTGACGTCATTGAATACGTCATAGGATGGATCTTTCAGCGTAAACATATAGTTCCGAGCAAATCTCCACTTTTACAGTGCTGACCAAAACGGTATAGTGGTTAGCGTGCTAGCTTCTAGACCACGAGGTTGCGGGTTCGAGTCCCGTGTAAGGCATGGGTGTTTGTAAATGTATGTTGGCTTGTCAAATGACGAATGTTTCGGCGCATTGTAGCCCTCGTGTTTCTGACGGCTCCAGATAATCTGAAAACAACTAACCAACCAACCACTTTTACAGTAATATTGATAACTTGCGTGCATAATTTTGTTTTATACTTTGATATATATTGAGAATAATTCTAATAAGCGCTTTTAAATTTTAATTTAATTAAGGTATACATATACATCAGAAATTGCGAAATTTGACTCAAGTCTGCGTTTTTGTTTTTTTTGTTTTAAAATATTCCTGAATTCATTACCATTAAAATGATACTATTCTCTTTCTGAGACTCGTATTACTTTTTAAATTATAGTAGATTTTGTGAACCTGTTTTTTTTTGTATCACGTTCATTAGTGTAGCAAACTTCAAACGCGTTTTCTAACGAATGACATTTTGGTGTTATATATGACTTTACGCCAACCGTCATAACTTCATAATAAATAGACCGATTTACAAAATTCTAATTTTGTTTAGTAGACAATAGTTGTGAATGTGATTCCTATCGAGAATCTAATATATATATATATTGTTATAAACACATTTTTTATGCATATTTTAATCTTAATTTTTTATTAAGAAGTATGTATTTTTTTAAACTTTTCATTTAAAAACTTATAATTAAATAAATAGCGAGGACAAATTTAAAATTATCCATAAGAACATGTGTCAATATAATATATTTTATTTGCAATAAAAATTATACCTCTAAGTTAATTACGAGTTTATTTATTTATGTTCTAATAATGACCTAATTAGTTACTTTAATTGTAATTAGCTGATTCAAAAACTGACGGAAAAAAAAAAGGTTTTATATAAAAATGCATCATTTTTAATTCTGATATACTGCCAAAAAGTTTGAAATTATAACCTAAAAATTAAAGAAAATCATCTCAATTGCATATGTATACCTCAATACTTTACTTTTTTAACTACGATTAATGTAAGAGTTTTAACGAATCATATGGCTTTGACCCAGCTATTTCATGACGTCACATGCTAGATCGTTGCGCAGCCAATCAGCGCGTAGTAAAACCGGATCGCACATCACTACAGCGCATTCAATGAGGTCAGGATAAGTTGACTTGGACTATAAATGTCCGCATTATTTTCAAAATGAGTAGATACGTAGGCTATAGTGGCAGTAGTCTCTTTCCGTTTTTTTTTCTTTCCTGGTGGTTTTTCCTGATTTTCTCTCACTCAAAACTCAAGTTTTGTTTTTATTTTTAAAGATTCCCTTCTTGTCTTTCTCCCAGTTCTCACGATATTCCGGGGCAGTGTCGTTCTTGTCTCAGAAAATCTTCATTACATCAAACTAACTTTAGCCTGATGATCAAAAGTCTCAACACGTCATTTATCACGCATATAAAGGTTCCCTTTATTGTTTCTGAATCTATTTTACTTTCTGTTAGATCCATAGTTTTAAGGTTTATCTTTAATTTGCCTCAAGAGAATATGAAAGACATTCCTCACTTCAAATTTGTACCACAATGGAATCACATCAGATATTGAATTGAAAGTCGGGTTTTGAAATTTGGTGAATGCATTTTAATATCCCTTAATAAACATTGAATTTTTACTTGCTCTTCCACGTAATTAGTTCTTCTACGTCAAATTTTAAAACTCGACTTTCATTTAACCCTTTGCACTACAGCGGCGCCTCTCAGGCGCCACACGATTGGATGCCAAACCACGAGAGGAGTGATGCGGAAATTCGATGCAAGGCCAATGACTGTGTTTAGTTTCTATGAAGCAAATCCATAAACACCAGCTGAACCTAAAATGTCTCGAGTTGCTGATTCCTCCGCGCGAAAAAGGCCTGGAGTGCAAAGGGTTAACATATGATTTGTTTACAATGTGTTTTATGTATGCTTTGTAGAGTAATATATATTATTTGTAAAATATTTTTACTCTGTGTGCAACTGTTTGTGTTATATGTAGAAATAAATGTATTCTCTGTTGCACTATTTAATTCCTTTGTAGAATCATTTATCATAGTTGGAATTTGAGAGCGGAAGAAGGTTATATTAATTCTTGTGTTTGTAATATGAAAGTCAGTGTTTGTTGATTTAGAGTTATAAAAAATTTTCAGCATTATGTTCAGTATAGTGGCCAATTTTAAATGTTAAACAACAGTCTTACTTGTATATAAGTCAATTGATCCAACTTTGTCTGGAATGCCTTTTGGAAAATATAAAAAGTCTCATTTTATGCAAGTTTTTAAAAAAGCAGTTTTGTTTGAACTGGAAGCGTTGACATTCCTCGACCTCGGCATTTTTTCAAAGCATTAGAATTACACCGATATTTCACGCAGAAGTGTAACAATAGGACAAAGGAAAAGATAAGAGTACGCTGAAGATAAAAGCTCTCAAGTGTTTATTGCTTCTTTTCGCTCTTTTTCTGTTGCCCTAGGGATAAGTTTTCGAGTTAAGAATCCATCTATTTGAAACTAACTTCATCCCAAGTGTATCTCAGCTTCGAAGGGGGGGAAATAGGCCTATATCTTCCCTTTTCTTAAAATTCTTAAGAGTATGTGGTAAATTCTAAAACCATAGTACATTTAATCGAATTTCTTTGTACTAGAACTACATTAGGGCTAAACTGCGCCGCTCCCATAGTTGTAAAAATCTTTTAATCCCTAGAAGTCATTACAGTCTTAGGTACATAGGACTTTGAACACAGCAATAATTCAGGAACAGCGAAAATAAATAAAAGATCCCATTCTTTCCAAACAACGTGTAATTCTCTACTGAACTCACGATTCCATTTTTCACCTCCTTTTATAGTCTCGTGGCAGTAATTTCTAGTAAAATCCAGTCGACCAATCACGTGATAGAAACGACTCAATATTTCCCAATTGGTTTAAATGATGACTTTTTTTTATAATAATCTGTCTGTTAACAATTTAAAAAAAAATAAAGTATAAATAAAAAAAAAATTATGTCACTGGTTTATAATTATATACAGAATAAAATAAAATAAAGTAGATCTTAAAAATAAATACCCCACTATTTACTATTAGATAAAGAACATTTAAATTTGTTTAAAAGTATAATTCACAATTATCCTACATTTAAACTTCTAATCGGAAAATTGGAAAACTTCCACCGGGAAGCAAGAGTTGAAATTACTGCTATTTGGTTTTCTAATCAGGAATTGTGGAGTGCCAAAAAAAGCTTAATTATGAGATTTTATGTATGGAAAGATTATTTTTTACAAGTATCCAGTAAGGCTTACATCCATGAGTATGTGGTGAAATTAAAGTACTATAAGTTGAAGTGTAACTATGAATTGGATAAATGTTTTATCTTGGTAGAGTTAGATGGTGTTATTTTTACATTTTATAGGATATGTGTATTGTTCCTAGAACTACTCAAATTCTTTGTAAAATTAAATGTATTTTTTGTAGAATTATTGATTTTTTTTTCCCTAGAATCATTGGTCAACCATGAATTTGAGAAAATTATACAAATTTCCTCATTTGTAATATGATAGTCAGTACTTGTTCATTTACTTAATGCGCAGTTTTTAATCGTTAGAAGGACAATAATAACACCCTGAATTCCAAAAAGTGATATAGATAAAATGTCTGCATGTGTGTGTCTGTATGTCTGCTTGTACGAACTTTTTTTTTTTTTTTGGTTTTATTATTTAGACTTCCACATCGAGAGATTCATATGCAGTTACATCTTCAGTATAGACCGTATATTTGATTTATGAACATGCTAATTAATTTAGTCATTGTAGAAATTAAAATTATACTGTTGTAACTTAATGTCATTTGAAAAAGATGTTGCTTTTTGAAAATACTAATTATTTGGCAGTTTTTGATGATTTATACTTTATTTATATGATTCATAAGTTTATGAATGTATATGTCTATCTTTTAATGTCATGGATTATATTTTATTCATATTAATTCAAACCGCTCTTTCACTAGAAAGCGTCCAAAATTTAATATAATTATTATCTGGAATTATATATAGGTTGACATGTTATTGATTCATGCACATTGCATTTAATTGTCACTGACACTTTTAAAATGGATAACATTTAACTAAGAAAATATATAATTTGGTTTCTGTTATGGTAAGTATTCTGCATACCACTGTTAATCAATACATCAAAGAAATCAGTTAATAAGAATTACTGATTAATAATAAAACTTTATGAATAAATACATAAAAAAAAAAAATTGATAGATTTAAATTCAGTTTTGCGCAATGAAAACCATTTTTATCGTGGAGCATTATTTCACACCAATTGGGTAATGAAAGAGTGATTTCTTTAAAAAAAGATTACAAGTGCTTTGATAACAATTTCTGTACTGAAAATCATATCCTAGACTTAAACAAAATAAGTTGGTTGGTTGGTTGGTTGGTTGGTTGTATTCAGATTATCTGGCGCCGTCAGCAACACGAGGGCTATAATGCGCCGAAACATTTCGTCATTTAACAAACCAACATACATTTACAAACACCCATGCCTACACGGGACTCGAACCCGCAACCTCGCGGTCTAGAAGCCAGCACGCTAACCACTATACCGTTTGGTCGGCTAAACAAAATAAGAAAAAAGAAAAATAAATCTGAAGCTTTTTCACTCTGTAAATTTTGGCCTAGACGTTTAAATTGATTGTTGAATTGAAATGAGTTTACTTATGGATATCCTGGCATTTTCAGACATAAGGTGAAATAAAAACCCTTACAGTAATGTAGAACATTTAAATTTTCCTACAATATTTTCAAAAGTGTACTATTTAGAATAAATAAGCATATTTTTTAAAGAAACGTCGAAAACATTTTTTTTTTTTTTGTCTAACAAAGAAAATAAGGTTTATTCCAAACTAGCTATTACTTTTTTTTTTTCCCCCTCTTCGCTTTTCTCATTTATTACATTTTTCATCTCATTCCAGTATTCATCGTTAAGCAGAGTGGCTCGGATTCGCCCACAAATGGCCCTTTTATATGCATGGACGAAAACTCGTGTAATAAGAATTATCTCTCATATCTCTAACAGATGAGAATACGGCGACGGCATTCAAATGAGAAAATGGTTATTCTACGTTTCCTTTGTTTTTTTTGTTGCAGATGGAGGGTTTGGGGTTTTCACACACACACATATCTCGTGAAGAGGAAGTGGAAAAAAAAAAAAAGTTACGATATCATGATGTGTTGAGTTGCTTTCCATAAAAAGGAATATGGCTGCCGGCTGGTTCCGCATTTCCGGGAAATACGCACATTTTTTTGTTTTCTTTTAGATTTTTGATTGAAACAGAAATTGCTTGCGGTAAATATACCGCGAATTATACATACGAGAGTTAGAATTTAAAAACGAGTTTTATGCTTAGTAGTTTTAAGGATCGGTTATGGTTTACTTTTAAGTTGGGGGCTTGTTGGTGAAATATTAAGCTTGGTTCTATTTCCAGACATTTTGAACAATTTAAAAAAAATAATAATAATCTTGTGTGTGGTGAGAGAATGGTTGATGATGCCTAGATGTTTGAAATAAAAAAAGTAATCTGGAATGTTTGAACTTTCGTTCGTTGTTTATAGTATTGCCGACTTGATCCGGATGGTTTCGAAGTGGATTGTATTGTCTAAAAAAGAAATGGAGAATATCCCTCTAAACACTATTCAGCACTTGTATGATTCGAGTCCCGGGCTGTATTACATGCTAAAGACGATCCCACGTCTTATTTAGTACACCGGATTCCTTATAAATCTATTGGCCAATTCTCTGGTGTAAGCATGATATACTTTAGCGCTTTTTTCTACTCATACATTAAAATTCTAAAATTATTATGAATCCCGTAATTATGCTTTAGTTTTATATAGCTCTACTTCGTTACAAAGTTATATGGAAAATAATTTATTTCAACTAGGTCAAATATGCATTTATATTGTCTGACGCACATGACACGGCAAGTAATCTATAATAATGAAACAAGCTGTGGTGTGGCTCTGTGGATCTATTGAAACCTACTTTAAATTGGAGTAGAGCTCTTAAATTTTCAACATAAGAACTTTTAGCCATGTAATTGTACATATGTGAAACAGAATAATAACATTTTAATTAGTTATTTTTTTTTTTTTTTTTACAATGGGATAACAAATAGAGATACAGCTTTGAATTTTTCAACATCAATAGTTTTAGCCTTCTAATTATACTTTTGAAAAAAATAATGTTAAAATTTTAATTAGCTATTTTTAATAAATTTTCTTTATTAATTAACATATTATTTTAAAAAACGACATCTAATAGGGATAGAGCTCTGAAATTTTCAACATAAGTAGTTTTGGCTTTCTAGTTGGACTTTTGAAAAACAGAATTTAAAAATTTCATTTAATTTTTTTAACTAATTTTTTTAATTAATTTATATATATTTAACAAAACGATATCTAATAGGGCTACAGCTCTGAAATTTTCAACGTAAGTAGTTGTGGCATCCTAATTGGACTTTTGAAAATCATAATTTTAAATTTTTGTTTAGTTCTTTTTTAATTAATTAATAAATATTTTACAGAACGATTTCAAATAAGGCTACAGCTCTGAAATTTTCAACTTAAATAGTTCTGGCCTTCTAATTGAACTTTTGAAAAACAGATTTTAAAAAGTTATTTGTTTTTTAATTAACTAAAAAATATTTTACAAAATGATTTCTACTTGGGCTACAGTTCTGAAATTTTCAACACAAGCAGTTTTGGCCTTCTAATTGGACTATTGACAAAAAGAATATTAAAATTTTAATTAGTTTTTTAATTTATACTTTAAAAGAATATTAAAATTTTAATTAGTTTTTTAATTTATATTTAAAAAAAATATTAAATTTTAATTAGTTTTTTAATTTATATTTAAAAGAATATTAAAATTTTAAAAGAATACTAAATTTTAATTAGTTTTTTAATTTATATTTAAAAGAATATTACAATTTTAAAAGAATATTCAATTTTAATTAGTTTTTTTAATTGAAATTTTCACAAAAGCTACTTCTAATAGGCCTAGAGCTCTGAAAGTTTCAACGTAAATAGTTTCGGCCTTCTAATTTTGGTTTCCACAAACACGAGTTAAAATAATCTTAGAGGGGTGTTGTATTATTGTATTAACGAGATTTTTGTTTTCCTCGACAGGGGAGAGGCTTCTAATATTAAGACTTTACGTATTAGACTTTACGCGTGAAGCGAAATTATGCTTACGCAGCAATGAACCTTTCAACGAGTGAAGTAAGCCTATGCTATGTGTCAATGAACTTTTCAATGAACAAAGCGAGCTCGATTTTGCGTAGCGATGAACCTTCCAGCGAGCAAAGCGCCAAAAACTGGGACCTATACACCAATGACGGATTTCCGCAACGCGAGGCCTCACAGCTAGCTGAAATATTTAACATGTTAAAATTTCGTGGTGAAGCACGTGTATTTAGCTAGTATGATATAAAATAAAAACATAACTATTAGATTCATCTCTATTTTATAATTCTAATCTGTTTACGAATAGAAAAAAAGAGCCAAAATATCTCGTTGCAGAGAATTGTCCTATTGTGTTTCCATTATTTAGAAAACCACCTGTACATGCTCCCTGCTGAAACACCCCTTATATCATATAAGTCTAAAATGCCCCTTCTTAATCTCGGGTCTTACATCAGCCGTCATCGGGGCTCATTTCCATTTTCAAACTTAACGATAAATTGATGATTAAAAATACCGACAACACCAACCATCCTCTATGAATAAAACTTTACACCAAGAGATAATAAACATTGCCCCGATGGTTATCCCTCCTTCAGACAACATGTCAGCAATGCATGTCATGAGTTTTCCATCTCCTTACAGGAGCTGTAAGCTAACGACGCATCATCCACCTTTAGGCCATGTATGAATACTGAATTTTAATTATGAGGGTGTTCTGTCATCGGAGGAAAGGACGACGACGTCTAACTTTTACGCTCTAATTTTACTCTCTGGACATCCTTGTAATTATACGAGCTGCTACTCAACCTCCCCCCCCCCCCTTGGATGTAAACTTGTTCGTTTAAAGGTGACAACTGATGCGCCCTTGTAAACTTGAAATGTGAGCATTGGCTTGTTAATGCTGTTTTTAACCGGTAATGTATTCGTTTAGTGAAAAATAATAATGTTTACGGATGGAGTAAAGTACCAGTATGAGTTCGAAATTATGTCATCCAAATAAGTATAAAAGAGTTTAGCAATAAACTTGTTGATTTCGTATCTTGGAATCTAAGAGTTATTCTGGCAATCAACTGGTAAAGGTTTAAAATTTAGGTGTGTGGAGTATCGCACAACTTTCACTTACTCTATAATACTGATGACTGCATTAAAATTTTATATGGGGTGTTATGCGATGTTATTACATAGACATTACATTGTCCTTTCACAAGATGTGAAACAGTTAAAAATCAATCGTTGATGGGTGACGTTAAAGGGCAGAGAACTCTGTGTAAAGAGCACTCGTTTTTCAACTTTTTACGATTTTATCGCATATCTACTGGAATTTTGGAGGGGAGAAAGTTTAAAACACCTTAAGAGGTATTAACTGAGATTTTAATCAAAATCATTAGATCCGTATTTTAGAAAATTGCTGAAAAACCTGATTTTTCAAGAGTTCAACCTTATGCGCATGCGCGATTTTGACGAAAACCTTAATGGTATATAACATGACCATCACCAACCTGCACACCAAATTTGTACATCGTAGCTCAATTTGTTCGGGAGTTATACTGACCACGTACACACAGACAATTTTTTTTTAAGATCTGGGTGTTCCAAAATGTGGAAAAATGCAAATAATTCTAAATTTTATATACTTTCTATATAATAATTGTTATAGTTTCATTATCCTATGTAAACATATGGGTAATTTGAAATAATAAATAGGAATTAGAACTATAAGTTATGTAGAAGAATGTTTAAGTATTCTTGTGGAATTTTGAAATTGAATTTTGAATAGTGACTTAATAAGTTAATTATTATAAAGAAATTGTTGAAAACAATGTTTTTTTCGCAAGTATTGTTATTTTAAAATGTAAAGTTTTATTAAGTGACATTTTTCGTTCATTGACAAGCAGGGCTAGGTAATATTTTTTATAAAAATAAGATAATTAATAAGAAATTTAATACATAATATAATTATTATCAGCTACGTTCACAAGTGCAACTACGAAATGTTTTTTAATATTTTTAACTACTGTATTAACATGTTTCGTAATTTAATTGGAAAACTAGAATTTTACAATTCTTTAAATTTTCTTTTAAAGGCTACCCAAATATATTCATGATTACATAATAGTATATATTCACATAAAAATATCCAATTGAATAGAGTTAATATTTACTTAGTAATTCTTTATGCTTTTTTAAATTTTTTTTTATGAATTAAACATTTACGTGAATGGGCCTAAATAGAGAGTTGTGTTTATATCACTTTTATGTTCCGTTAAGTCAACTATACAAGTCTGAAGTGAAAAACAACAGATATCTTTTTAAATGCGTTCCATTGAATGTTCTGTGATATATTTTCAATATATTTTTTGTTATAGTTTGTTTGATTCCGACATCTATCTTATTCACATTGCCAAACACTTTCATATAAGATTACGTCCGCTGACAAAATGAGATCTGCAACAAATGGAAAACGTCAGATTACTGAAATTTATCGATGCATTAAAAAATGCTGAATCACTTATTTATAAATTAAAGTGGTTTATTCTTTCAAAAGTAAGTATCTGAATTTTATTGCTAGATAAATTTTTTTTTTAAAGAATTTCAGAACTGATAATGGAGAGAAAGAATTTGATGCTCTTTGAGATTTATATTTCATGTACATTTTTATAAAACTCCTAAAATAAATACCAATATAAGGATTTGAATTCAAACTTCATACAAAGCACAAATAATGGAATCCTAAAACAGTGATGTTTTGTTCGTTTTATTATGTTATATTTATGACTTGGCACAGTTTTTTTTTACTGTTTCTGTGAACGTATTCTTTTTAATGGTTAGTATTTAGTTTCTAGAGGACAAGAACTGAGTTTTAGTGGTTAGTATTTAGTTTCTGGAAGTCAAGTTGGTTGTATTCAGATTATCTGGCGCCGTCATAAACATGAGGGCTATAATGCGCTGAAACTTTCGTCATTAGACAAGTCAGCATACATTTACAAACACCCATGCCTTACACGGGACTCGAACCCTCAACCTCGCGGTCTAGAGGCTAGCACGCTAACCACTATACCGTTTGATCGGCTCTGGAAGTCAAGAACTAAGTCCTATATAAATGCTCGTTATTAAAAACACACAAAATTAGCTAAAAGTGGTATATTTAATTTATCTCAAACCTTTGAAGCACAAATTTAGATTTTATTCCCGATTTTAATGACATTTGACGTGGTGTGTGGTATGTGTAGAAAAATGATGGAATTATGCTTCCCTTTTGCAAAATTTTTTTTTTTTTTAAATCTATAGTATTAATATCCATGTCGGAAGTGTGGTTTTGTTGTAAAACCAGTCTGCGTAAAAATTTAAGTAAGTGGTTTCTGTGTGAAACCACTATGCTTCTAAGGGTTAATTATAGAATCTTCTGACACGTCGTGCACTTTTCTACACGTTCCCATCCGAATTTCCTATCGGTATAAACAACTGGATGGTTGGTTGGTTGAACTCCCGGCTGGGAGCAGAAAGGAAGGACTTTGTGAACTAGCACCTGCCTCCGCGTACATATGTGAGAGAACCACCTCTCTGGAACAGGTTGAAGAAAAAAAGAACTAAAAAAAAAAAGGGGGGGGGGGTATCAAATCATTTCGGTACAGAAGGAATTTTGAACTGGATGGTCTACTTAATGCTGGGAAAAGGAAGCTGTTGACAGATCGTTGGGGGAACGAAAAATACGATTTGCCGAGGATTGAAAAAAAATATATTTTATTGTACACAACTGAACTATCAATAGTAGTCCTTAATTACTAATAGTGAGCAAAAAAAATATCTACTCTACTCCACCCATTGGCATGTTTCCCTCATTCTTATCCAACTATAGAAGTGAACTGTGATAGGATAATCGTCCACCAATCATCATAGCGTTTTTAACTTGCATTGCCATCGGAGCAATCTATCCAGTTTCTTTGCTGTATCGATGATTGGTTGGTTGAACTCCCGGCTGGGAGTGGAAAGAATGGACTTTGTGAACTAGCACCTGTCTCCGAATACATATGTGAGAAAACCACCTCTCTGGCACAGGTTGAAGAGAAAAAAAAAAAACTAATAAAAAAAAAAGGGGGGGGGGGGGTTGATATCAAATCATTTCGGTGCAGAAGGAATTTTGTGAAGTTGCCATTTCAATGCTTTCTCCGGGTGTGGACGTGGACACACACAAACAATCCCTGTATCGATGAAATTTCCTTCGTATTTATTTAGAAAGTTAGAGCAGGGATGAATTTGCATGTGACGTACTGATTCCTGGCAGTGGCTCACATCTAGCTTGAACTTCCAAGTAGCTGGTCATCTTGGATGGGTTGTTTTCAGATTATCGTGCACCGTCAGCAACACGAGGGCTATAATGCGCCGAAACATTCGTCATTAGACAAGTCAACATATATTTACAAACACCCATGCCTAACACGGGACTCGGAACCCGCAACCTCGCGGTCTAGAAGCTAGCACGCTAACCACTATACCGTTTGGTCGGCCTGGTCATCCTGGAAGGCTTGGTTGGTTTGGTTTTGGTGGAGCAAGGACAACACTTGGGCCATACTGCGCCATCATCTTGGAAAGCGTTGAGCGAAGTAAAGCCTGGTATTAGCTTTCCAGTAATGGCATCGGAACCTTGGAGGCGTTTCCGTTGTCATTTGTGGCTGGACGTGGCGTTTGCTGGAGCTGCTGTTTCTGAGACTCGGAAATGAACTGCATGGTATTAGCGTTTTAATTTATGCAGCTGGTGCCTTGCAGTTTGTGTTCCTGGTTGCTCCCGATGCTGAGATTATTTGTTGAATGTGTTGGCTCTGTCACATGTTGGTTGTTAAAACTTATTCTAAGAAATGAACGAAATAAATGTTTAAAAAAATTAGACTTTGACTTCTGTTGGCAAGAGCTGGTGACTTCACACAAAAAATCCTGCCTGTGCCAAAGTACAGCTATTCCAAGGGATGCATAGTTGAAGGGGTAAGTCTAACTTTTGAATTAGTTGCTTTTGAAGTTTTTCCTTTATTTTATATCTTGTATGTAACATGATCTTCATCAAACAAAATGAGCCGACCAAACGGTATAATGATTAGCGTGCTAGTTTCTAGACCGCGAGGTTGCGGGTCGAGTCCCGTGTAAGGCATGGGTGTTTGTAAATGTATGTTGGCTTGTCTAATGACGAATGTTTCGGCGCATTATAGCCCTCGTGTTTCTGACGGCGCCAGATAATCTGAAAACAACCAACCAACCAAATTCAAACCCAATTTTAAGGCTTCTTAAATTTACGAAATGTTTATATTGTAAGTGCCGATGGTGGTGGCCATGCATTTTAATAAATTTAAGGATGCATCAAATATGCTAAATTTTGTATTTAATTGAAATGTTTGTGGAATAAGATGTTTCATTGAATGTACCATTTTAAGTGATGGCGATAAAACAATCTAAAGGTACTGGTGACTTGGAGGAATACGGATTCTTGTTTCTTTTAGCTATCTGGAAAATAAAAATAAAAAATGAATATTGGTTTTACTTACAAGAGATTGAAAATACTTGCGTGTTTATTAGGCAGTAATGCAGAATAGCCATAGAACCTGGAAATCAAGGAAATGTCAGGGACTTTTCTATCAATCAAGGAAAATTTTCTATCAATGTTTTGATGGTACGTTTCACTGTTTATCCGAATTTTGCCGCTATTTACCCGAAGAATTGTGGCGGTAATCGCTTGAAATTTTAAGTTACGCAATAAGTTAATCGTTTCGTTTCCACCAAAACTATTTTTAGAAACATGGCATGTTATCCCTCTAGCATACATGTTCTATTTTATCAGGGTGTCTACACATCTGGAAATTATGGAGAAATTTGAAAAAAAAATGTGTAGTAAAATCAGTGAATTGCTTAGAAATCTATCGGGGAATTATCAGGGAATTTTTTCCTGAATTGTGAGGTCATCCTTTAATGTAAAAAATCAATCTGAATATTATATTCTCCATCCAAAAAAATAAACATGCAGTTTCAATACCCCTGGAGTAGTTATTTTTTCAAATATCGGGAGTCACTTTTGCGTCATCGAGATGGAATAGTATTAAAAAAAGCATGTATAACTTCATATTGAAAGTCAAACAATTTCTTTAAAATAATAAACTACCAGTTTTGATTATTTAATAGGAGCATAAAGTATTTTGTAGATAGAATACTAAATACTTGTAGCGTAGATAAAATAATTGCTGAACAATCCAATATAAATATATTTATGCCTAACAATACAGTTTCACAAATATAAGGAAGGTAATTCTTTTCAGCATAATTCATTTCAGAGTAAAAATTTAAAATATGACAAGATATTCAGGATTATAGAAAAGATTATTAAACAAATGATTTTGATAATAGAAATAAGATAATCTACATGAAAAGTTGAAGCTATTGGGAAAAGAAATTTTTTTTAAAAAGTAGAAGAAAGTATTAGTATTTCCTTATAATAAAAATTGTAATGCGTTTATTGAAAACACCCATTTTCTAAAAGCTGTTAAGATATCAAACTTAAATAAACACCAAGGGTTATATATTTATAAATATATATATATTGATTAATATATAATTGGGTTTTATAAATGTTCTTTCATAAATTCTCTTTAAAAAAAAAATGTTCTGCACACTTGATGGCGGTGTGGTTAGTGCTCTGGCCTCGCATGCCAAAGGTATCTCGTTCGAATTCTGGGTTAGGCTTGGATGTTCTTTGTTCTTCGGAATACACATTAAGTTGTAGGTCCCGGCCTGATTACCATCATTTTGTATACAAATTGATCGTTGAGTGGACAAACTAACTAGCAAAGAAATATTCCCGTTATATGCTTGTGATGGTGTCAAAAGTTAGCACGTGTTTTTCTTTTGTTCCACTTTAAATAATTAAATTACTTTTTAAAACACAATTTTTTGTATTTTAAAAAGTAATTTAAATCTGTGCTTGTATTAGACTCTGGTTTATAAATCTTAATATTTGTTCATTCGTTGAAGTAGATTCTCTACAACTAGATGTACCAGGTTCTGTATCAGGAATAGGATGACTATCCCGTGACTGACTCGCTGTGGTAAAGGCTGTTGGTTCATCACTCCTTTGTTATTGTTAAGAAACTTTATAATTCTGTTAACTTGCCAAGCTCTTCATCTTTAGCCGACAAAACGATATAGTGGTAAGCGTGCTAGCTTCTAGACAGCGAGATTGAGGGGTTCGAGTCCCGTGTAAGGCAAAGGAGTTTGTAAATGTATGTTGACTTGTATAATGACGAATGTTTCGGCGCATTATAGCCCTCGTGTTGCTGACGGCACCAGATAATCTGAAAACAATCAATCTAATTCATACGATGAGGAGGTTTTTAAAGATCAAATATTGCTGTATTAATTTAAATCACAATTCTAATTTTATTCGATGGAAGTGAGTCTAGAGTTGCATAGCAACGGATTGTTTAGCCTCATTTGATGACCTTGACCTCACCACTTACATCGTCCATTGCTTACTCGAGCAATTTTTTCGCAATTCGGGCCTTAAGCTACAGCTTGTCTAGCTTATAAGTAAATCCTGCACTGGATAAACTCCATCAATTATTACGTTGGCAATGGGCACCGACATACTACATCAGTTTTGTGCTGTTGTTAGGACACAAAAAATATCATAGTTTGTGGTCGGTAGGGGAATCGAAAACTCTAATAACTTCCATAACAAACTCCCACTGTATAAATTTATTCACTACTTTATAAGAACACCATTGAAGGTTCACTTTTTATTAACTTCAATTTTATATCTGTGTGGCTGCCGGATTAATCTACGTGAGTCTATAATTAATCCACTTGCCGTCATATTGATTGAGTTGAAACTTGGCAGTTTTGATGACAATGTATTCTAGCAACTTCTGGCGACTGTCACTAAAATGTCCCTTTTACACACCTTTATAAAATCGTTTGAACGATCATTGCTGAAACTCTTTCCTGTTGCAAAATTATTGTTGCACAAA
The DNA here is from genome assembly GCA_963978545.1 of Linyphia triangularis. Lineage (NCBI taxonomy): Eukaryota > Metazoa > Arthropoda > Arachnida > Araneae > Linyphiidae > Linyphia > Linyphia triangularis. The sequence continues at coordinate 2,244,223 of OZ021727.1, read as the reverse complement.
TTGTCTGTATATAGTGTAAATAGTGACGTGTTATTTTAAAATTCTATTGTAATTTATTTTATCTTATTTTATTTATTAATAGCGATTATACAGGTTAGAAAAAGGTGGCAACACCTAAAGCAATCGAGAAATTTCTAGATGTTTCTTTTCCGACGAATTGGCTTGAAATTTCGCGAATGATCTCTCGCGCCAAGTATAAATAAGACTGGAGATCGGAAAAGTTTTCAGATTGATTTTGGACTTTGATGTGAGTTGATCGCTTTGTTTACCTACTAGAGTGAACTTGTATAATCGCTGTATTCGAAGTTGTTCTTACTGAAGCTTGTGTTGAAGCTTGAGGGTGATTAAACTCTTGTCTGTGAATAAATTTTGTGCCTTTGAAGAATGAATAAATAGTAGTTTTTATCTTAAAAACTGTGCCATCATTGCCTCAGCGGAAAAATTCATAACATTATTTTATTCAGAATAAATAAAAGATAATTGAATGCATAAAATTATTATTCAATCAATTCATCGCGTTGCGCTGTAGTGAAAGAATCGATCATTGCTGAAATTCTTTCCTGTTGCCGAAATTGTTTTAATCAAAATAAATTTTGAAAATTAGTTTGCTGCATATATTTCTAATAGAGATATTATATTTAAAATTATATGCAAATACAAAGCAAACGGTGACAACAGAATCGCGTTATGTTAATGAGTATAAATATTGGCACGCATATAAAGAATTTATATATAATATTTTGTTTTTTATATGTTACGTTATTCATCAATGAAATGTGTTTCAGTGAACTAATCTAATTAAAATAACAAATTGTTCCCTCTTTTAATTGAGGCTATCATTTATTTAAAAAGTTAATTCCCACCAACTCCTGAAGGGATGTTCTTGGTGTTTGATGAATTGAGAGCATCATTTCTGGATTCATGCCTTGAACATCAATCAAGAGCTGTGTATCGAAAGAGATACCTTTGAGTAGCTGAAACATGATTAATTGACTTGGAGTTTCGAAGCATGGGTGAATGCGCAACCGCAAACTTTGTACTCTGTGTCACTCCACATTGATAAATAGGTTTAGGAAATTTGATACACATTAGATTTTTTTTATTTTTTTATTTTTTTTTACGACAATACAGGATTTTCTTTCCTGTGGTATTAGAACAAGATTATTTGCTCATTTCAAACTAAAATCAGAAATATGTCGATTTTCTTTAAATTTATTCTTCTTATCGTGATTTAAAATTGTTGGATCCTAGTAATTTTTAGTAGTTACCTAGTAGTTTTTAAATATATAACTGATTTAATAATAATAAAATAAAACTAACAATATGAAAAGGAAAAATAACTGGATGTTCTTTTTCATTACATTTGATTACATTACATTTGATACATAAAATAATAACGAAAAACCATGTTTGTTTTCATAAATTTGCTAATGATATATATTGCTATTGTTATATCTTGGTAATTCCTTGAATGGATTTCATTACTTTCAAATCGATATCAATGTTTCTCGTTAAAACATATTCAGTTAAGTTACTCTATAAAATCAAAACTTCTACAGCAAAGAAATGTTGTCACAAGTGATAGAAAAAAAAAATGGTAAATAAAACTTCCATGTACTGTTGTCATACTAAGCTTATTATTATAATACTTGAACTCCAAATTTTAAATAAAACTCGTATAAACATTATTTTCATTGTAATGATACAGTGTGATAATATTACAAGGTATTTTAAAATTGTTATTAGATAACTTTTCATTTGACCAAAAGTATTTCTCGAATATGCGGAGGAATCAACTTGCAACTTTGTTGGATTATGTTCCAACTTACAACCCATTTATCGGCTTTAAATTCTCACCAAGACGATATATTAGTAAAACCAAAGCCAGGTATGTCTTAGAGCGGTAAAACTAAATAGTTTTGTATTCAAAAACTTTATGAAAAGTATTAACCGAAATACTAGCTTTTTTATGTAAAACATTTTTTTTATATCCCACATACACACTTAATTACTTCACGATGTTGAGAACACAAGACGAAATGTTAGAGAATGCGGGAAAAAATGGTTTCGTTTCATAAAAACTGAAAATAATCTGTAAGTATATACTTTTTTCGTTAGTTAAAAATAATTAAAAAAAAAACTAATATTGTCTATCAAATAAAAATTTTAAGAAATAAAAGTTTGGTGGAATTAATGAAAATTCCCTGTCATCGAAATGTTCATTTGTGATTAATCAAAAAGCCCTCTTTCCAATGGTATAATTTTAACTCGTTACACGATACTCATTTGAACGTATCTATTTATCTAAGACCAATTAAAAAAAAAAAAAAAAGCAACCTTCATAACTCAACTTTGTTAATAAAAATGTTTGTTAAAAAGAAGAAACAATTTGGCCACTATCCCTTCTCTAATTCGACTATCTCTCTTTCTCTCTCTAACGACTCTACACACGTTAATGAGCTTAGGTGTGTGTGAATAATTTAAAGGAAGAGTGCGATTCGACAACAACTGCAAAACAAAAATAGCCGCAAAACAAACACCCTTCACTACTCCGGGCAATTTATCCTCCATTCGAATCAGTTGGAATGATGATGATGAGGGGGGGGGGGGGAGATGCATCTGGCACCTCTCCAACATCATTAACAAGTTTTGTGTGACAGAGCAAAAGCCTTATTTGGACAACATTGAAATCAAACCGGAGTGGAGAGTGACATTCAATTAGCTCTTCCGCAGAACCCTCATTTTATAACTACTACCGAGTCCAGAATCATCCACAGTGTGTAGAGCCTTTGAAAAACTTTCAGAACGTCTTATATTAGCTTTATAATCTCTGTGTGTGTAATCATGACAGAAAAGATTGCATACATAATATGTATTCAGTTCCAGCATTAATAAGATGGGGAATATAGAGAAATAAATTGAATGCTTTAATTTACAAATTGAGTTGCTTGGTTTGGAAACAAATTGTTTAAATCTGATTTTTAAAAAACGAATCTTAAAGTGCGCCAGACACCTGGTTTCGAACCAGTTTTTTTTTTTTTTTTTTTAATTCAGATTTCTACTCTTGTTTTTAAAATTTTATAAGATGTTATATATTACATTTAAAATAAATATCGTTTTGCATGCGTTGAGTTTTTTGTGAGAAAGCTAGAAAAAATGTGCGATAAAATGAAATAAATATAATTTTTCATTACAAAATGCTGGCATAATATATTTTACAACTGTAAATTTATTGTTTTTTTATAGCATTAGAAATCAAATATGTAATTTCTCATTTTCGTATAAAGATAGTAGTTATACTTGCTTTAGTACTTGTTTTTTGATTACTTGTATTATTAGTCGTTTGTGAAATAGTTTTTCTCAAGTTTAAACAAGTAAATTTATGTTATGATTTGTGATTTAAACATTTTCATAGTATAATAATTAAATTGGATTTTTCGATTTTGTTCTCTTTCTTTTAAATTAATGTTTTGTTATAAACATTGAAATCAAATCTTGACAACAATCGGAGCATCCTTTTATTATCCTTGAAGCAGATCTACGTTTTGATTCGACTGATTCTATAGAAGATAACTGTAGAAATATATTTTATAGTCAATAACCCGAAAACCGTTAGATATATGATCATTAGAAATAGCGAACATAATTTATCGCATTAATTTTTGTGAGTTACTTAATATACAAAATTTTAAAGTTCAGAACTAATTCTTGGAGTTGAATCAAGTTTGCAGAATAGGACTGCAAACTCTTTGCAGAATTTGCACTCTTTCCGTTTTTAACATTTTTAGAGAGACTAAAAAATTAATCTTTCATTTTAGGATCTTGTTATTGCAAACAGCTATTTACATCACAGAAATTTCAAAACTACTCATTAGAGTAAGTACTACTTTTCAAATATAAAATTTTATTCTTCGCAATAACATGATATTATGAGTACTATGCACTGAATTGGATCTCTTTTGTACTGTATGTTTTAATAATATGACTTGACATACTTGGATAAAAGCGATGGCAAATGAGGTACCGAAATGATGAAAAGGGAGAAAATTGCATACCCTCTAAGCCCAGAAATTCCATCTCCAAAGTGAAAACAATAAGCAGTCGCTGTTGTTAGTCTTAGCTGATGGTGTCTGATTGCATTGTGTTGTAAGGGTATTTTTTATTTGGTTTTAAAATAGATATTTAAAGAACAGCAATCAATTCGAGAGAGAGAGAAACGCTGAATAATGGAAATGAAAGTTTCTCTCTGTGAGAGAATACTACTCATGTATGTGCAATTCCTGGTTTCAAAGTGAAAAAAAAAAGTTTTTTTCCCCCTGTTTTCATGCGGTGATTGTGACTCCTGTTTAAAAAGATTCCAGGTAGTGGTTTTTTAGAGGTTTCTACCATTCAAGAAGAAAATCCTGTTGGCTGTTATTTCCGGTAGAAACTACCCCCCCACCATCATTGACACAGATCTTGATGTAAAGATGCTCAGCAGCACATGTAAAATTTATTCAAATGTACAATCAACTAACGATAATAATAGCTATAATAACTAAATTAGTGATTCTAGCCGTAATCGAGCCATAAACCAACGAGAATATTTTAGAATAAAAAAAAACCTTCAATATTTTTTTTTTCTGTATGGGATATAAGGATTGACAATTTAAAAAATATTTAACAGCCAAACATAGCTTTTAATCTAGCTAAAATATTTTCAATAGTTTAAGTCAGTGATTCTCAACCTTTGTTTTGTCGCGGCACACTTTTAACGATTTCAAAATTTGGCGGCACACAAAGAAAAGGATAAGTTTAAAAGTTGTTTACTTTACCTACCTATTATACAACCTATAATACACTGCAATACACCTATTATTGCAATACACCTATCACCTAATTTGGAATGTAAAATAATATAATATGTACTACAAAAACAACAGTACGTTTATTAAGGGATTAATTACAAATATACATTTCTAAAATTTGGCGGTACACTTTAAGAATTTGGCGGCACACAAAAGTGGCACAGTGGTTGAGAATCACTGGTTTAAGTGGTTATTTACTTTCTAGTAAAAAGTTGAAAAGAAATTGTCAGAGTATCTGATAAGACTTTTGGATTTTGTCCTACGCGCGATTCAAATTCGAAGCTTTTATTTTTGTGTCTAAAATTTATCTTATGTATATGATATACTATTTATATGACTTGGAGATAATGTTTTTTTTTAAATATTGTGATTATTTTTTTAAAAATTAAAAACATAGAAAAATCTATAATAGTTAATGTTTGCGTATTTTGATATAAGTCAAGAAAAAATACATATTCCCTACTAACCATCTTTGTCACAGTTACGTCACTGCAACGAAGTTTTTCGTCGCAAAGATCACGGTCACAATGTGACTTGCATGGGATATCGCAGCGATGTCGCAAAAGTTCACGTCACTTTCGACTTCCATGTGATATCGCAGCGACATCACACTGTGACGAAGTCGTGATGTTACTTTGTGATATGGCAGCGACATCCAGTGATATCCCAAAATAATTTTATATAATGAAAATCACAAATAAGTCATTTTGTGACATGTATGTGATATAAGACGTAATTTTGCGATATCACAGGGATACACAGGGATATCACATTTTAACATTTATGCTATTTTTGTGGTATCAGTGTGATCTCTATGTGATTTTGGGGACATCTATGTGATTTTATCAACGAATCTCACGTCACTGCTATATCACATTGTGATCAGTATGCGATCTTAGTGACTTTGGCGACATCTATGTGATTTATGCGATTTTAGCAACGAAAGCTTTGTCGCTGCGATGTCACATTGTGATCTGTATGTGATCTTAGTGACTTTGGCGACATCCATGTGATTTATGCGATTTTCGTAACGAAAACTTTGTCACTGCGATATCACATTGTGATCTTAGTGATTTTGGCGACATCCATGTGATTTATGCGATTTTCGCAACGAAAGCTTTGTCACTGCGATATCACATTGTGATCTGTATGTGATCTTAGTGATTTTGGCGACATCCATGTGATTTATGCGATTTTCGCAACGAAAACTTTGTCACTGCGATATCACATTGTGATCTGTATGTGATCTTAGTGACTTTGGCGACATCCATGTGATTTATGCGATTTTCGCAACGAAAACTTTGTCACTGCGATATCACATTGTGATCTGTATGTGATCTTAGTGACTTTGGCGACATCCATGTGATTTATGCGATTTTCGCAACGAAAACTTTGTCACTGCGATATCACATTGTGATCTGTATGTGATCTTAGTGATTTTGGCGACATCCATGTGATTTATGCGATTTTCGCAATGAAAGCTTTGTCACTGCGATATCACATTGTGATCTGTATGTGATCTTAGTGATTTTGGCGACATCCATGTGATTTCTGCGATTTTCGCAACGAAAGCTTTGTCACTGCGATATCACATTGTGATCTGTATGTGATCTTAGTGATTTTGACGACATTTACATTACCCATTTACATTTCCACCAGCATTCAATTGAAATTGCCAAATTATGAAAATTGTGGAATTCAGCTTTAGTTTGTCGGGAAAACTGCAGATATTGAAAGAACATTTTCTATTGTTAGTAAAATTTGGAATTCTGAGAAGGCACAACTTTCTGCAATTACTCTGAAATCTTTGTTAATAACTAAAATTAACTTGTCATATTTCTGCAGAGTTTCTGGATTATAGCCTCAAAAAAATATATTAAGTATGGTTGAAAGCTAATAAAAAAGTTAAATAAACCTATGAATTACAATGTATATTGTATATCTTCCGAAAAAACCGCAAACATTGAAGATTTTAGAATTGTGTGTTCCGAACTCCATAAATAAATACGTAAAAAAAATTATCCCTTTCCCATAGCAGAGACATGTCCTGATTTTTTAATCAGAAAAATCTGATCGTATTAGATATGACTCGTGTCTTTTAAACTATATATATATATTGATGATATTTATTTCCCATCTCTTTATTACTTTAAAATTTTGCATTTTCCCCTATTTAGTCCCCCAGTTATAACTAGATGGCGCCACTAGAGGCATGATCTCCTGAATTACTTCAGAAGTTAATTAGTTTTCGTTTTTATTCGCAACTAGCTGAATAGTACCCGTGCTTCGCTGCGAAATTGTGCTATGTGCAATATTTTAGTTAGAGTTGCGTTGCCGACCGAGATCCGTAATTGGTGTATAGGTTCCAACTTTTGACGCTTTGTTCGCAGGATGATTCATTGATACCCAAAACCAAGCTGGCTTTGCTCTCTGAAAAGTTCATTGACACATAAGCACAGGCTTACTTCACACGTTGAAAGGTTCATTGCTATGCAAGCATAAGCTCGCTTCATTCCCTAAAAAGTTATTGCTACGTAAACCCTTAATATTAGAAGCCCCTACCCTGTCAAGAAGCAAAAAAAAAAAAAATCCCTGGTAATACAATAATATAACACCCATTTGAGAATATTTTAACACTTATTTGTAAAAAACAAAATTAGAAGGCCATAACTATGTTGAAATTTTCAAAGCTCTAGGCCTATTAGAAGAAATTCTATTTTTCAAAAGACCAATTAAAAGGCAAAAACTACTTATGTTACAAATTTCAGAACTATAGCCAATTAGAAATCGTTTAGTAAAATATTTGTTAATTACAAAAATTAATTAAAAAAAAGCTAATCAAAATTTTAAATTATGTTTGTCAAAAGTCTAATTAGAAGGTCAAAACTAATTATGTTGAAAATTTCAGAGCTGTAGTCCTATTAAAAATCGTTTTATGAAATATTTGTTAATTAATTAAAAAAATTAATTTAAAAAAAAAGAAATCAAAATTTTAAAATTCTGTTTAGCAAAAATCCAATTAGAAGGCCGAAACTATACTTATCTAGAAAATTTCAGAGATGTAGCTTTATTAGAAATCGTTTATTTATAATATTTGTTAATAAATAAAAAAGAAATTAAAAGAAAAATTATCCCAGAAACCTTATATATATATATATATATATATATATATATATATATATATATATATATATATATATATATATATATATATATATATTTTGCATGCAACATTAGCTAGGGGCTCACCATAAGGTCGTTCTTGAAGGGGGGGAAAGATATTTTCACTATTGGAGTCTACCCAGAGGGGTGTTCCTTGGCCATTGTAAGGTACTGGTAGTAGTACAATACAGTCGTCCATCCTTGAAGACAGTCATTCACGCCCCTCACAGGTGTGGAAGATTTGGAATTTCAAGATTGTGTGGTAGAAATAGAAAATGTACATATATTAGTAGCCTACTTTTTGTTGGAAATCTAATGACGCAATTAAAATTTAGGATGCTAATAAAAAATGAGATATAAAATAAAAATTTTGCACACTTTCAATATAAATGTTAAAATTTAATCTGTTTTTCATTTCTATTCAGATTTCCAAAATATAAAAATACACCTTAAAAATGTTTCTCAATGCGGTATGAAATATTTGAAATCAGAATGACATTTTTAGTGTGCTTTTAACTATTTTCTTTTTGCTTGTATGCAATTAGTTTTAACTATTTGTATAAATCTTAGTTTGTTTCAATAGTGAACGATCGTATAAAACATTTTATCATTATTGGATAATTGATTGGATTGCTGTGTAATTATTAAGTTCTCTTAAATATTCTAAATAGTACTTAACCATTATGTCACAATAGTTGAAAATTATTGCATTTTTTATATAAACATAAACTATTTTCTAAAGTAAGAAACTGCAATATTTTACTATAAATTCAAAATGCTCCAATACAGAACAACGTACAAGAATAAGGTATAACGATTCAATACTTTGGACAAGAGAGGTAAAAGGTGAAACGTTTATTTCCTTTTTTTATTCAAAAATATGTTATAGAAACTGTACCTATTGCTTGTAATGAATTTCAAATACATATATGCGAAGAACTATAAAAGCCTGCCATTTATATATATAAAAAAAGTAAAGCAATTGTACAAAAGCGTGAAAGGATATATATTGATTTATTTTAAAAACTGCTTATTAATGTTATATTTATTACTTTTGTTTTTATAGTGAATATACCAATTATTGTTTATTACTTTAAAAAAAAATGTCAACATCCTCACCACTAAAATTCGCGTAAAAATTTACAGAAGACGTAATCAACCAAATTGTAAAATAAAACAGTTATTTTGCAACAGTTACTGACTGTTTTTATTCACAATATGTTTATGACATGTGAACTGAAATAAAAAAAGATTCGCGTACTCTTCTCATCTTCCTTACCTTCTTTTTTAAAACTACGTCATTTTAGCCCCTGTATTACACTGTGGAGATAACTTTCTTCAAGGGCCTATGTCTTTCAATTTCTTCAGATCATGTTTCAGAAATTTACACCTCCTCTTATCGGGAATTTCACCAACTAAACAATATTTGTGTTGCTACATATCGTCAAAATTGAAGACATTTTTTTATTTTTATATATTTTTTTAATAAAAGGATGAAAACTCATACGATAAATTATATTATTGCACTTTTTGTCTGTATTATTTTAATTTTACACCTTTCATACTATAATTCTTCAGATTATAGAAAATTTATCTATCTGTCTTTAGTAAATAAAAGTAATAATACAACATAAGTGTAAAATATAATATACCAAATTTACATCCCACATTTCTATTTCATAACCTGTAAATTGATAACAATTGGTCATATGACTATCGACACGCAATAAAGGGAATTTTGATTTTAAAAATTTTGTTTAAAATAAACACTTTTAAAATAATTTGATTCTACAAAAATTTAAATTAAAAGTTGAAAAATATTAAAAAGAGTTTTACGACAAATTTTAACAGATTTATGGAATCAGAATGTTAAATGCTCTTAAAATTCACTAAAGTTAACTTAAAGTTAAGTTTTTATTTATGGTTTGGATACTTTAAACATTTGCAAAATAATTTAGTAAAAAAATATCAAGACTTCATAGAGCCAAAAGAATAAACATTCAGCAAAGGAAATCGTAGAAATGCAGTTAGCGAAAACCCGCCTAGCAGGTAAAAGTCACTTATCATTTACTAAATTGCCCCCCTGTCAAGCAGCTTCAAAATACCCCTTTGTGTCCCAACTGAATGGGCTGGCCATGTGTGCTGTCGAAATTTCTTCCTCTCACCCCAATTCCGAAATTGTCACATGCCCCCTTCCTCTCACAGGAGCCCATGTGAAAAGGTTAAATTAACAACTTACACAAGCAGCCGGTAATCGGGTAATTACCTGCAAAAATTACCGTATTTTAAAGTTTGGCTGGTATTTTGGAAGATAATTTGAAAATGAGGGTATTTGCGGATTTTTTTTAAAAAAATGGTGTATTTTTTATTTATTTATTTTATTTTACTACGGAAGAAGTATTTCTTTGGATAATCTGATAATGTGAAGCTTGTGTTGAAGAGACAAGAGTCTTTACAAAACCAGCAGGCGATGAAATACGAGATCAATTCAAGAGACGCGAACAAATAATAAGATCGATTGGCGGGATAACTAATTGAAATGGTTATAGAGGGTCGCTTTAGGTCAGTTTGGCCTCTGGCCTCCAGTTCCTCCTTTTTTTTTTTGTCTCGCAAGCAAAATTCAATGAACCAAAGAACCAAGATTGCACATCTGTTCCGTTTGTTAAAAGACTGGTCGCGTTGTCGGGTGAAGGAGAGGGGGGGGGGGGGGATGAAAAGTTTAGTATCTTTCCCTTGATCCAATCTTGACAGAAACCGATTCTATTTTCTCACATGATTTGTTAGGTTCGGCTTTTTTCTTTTCCATTTTTATCTATTAATTGGGTTAACGTTCCAAATAATATTGAAAAATATTCTTAGATATTCTTTGGTTATTTACTAATGCTTTTCATTTAAAACTTAACAAAATGAATAATAAATAACTGCAAATAATGATTTATTTTCAATTTGATTTTGTTCAATAAAGGAAGCAGTGCAAATGGAAGAAATACTACCAATCTGTTTGATTGGTTTATACGCTCAATGACCTATTTTTATGCACAATGACGGCTAATTACGACGGGACCTACAGCTTAACGTGGATTCCGAACCACAACGAACATCCCTGCTTAATCCGGGATTCGGATCCAGCACCTTTTGGCATGTGTGACCAGAGAACTAACCACACAGCCATCAGATGGGCACCAACCAATCTGGAAATGATGTTGAAAATTTTAGATAAATATAAAAATAATACAACTTTAACCGCAAGATTATTATTTCTAAAAATAGTTAATTAACTTGAGAGAGCCATGAAAAACACATATTGACAATTAAAATACTTTATTTTGATTTGGAAGCAAACATTATTTCCTTTTATTATTTCAGTAACGATTAAGAAGCATGATGCAATCGAATAATTTATTTACTATATTTGTAATTTTTTTCTAATTCCTATCATGCTCACATATCACATATATTCACCGAATTCTGTTTCACATTAAATAGTTAAAAAAAAAAAAAAAAAAAAAACGAAAATTATGTAAGTCTGTTATTGTATAAACTTACAGAGCCAGCAGAAGACAAATTAAAAGTAACAAATATTTTAATAAAATAACATAACGATACGTATGTTATATTTTAACCTTCCAGTCAATAAAAATGTGTAATATATATATATATATATATATATATATATATATATATATATATATATATATATATATATATATATAAAATTTAAAAAAAAAATTAAATCATTTTCACTACTTAAATTCATTCAGAAAACAGAGCATTGTAAAAAAAAGTATGATAAACCGTTTCAAACGAAAGCGTCTAAAAGCCCTGGTTTCCTAGGAAAGCGTCCCGTGATCCAGCGTTCACTTGAAAACGGGGAGTGACGTCACGAACCGGTCAGATTTTCGACAGAACGTGTCGTTGATCATTTGCTGCCACTCTTTCTGTGGGTCCTTTCAAGGTCAGATTCTGAAAACTCTGATGGGGATTTCATTGTTCATTCTTGTCCCTTGTTCCTTCATTCTCCGCCCCTCGTCAAGAAAAGTATGTTTGAGAACACATGACCGGCAACGTACGAAATGCCGATCTACCTTATATAATGACCGGCATTTTTAGCAAAGTATGAAAAAGAGCCATGATAAAACTTTGAAGAAAAAAAAAATGTTCTTCCTCAACAATACATTTGTAATTTTGAAAAAATAATGAAAAACAGCCCTTGAAAAAGCTTTTATTTAAAATACTTAAAAAGAATTTAAGTAATAAAAAAAAAAAAAAATTATGAATTTTATTAATGAAACAAAATAAAATATGAACCTTTTTGTTGTACCAAGAAAGTTGATAATTTACTTAATTTCAATTTCACTTAACTTTATTTCTTATAAAAAGTAAAATCGTTATTTATATGAACTATACAAAAAATTGGTGATGTATTTTATACTTGGTCGGTTTGTCATTTGGCATTCTTTAGAATGCCTGAGCAATGCGTGAAATGTTTAATCGTTTTATACTTTGCCGGCTAATTTTTGGAATAATTTAAAATGCCTAGGTGCAGGTATTCTATAGAATGCCGGATTTAATACATTATACTTTGATGCAACAAACAAACAAAATTGAACAAAATTATTGATGCGACAAATTTATTTTGGTATTGCGGATTTAATACTTGATTGATTGTTAAAGAGTTTTTAATAATAATAGAATGCAAACTACTTTATAGTATTCAGCAAAATTTAATTCTTACTTTTTGCAAGGACAAAATAAAGGATATCATATTTATTTTAAATTTTCTTAATTCAGTTAATGTTTGTATGCTTTTCGAGAGCAGATAATAATAATTTTTTTTTATATATATATATTTTGGTTTTAATAATTTCAATTGCAACAATTCATAGTGATCGTTTAATTGTGCCAGTATTAAATTCCGGGTAAAAGTTGAACGGTCAGAATCTCATTGACTTGAGCGTTCACCATTTTGTGCATAAAATGGTAGATTGCGAATGTGCCATGATTATAGAGGAAAATACATTCCATGCACAGATGTAAACAGAGGCGATATTAGATGTTATTCTGGTTCATGAGAAATTAGAATTTTGCTATAAAAGAATCAAATGTCATAGTTGTTCGTTTTATACGATTTTACAATTGGTAAATTTCACGAAGTTATTTTAATTTGGCCTATAAACCAAATTCCAGGTTACTTTTATCCGAATTGTCAAACCATTACAAAAATTTAAAATCAAATTTCCGATTTTGAATAATATAATCAATATTGGCCGGATGCCTTTCAGTAAGTTATTTCAAGAAAAAACTCACCATTCTTTACTATAATTACAGTAAAAGTTAACTATTAATTTATTTGGATTCCGGATATCCAAACTGCATGTATTCCGGAAATGAATTTCTTTTCAAAGCAATAAAAATATTTGTTGAAATAAATTTGTTGAATATTGGAATGAATGATAAAAATTATCATCTTATCGGAATTTCGAACAAATCATTATAAAATTTTAGTCAGATTTTCGATTTTGAATTAACCAGTTTTTCAATGTGGAAGATGTAATTTCGATTGTAAAGTTACGTTTCTTTAATATAGACTATAATTATAATAAAAACTAGGCGTGTTGAACATCGCACAACTTTCAATTACCCTATAATACTGATGTGGATTTGTGTCATTTACGGTTTTTATATTTTCATCATTCATTTAGCAAAAATGGCCAGTTAGGTGATATTTTTTGCGATAATTCTTGCATGGGTCTTTAAAAAAAAAAAAATTCGCCAAAATGATGATTTAGGCAATTTACTTTTCTATAATTCGTATATTATCGTTTCCCATAAGTGAAACTGAGGAGAGAAGAAAAAACAATCGTTGATGAGGTATGCTCAAGGAAAGAGAACTCTGTGTTAAAGGCATTCATTCTTCAACTTTTTAAGCCATTCAAACATTTTTACGGGAATTTCGGAGGTGGGGATGATTAGAACACCTCAAGAGGAATTATCACAGCAATTTTGAACAAAATCGTTTGAGACGTTTTTTAGCAATTATTACTGAAAAATACTATTTTTTCAATGGCAACTACCTTATTTGCATGCGCGGTTTTGACGAAAACCCTAATGGTAGATCCCTGTGCCATCATCAACTTCCACACCAAATTTGAATATCGTAAGTCAAATTGTTCGGGAGTTATGCTGACCACAGACACACAGACACATTTTTTCTAGATAACAGTTTTGAATTCAGGATAATCCAAATCATAGAGAAATGCAAAAAAAAAAACAAAAAAAAAAAAAAAAAACATTTTTTTACTGAATACTATACTTTCATTACCCTATGTATACACATGGGTAATTGAAAGTAATAAGTAATAGATTTACAAGGATTCCAGACAGATAAATTGCATTGTATACCGAAAACGAATATATTTTTAATACAATAAACGATGCATATATGACATATCTTTTGGATATCAGAATTCTGTATAAACCTGACTTTTGAAAAATATATCCTGGATGTTATGGATAGATAATAAAATATCTATTACCCCCCCCCCCATATTTATACAATTAAGCAAACAAAATTTATTAAAATAACATGTTTAGATTTGAGTGTTTTCTGGACATATGATGCTGATGTAAACTGATCACACAATTTATATGAATATGAAAAACACTACTTGCAAAAATGTATATCATTCGGATAAAGAGTCCTTGCTACTTGCCAAATTACAAATACACTAAAATCCATCATAAGTCAGCTTAAACTTTAACAAATACGTCCATGATTAGTTTAAGCAAATGAATAACATGATCAGTAAGATTGATGATATCGAATAAATCAGCAGAATATATGGAAATTATGATTTAAATACCTTTATTGAATATTATGTCAAGTCAGAAGTCACAAAAAAACACAATAGACAGGTTTTAATTAAAGATTCGCTTATTTTTTGAGACTTGATAATCTAATGCTTGATAATCTAAAACTTGAATAGTTTATAATAGTTTTTTCTTAATAATCTAAAACTTGATAATCTTAGCTAAAATAATCTAATGAGAATATTTTTTTTAACTCCTAAAAATGAAAAAAAAAATAAAAAAAAAAATAAATATATAGGAATCATTTTGGCATATTCTGTAAAAATCTGCGGCCCACAAAAAACTGGAACATAACTTATACCGCTCATCTCTAAAAGTTAATGGCAAACGCTGCTCTAGAATATTTATAAGCATATAGTGTTGTAATCAGAAAATAAATTCATTGTGTGTGCTTATATGTAACTTAGGAAATTTGTAAGCTGAGCATATTTATATTTAATAATGCACGTGAATGCATTTGATTGAAACGAGTTTTTCAATTCGTTATATAACTCAGCATGTCAATAAAAAAATAACACATAATTAAAAAGAAAAGGAAAGTACGTGAAATCAAAAATTTGGAAACTAATTAAGAAGTAAAATTTTTCATTTCATGACAAAAGAAATTTTTGAAGCACATGGTATCAAAACCCAACTAATGAAAAGTACAGATTTAAAAACATATTCAAATTTTAAACCAATCAAAAATATCCATTTTATTTATACGTTGTATAAGCAATTGACTATGACGTAACCATACATAAATTGTATTAGTTTTAGATATATGCAGTGGCAATACTCTAGTTGACAATACGTTGTTGCTCCAAAACACCCTCAAAAAGCATGGTGATCGGTCTCCCGGGAAGCATAATCAAGCAAAACCACCACCAAATCAAATCAAAGCATGGTAATCAGTGTTTTTTTATTTTTTATTATTATTATTTAACTTAAAATTATTTTTAGTCAATTAAACTTTTCTTTATCAGAAATGTGTTCTCAAACTGAGTTAATTACAGTGGGTAAAAAAAGTCTCCGTACGATAGCCAAAGTTGCAAATAAATTAGCATTATTTCTAATCTTTAGCTTCATATCTTTAGTAACTATTGAAATATGTTTAATTTGACTCTTTAAAATAAGTTAATAATAAATGTCTGTTTTTACAAAACGCAGCAAGTATTTAAATTGAAATATTTAGGAGATATTGCTAAGTGCCATGCAAAAAAAGTTTCCGTATGCAATATGAAAATGAATGGTAAATTCCTAGTTCACGTTTATGGGTTGGCGCACTTTTGAAAAGTTGGCGACAAAGCCAGAATGTCGCCAATTCGGAATTCCAATATGAAAAATTGAGAAACGAACCAGCTCCATGATTTGTGGTATGCAAAGGTTGAAGCCAAAGCGCGTCAATAAAAGAAATAGGGTTGCCAAATTTAGAACTGTATCGCCTACAAAACAGCGCCAAATCGGCTTGGCGATATTTTAACGTCAACTAGGAATAGACCAAATGAATTCTGATGTCTTCCATAACAGATTTGCAATAAATTTTCCAAGCTGAAGTGTACGCAAGTGTTATGAAGACATGATAGCAGCAATTGTTTAATTTTAGCTTGTAGCTGATTGTCTTAAAATAGAGTTCCTAAATCCATTTGTGAGTTGGTAATTCAGTTATGGGTCTATTCCTAGTTGACGTTAAAATATCGCCAAGCCGATTTGGCGCTGTTTTGTAGGTGATACAGTTCTAAATTTGGCAACCTCATTTTTTTTATTGACGTGCTTTGGCTTCAACCTTTCTATACCACAAATCATAGAGCTGGTTCGTTTCTCAATTTTTCATATTGGAATTCCGAATTGGCGACATTCTGGCTTTGTCGCCAACTTTTCAAAAGTGCGCCAACCCATAAATGTGAACTAGGAATTTACCCAGTTATGAAATGATGGATTATCTATGAAAAAAATTGGCGAAATCTTTAATATATATTATTGAAAGGCACTGTGAGCTTCAAACTTTTGAGGATAGAGTTTGATCCAGAAGATCTTCAAAGCTAAAACGCTTTCATAAAAGAAATATCCTATTGCAAGGTTCAATTTAATCCGCGAATAAGTGCACCTCAAGTCGCACTTGGCTTAAGAATTAACTAAAGCATGGAAGACAATTTCCCAAGTGACAATTTCTGTGCACTGGTTAAGACATTTTGTGTTAGAATTTCAAGATACACATATTTATGCTTGTTTCCTTCTACATAACGTAAATTGCGACACACCAACAGCTCTCATACACCCTCATACTATAACACCTCCTCCACTGTGTTTGACAGTTCCACATAAATTCTAAATTAACATTTGTTGGTTTGGTTTTATCCAGACCATAACTCGATTATCTGACCCTTGGATATTAAATTTTAATTCATCATTAAAAAGAACTGATTCACAGAAAGATAACTGATAACTTACATGCTTTTTTGCAAACTCAAGGCATTTTTTTCTGTTACAGGTACTTGTTTAAGGATTCTTACGGGCTGCAAGTTCATTCAGACCCGCTATTTTAATAATATTTCTCACCGTTTGAGATGTCCCTTCAATATTTTTATAAATTTTTAAGCCATGTGCGACTTAAGCAATATCTCCCAAGTATTTCAATTTAAATACTTGCTGCGTTTTGTAAAAACAGACATTTATTTTAAACTTATTTTAAAGAACCAAATTAAACATAATTTCAGTAGTTACTGAAGATATGAAGCAAAAGAGTAGAAATTTTGCTAATTTATTTGTAACTTTGGCTTCCGTACTGAGACTTTTTTTACCCACAGTATATGTCTACAATCAAATAAATCTGGTGACTAAGCACAGAACATAAACTTAAGCATTTAAATATTTATGAAAAGTAAACTAAAAATAAGATAATAAACAAAATACTATATGCAGTTACAAATTTCAAACTTTTGATTCAATGTGTTAAAAATCATGCGGTAATACACAGTTGAGGGGTGTGGCTGGATAATAAAGGTTTAAGCCTCTTAAAACTGATTTTTAGATGGCTTAGTTTGGTAGATGTATGAGAATTTGTCTTCATTAAGACTAACGTTAAGTGCCCGGCCAATAAACTAGTGATTATTCTTTCCAATATGCAGCATACCACTTTCCTGAGGTAATATTCATCATGTGACAATAACTTTATTTTTTACTTGTTGTACAATATCACTCTCCATTTTCTTTGATGTATAGACAACTTTACCTTGAGGGTAATTAAAAGTCACTAAGCAGTTTATGGTTTATGAAGAAACTGATACGACACAATGCACTCTCCGTATTAGTGGAATTGGTTGCGCATCACAGATCTTATCCAAAACTCCGCTAAATTCCAGATCTTATCCAATTCCTCAAGGCATTTTCTACTTTTTCTTTGTAAAAAAAATTACATTAGTTTTTGTATTTTTGGCAAATTCCGCCGATATAATATATTTAACAAAGGTATTTGCATCCGTAAAAACATCATAATTCATAAACTATCTATCATCTACTACTCCCTTCCCTCAAGAGGCCACAAAACAATGCCAGTTTATAGGTTGCCCTGCTCCATCAGGAAATTTGTTGATGAAAAATTTTGTATGCTTTCTTGGTATGTCTCCTCAATTAATAGGAAGTTACAAAAATGCTCTGCTATTTATCATGATGGATAGAATAAAGCACAATAGCATAGCAAAGTACCTTTTCTAAGTAGCATATACAAGCTGTATATAATATAACCTGGTTTTGTTCCCAGTGGGTACTTTAAACCTCATCTTGTTGAATTATAGAAAACTTATTGCTAAAATCAATTTTTGATTAGTATCTTTTTGCAACATATTGAAATAGCTTGATTGTTTTTTTTTACATTGTGATGCCATAAAAAATATGGTAATTGTTTTTTGAGGTTGTACATTATTATGTCTTACGTGTCTTCTTATTAAACAAGGCATAATTTTACCTCTTCTTCTGTTATCCGATAAGCATACTGCAGCTTAGTCAAGACATCATCTCTAGTTTAATTCAAACATATATCTTATTTCCTTTTTGAATGTATCTTAGCAATCATCGTATTTTGGTAAAAGTGCCTTGCTGATATCCGAGCTACATGTGAAGCTGTGATGACCGATGATGAAAATTCCCTATTCAAAATGTTTCATCTCGTGTTAATGATCATCAATTCAAAATGTATAACTTTTTCTAAACTTTAGGTTCAGACCTACTTTAGTGTAATATTACTCTTAAGTAAGGTTATTTGTAAAACCTGTGATATAAAATATCTATAGTTTTGTGTTTAATAGCATTCTTTCCTGGTTTCATATGGCTGTTATGATGCTGGTACCACATTTTATCATATAAATGATCTGTTATCCAAAAAATCAGTCACCTAATTTTTACTATTTTGTAGTCAATAGGTCCTTGCCATATTTGAGAGAAAGTTCATGGAGAAGTATCTGACATGGGACAAGAACCTGCTAAACCAGATGGATAAAGCAAGAACAATGAAAAGACAACATGGAGCTGAAGACGATTATAATAGTCAACAGGTAAATTACTCTTTTGATAGCAAAACTAGTTTTCTGGCTAAAATTTTTTAAATGAAAAATGCCATTATTGTTCATGTAGTTTTACTCATTTTATAATTTTTGTGCAGGAAAAGTGTGCATAAAAAACATTCTTTTCATAATAGTCGAATAGAATTTATAGAATAGACTACCTGGTCTCTATTCTATAAATTCACATGTCTATAAAATCTATATATCTAAAAGTCTATAAAATCACTAAACTCTCGACTAAAACTCTAGACAATTTCAATTTGCTTATGATTCTTAAATATATTTGAATCATTAACTTCAATTCCATTGACTATCCATGCACAATATTAATTTTTAACTAAAAATATTTCAATTTAAATTCTTTATTGTTTTGAAATTACTATATGTATTTATGTATGTATATATATCCCAAGCAACGCAACCATGTTGTTTCAATGTGGTGTCAACGTTCAATACCAACATGCACAATGTTGTTTCAACGTGGAACTGCAACGTTGTTTTCAAGCGGAAGTGTTCACTTAAAGGAGCGTGGATACAATGTTGAGTGCCAACGTTGTTTCTACGTAGATATATCACACTGCTTCCACATGCTAGCTATTGCCCACGTGGTTTCAATGTTGAATGTCAATATTGGTTCAACGTGGATTTGTCACATTGTTTCCACATGAGTGTTCATTTTTGCCCATGTGGTTTCCACGTTGAATGTCAATGTTGTTTCAACATGGATCACATCAGTAAAAATAGATTTGAAATGAGAAAAATTATTACGATGATCATAAAAGATACTTTTAAAAACAGTATCAGGGGTTTCAGACTTTTTAAAATTTGAGAAAGGGTTAAAAATTGTAGTTTCATGATGATGCCAAGGTGAAATGGGGAAAGTTGGAGGAATAACTCTAAGGTTATCCACCTGATGGAATGAGAGAATGTTTTTAACTCTCAATGAAAAAGATGGTCGTGCATGTTTTTAAGTAGCTCTCTTCTTAGTTCGAATGAATAAGCACTTTTTGGTGTTAAATATAGGTTTTCTGCAGATCGTAAGAATTCTAGTGTTCAATCATGTGTTGAAATAATCCGATGCAAAGGTGAAATTTGCACTCCAAAATTGTTATTTGCGTTCTGTCTGTTTACAATTTTAAAAATGTGGTAATCATAATTTTCAGTGTTTTTTTTAGTAATATACAGTCAATAATTAATTCTTTTCTTTTTAATAGGCATTCCAGATGAATGTTTGGAGTGCAAAGTTTACACTTGGACAAATAATTTTTAATTCCACCCCTTAAATTGTAAGTACTGAATACTAGGCATTTTTTTCTATGCTATAAAAACAAATTTTGTGTAAAAGTCCCTTTTTTTTTTACAAGTACCTTTTTTTCAAACTTTTGGTCCCTCAGTCCCTTTTTTTGAAGTTCCAAGTTGCTAAACACCCTGAAAGTTGCTCCCTGATGAAATTCCAAATTTCTGCCGTTTTTCATTTTATTTTGTTTGTATATCTAAATATATATATACCTAAAAATATTTATGTAATCCATGAAGCAAGAACAGTGTTACATAGATGGTTAAGTATGGCTGCTGTCAACATTTTGCAATACTAATTGAACATAACAGCATTAATTTCTTTCAAATTTCAAGAAATTGTAGTCTTCAGATAAATCTTCTATAAAATGTAATTGATTTAGAAGAAATACAATAATGCCACTAAGGAAAAAGTTAAGTCTGAGGATGTTTTTTTTTTTTTAGCTTTTGAATTCTCTAATTGGACCATATATGTTATGCGTGTGTTATTGTCAATGTATGAAAGTGAAATTAGTTTTTCTATATAAGGACTGAAGTACTTTAAGCAAAGTTTGAAACAACATATCGTAGAGGTTAAATTGTGAAATAATTAGTTATAACAGTTGTCTAGTTATTCTGTGATATAACTAGTTTTTGTATAAAATTTCTAATGATAGACAATTAGATAGTAAAATAAAAGCACTCTATAATTTTTTATTTTATCTTTTGTTGCAAAACTCTAAAAGTAACAAAAAGTATAGCAGGCATCTTCTTCGAACAGTCGTTTGAAGCCCCTCAAATTGCCTTATTTTTTTAAAATCACTTACTGTTGCCAAATTTATTGCTTTTAATAATAGTGTTCTTAAATATCAATTTTGGGGAATTAGAGGTCCCAAATGGTTGTTGGACGTAACAACTTTCAGTAACAAGTCAATTTTTTAGCAATAATTAAAAATGGAATAATTTTTTTTCACTAATTAGGAAGTATTAGTCTGATAAAACCTCTGTTATCAGAGTGAGTCATAGATAAACATAAATATCAGTGTTAGGTATTGTATTCTTTTACTAAGATATGTATTGAACCTTGATTTGAAAGACAGAACTTGGCATGGCTCGGATATCTGGTCGTCTAGTGATAAATTGTATCTTATGAATCCATTATTCAATTCAATGGAACTTTTTTAATATATAAGTTATATTTTTTAAGAAATAATGGAGGGAAATGTTTAAAATTAAAAACTCTTTTAAAACAATTTTTTTTTTTTTTTTGTAGTTTTAAGTCTCACAATTGAAAAGAGGATCATTTCCAGATCGAGTTAACATATTTCCTACTGCATATTCATTGAAAGCCAAAAACAATAAATTATTTGTCAAACAGATAGCAATATGTGCAATTGTAAATAAACTATTTGTCAGAAGCAGAGGTGTTTTAGCTTTTTAATTGGTATACCATTTATCAGTTTTAGTTTTACAAAGGTAAGGCGGAAAATATTAAAAAAAATAAATCAGAAAATAGTAAGTCATAATATTCCAAATTAATTTTTTAGCAATTAATGGATTACAGTGATGGAAGCTGTAAATAATCACTTGTAACAATATCAAAATTGAGTGTAATTATCAATTATTTATGTTGGCATTACACATTTTAATTACTATTACAACCTTGTTATGAATACTTAAAGTTGGCACAGAATTTCTGTTTTTATTTTTATTAACTAGCATCTTGTGCTATAATTGCATTAGATTTTTAAAATTGTATTGTGAGTGGCAATTTTAAAAATGGTGTATTTTAAACTAAAATTTAAGAATAACCTATTTTTTATTTTCTAGGTCCAAAGCCTACACCTAATGCTCTGAAACACGAAGAAAGAATAGGCTACATTGAAGGAAGTGGCTTAATTCCTGGCAGTCAGATGGACAGATACCTTGCTGAAAAGAAAAGCATTCTGCAATATTTAGTGTAACAAAGAATATGTTTGCTTTGTGTTCAATAAAATAAACTTATTACCTTTTTATGTTTTTACTCTTATTTTAATTGCATATTTCCATTTTTGCTTGATTTGTTCAACCTGTTTTTAGTTTTGTATTTTTCTTTTATGCTAAACTTATAAAGGAGAAGATTTGCACAAAATGGCAAAACAACATTGTAATCTGTTTAAAAGAAAAATTGAGATGTATGAGATACATTACATTGTGCTTTAATAGATTTAGTCATGTTTTGTCTTATTTTTAAGGTATATATTTAGCTGAGAAATCTATTGGAATGGATAAATTCTCTTGGTTAAAGGCTAATTAGGTAGTTAACTGTTTCATTGGTTTTTAATATAGGAGACTAGTTTTTACTTCCCAAAGTCTTGTTGAAGACGAAGAAATATTTTCTAATGCTATGATTCTTTAATTTATTATACCATTAAGTTCATGTATATTAAGTTTAGAAAAGTTCATACTTTTAGAAAATATTCAAATATTTTCTAATACTATGATTATACCATTAAGGCCAGTCATTAAAGTAATGACTGGCCTTGATAGTATAAATTATATTACCATAGTATTAGAAAATATTTGACGTAAAGAAAAGATACTGAGCCTCTTCATAGTGAGAGTAGGTACTTGAAGCAGATATAGGTAGTTGATAAAAAAAATTAATTGTGAATTTTTTGTATAATTATGTTGCAGGAACAAGGCTTTTGTTGTGAAAATCACATAGATGTCGCCAAAATCACTAAGATCACAATGTGACATCACAGCGACAAAGCTTTCTTTGCGAAAGTCGAATAAATCACACGGATGTCGCCAAAATCACTAAGATCACATACAGATCACAATGTGACATCGCAGCAACAAAGCTTTCGTTGCGAAGATCGCATAAATCACACGGATGTCGCCAAAATCACTGAGATCACATTTAGGTCACAAAGCGATATCGCAGTGACAAAGCTTTCGTTGCGAAGATCGCATAAATCACACGGATGTCGCCAAAATCACTAAGATCACATTTAGGTCACAAAGCGATATCGCAGTGACAAAGCTTTCGTTGCGAAGATCGCATAAATCACACGGATGTCGCCAAAATCACTAAGATCACATTTAGGTCACAAAGCGATATCGCAATGACAAAGCTTTCGTTGCGAAAATCACATAAATCACATGGATGTCGCCAAAATCACTAAGATCACATACAGATCACAATGTGACATCGCAGTGACAAAGCTTTTGTTGCGAAAATCGCATAAATCACACGGATGTCGCCAAAATCACTAAGATCACATTTAGGTCACAAAGCCATATCGCAGCGACAAAGCTTTCGTTGCGAAAATCGCATAAATCACATGGATGTCGCCAAAATCACTAAGATCACATTTAGGTCACAAAGCGATATCGCAGCGACAAAGCTTTCGTCGAGAAAATCGCATAAATCACACGGATGTCGCCAAAATCACTAAGATCACATTTAGGTCACAAAGCGATATCGCAGTGACAAAGCTTTCGTTGCGAAGATCGCATAAATCACAAGGATGTCGCCAAAATCACTAAGATCACATACAGATCACAATGTGACATCGCAGCGACAAAGCTTTCGTTGCGAAAATCGCATAAATCACACGGATGTCGCCAAAATCACTAAGATCACATTTAGGTCACAAAGCGATATCGCAGTGACAAAGCTTTCGTTGCGAAGATCGCATAAATCACACGGATGTCGCCAAAATCACTGAGATCACATACAGATCACAATGTGACATCGCGGTGACAAAGCTTTCGTTGCGAAAATCGCATAAATCACACGGATGTCGCCAAAATCACTAAGATCACATTTAGGTCACAATGTGACATCGCAGCGACAAAGCTTTCGTTGCGAAAATCGCATAAATCACACGGATGTCGCAAAAATCACTAAGATCACATTTAGGTCACAAAGCGATATCGCAGTGACAAAGCTTTCGTTGCGAAGATCGCATAAATCACACGGATGTCGCCAAAATCACTGAGATCACAATGTGACATCGCGGTGACAAAGCTTTCGTTGCGAAAATCGCATAAATCACACGGATGTCGCCAAAATCACTAAGATCACATTTAGGTCACAATGTGACATCGCAGCGACAAAGCTTTCGTTGCGAAAATCGCATAAATCACACGGATGTCGCCAAAATCACTAAGATCACATTTAGGTCACAAAGCGATATCGCAGTGACAAAGCTTTCGTTGCAAAGATCGCATAAATCACACGGATGTCGCCAAAATCACTAAGATAACATTTAGGTCACAAAGCGATATCGCAGTGACAAAGCTTTCGTTGCGAAGATCGCATAAATCACACGGATGTCGCCAAAATCACTAAGATCACATTTAGGTCACAATGTGACATCGCAGCGACAAAGCTTTCGTTGCGAAAATCGCATAAATCACACGGATGTCGCCAAAATCACTAAGATCACATTTAGGTCACAAAGCGATATCGCAGTGACAAAGCTTTCGTTGCGAAGATCACATAAATCACATAGATGTCGCCAAAATCACTAAGATCACATACAGATCACAATGCGATATCGCAAAAATCGCAAATTCGTCCCCAATGTCACAATGTGACGAAAAGCGATATCGCAGCGATATCACAAAGTTACGTCGCAAACCCCCCTCTAAAACGGACATTGGACGACTATGTGACCCCTGTGTGATATCGCCGTGACATCGCGTGATCTCTATGCGATATCGCTTTTCGTCACATACTCGTCACATGGTTATTAGGGTTTCTTTTCAAATTGAAAACTGTTTCCCTTTTAACGAAGGTTGGTGCAAAAATTTGTTAATCGAAATTTTAGCTCCTTCTTTGCTAACAAAATGCGATTGTGGTCCCACTTAGTGTTTTTGAAAAATCCTAAAAATACTTTTCTAAAAAATTCAAAATATTCTTTCAATGTAGTGATGATAAAGTATAGGATAAAAAGTAATTGTTTTGAACTATTTCAAAGTTGTCTTTAATGTGTTAAATCCCACCCGTGTGGTATTCTACATTTTAACATGTGCCATTTTGGAAGTCAAAATTTTACTCTGTTCCAATTATCTTAGAAACTTTTCCGATGCAATCAATCAATTTTCATTTATGGATTATTCTTTAAAATTTCGTGATTTCTGCAATAATTTCTAATAAAATGAAATTCATTTTAAAACTCATTAGTAAACCACATTACTTCATCACAATTGTACCATTAAAACATCAAAAATAATCTGAATTGTACGCTAAAGATGAGATGGAATTTATACATGGAATGTTTATTAAACTCTTTATCTGTTTATGTAATTAGTAATATTTAAGAGTATGTTTATCCGCGATTAACTGTAAATATTTCAGTTAGAGAATCAAATAGATTAGGAAATGTATCAGGCCATTATAATATAACTGAATATGAAAGTAATGCAGAGTAATGACGGGAGGGTTTAGAAAACTATAAGTTTATGTTATGGTTTTATTTTAAAGAACATTGTATTTTCTAATGTTAGTCAAAATAATTATGTATTGCATTCTTTAAATTAAAGTTATTACTATAATAACATATCCATTATTTTTAAAAAGTATTTACATAAATAATTGGCTGCTGCATTATGAAACAAATATTTCAAATTTCTGCAAGAAAGATTTGTTTTCAAATAATATTAAAAGAACGCAATAAACATTTAAATTAGTCCTTTGCAGAACTGGGCAATGTTTTACATCAACGAATTCTCTATCTTAACATTAAAAAAAAAAAAAAAAAAAAAAATGTAACTGTAATGAAAATGCATTACATCGTAAAGTAAGTCATATTTTAAATGAAATAATTTAGTTTCGTCTTTAAAACTTAAATAAACAAAAAATAACTTTATTCAAATTATAAAATGTAAATATTCAATGTAAATGCTCAAAAAGAATATTAATGAAGTCTGGTTTTATCTCGAGAAACAGAATGAGAAAAGAATATCCTAAAGTACAAAAAAAAAAAAAAAAAAAAAACCCTCTTTTCTGAAAGAGAGAACTAAGAAATCAAAATTAATGAACTGGTTTTTTTATCCATGTGCAATCCTATAAACATAACATTAGCACGGAGAAAAAAAAGCCAATGCATCTCAACTTTAATAAGCACACATTTCATTACAATTAATCTTTACTTCAAAGTAAACAATGTTTTGGAAAACAAAGGAATGTCAGCGTAATTAATTTTAATTTAAAAGTGAAAATGTTCTTTGAAAAGTCTTTTCGAATCAATATTACGAAATCTGAAACAATGTAATTCTCATCAAAAAAATCTTTTATAAATTTTAGATGTAGGAAGGAATTTTTATTTTAGAAAAAGAAAAACCTTGGTTGTTGAAAATATTGAAAATCCATTTATTTAAAAAAAATCCTATGGGCTAACTTATGTTTTGTTACATAATAAAAGTATGTTATGTTAAAAAAGGAAAACTTATTGATGGTAGTAGTACCATAGACTTTAAGCTTTCATATTTATAAATTGTAAATGAAGGAAAAACACTTCATAATCGAAAAATAGACCAACAAGTGATTTTCATTTCTTTGTTTTAAAATAATTTCTAAATGAAATTTTTGAAAAATAATGGTATCTTTTTCAATCTAGTGAGTTATTTTATTAGTTTTAAGTACTATTCTATACTGAAAATAAATTTGAACATTTTAAACTCATTATCTTAAGAATCGCGTTTTAGCACGTGGAAATTCATACAAACAGTGATAACTAAAGTTTGATGCAATTTAAAAAAAATATACTTTATGATTAAAATTTGCATTAACTATTACATGTTTTGACCCTCAATTAAAAGTGATCGAGAAAAAAAAATCCAACATTTTTAAAAACAAAAGTTTATAGAAAAATTGTGATTTTTTAAAAAATTTTTTTAGTGCTGTCCAAAGTTAAAAAAATTCTATTAAAAAACTATATATTCCAGTAATTTGGATGGAAGGTCAAAACATTAAAAATGTTACTAACAATTTCCAAACATAATTCTTTTTATTGATTTAATGAAATTTGATTAATCACTGTTCAGAAATATTCTAATTAACGAGTTAAATGTTAACTAGATGATTAATTTTTGATTAAAAAAGTAGTTTAGATTAAAGAAGATATGAAAAATGGCATTTGTGTTATGTGAAACACATGCGTTTAATTGAAATCAAAACAAAAACAATAGTTTTAAAGTGTTTTTTTTTCCTTCCCTCCCCCCCCCCCCCCTTCCTTCCCCTTAAATTATCAAGCAACATCACATGTGTTGTAAACAACCCCGTGTGAGCATGGCTGCATGTACTACCGGCTTAAATTAACTGATACATTTAATTTACTAAACATGAATTAAAATATATTTTAAACAAAGTTAACGTGTTTTCAAAATAGAAAATGTTGATTACCGCATATTTTAAAAGCATTTAGCTCCTGATTAATTAAAACGTTACTTCTTAATTTCTTGAGCTATTGGTGATAAAGAAAATAGATTAAACTTACCACTGGTTATGACAATTGTCTTTCACTTATAGCAGGCACTGACATTACAACATGTTCCCTAAAATTTTCTTTAATTTTACCCATTAAAGTATATCCTAACTTGGTTTCAACAGCCGTTAAACCACATTCGAGTGTAATACTCATACCCGTTAAGATTAACCCAATAGAATCGGCTCCCATTAGGAAATAGATTTCATAATGTGACGAATAAATATCAGGTACATCAATATATTTTTATTGCCCACAATATATATAGTATACCCCAATATATATAGTATACCCCACTTCTACCACCGAGCCAATAACGAAAATTCAAAATAATGGGAAAGAGGGGGGGGGGGGAGGACTCAACTAGATTTTCTCATTATTTTGTGGAGGGAGGTACTAAGGTCGGATGCACATCCAATGTCTCAGCTTCACGGATTTTGGCGGATTTTAAAATCAAAATTTAATAATTGCTAGCTTGCTTTGATTATTTAGTTTTTATTGTTTGATTATTAGTTTAGGAGTCACTGTTTCAAATGGCGCTAACATTTTTGAACACGCGCTGCCATTGCATTTACCGAGCTTTTTGTGTCGCCAACGTAAGTCCTAATTAAAAAAAAAAACAATAGGTTTATAAGAATATGTTACTTTGAATGCACTGATATAAATATATTCATTCACTTATTTTAATTCCTAAACCAGATAACTTGTTGCTCGAATGCATAAAAAATATTTAATATGCTTTATAAGCAATTCCCACATTCGCGCTCAATAATGTTTACTTTTGCAAATGATGCTTATTGTGACATATTATTCTCGTGTTAGTTTTCCTGCTTATTCTTTCATTGTATTTGAAAATTCGTAGAAGTCTTCTTAAATCTTTTTTATTATTAATTTAACTGTCCTAAAGACGGCAGCAAGTTTAGTCACCCCCTCCAATATCCTTCGGCATTTTATATAGAATGTGGCGAAAAGTTAGTAGATTATGCGAATCCACTGGTCTACCGTATCAAAAATGGCCGAAACTGGTTAAAAAACGGCTTTGAATGAGTTGAACTAAATCCGATTGCCAAGTATGCCATGCCTTGCCAAGTAATGAACATGCTTTTTTATTAGGCAATCCATCGCTCCTTAATTTTCAATTAAGAAGGTGGCAGACGATTCAGATATCTGGCAACGGCTTACTTGCATCATTTAAAAGTAAGTCAAGTGGGCAATAAATATTACGTCATTGATGACGTAATAAATGTTTCGTAGTCCCGGGGGTGACTGGGGATTTGCTAGGAATACCTCCCTTTGAGGATGTGTGCTTTATGGGTATAGATTGATTTTTACGCTCAACGGCCAATTTTTTGCACAATAATGGCTAATCGGGCCGGAACCTACAACTTAACGTGGATTACGAACCACAACCAACATCCCTGTCTAGCCCCGGATTCAAACCCGGCACCTTTGGCATGAGAGGCCAGAATGCTAACCCCTCAGCCATCAGGTGGACACAGAGTGGCGGAACCCAATGTCTTTTTCTAGCTCTCTTATACCTAAAGTGTTCGTAAAAATTGGTTTCGTCTGCAAATGCTCAAAAAGACAAATGATGCATTTAATAATTAACAACTTATTCTAACTTATTAGTTAACTCTTAGTTAGTTGCGTGGTCTACTAATGTCCCCCACAATCAATTTTTCAATAGATGGTAGCCTATGAACAAAGTCTTCTTACAATTTTTTTCAAGTTCTTTTTTAAACATTTTTTAATTTTTACTTTATTTTGTTCGATACTACTGTTTTTTTAATTAAAATACCCACTTACTTTGATAGTTGGTCACAAATTGAATAGTATGCAAGAAAATTTGAATTTGGGGAACATTTGTCCTCTACGCGACTAACCGAGATATAAAAGGTCGCGCTCCTAACCAAAGGTTAACTTATTAACCATAGAGTGGCTGTTCCGGATTATTTCGTCCTTTTATCCCCAGTTTGTCCAGCAATACACAACATTTTTAAATTTATAAATAAAATTTAAAATAAAATATTTTTTTAATATTTTTATTAGGATGATAGTTTAAAACCCATTTAAAACAAATTGAATAAAAAAAAATTAAATTAATTATATATTAGAATCAGAAATATAATTTAAAAATGATTGTAGGGAAAACAACTGTACAATTTTGCCCATTCCCTGGACGCTCAATGGGTTAATTTGTTAATATTTCCCATGCAGATACAACCATAAAACTTGACATTATGTTGAACAAATTATAGAGAACCAATGACTCAGTTTTGCTGAAACAGAAATGCTGGAAGCGACCTGTAGGATTAGCACGGCAAAGGTGGCTCTTGGGACTAAAAATAACTCGTCCAACCAGCCAATCAAAAGAATCCTTTCCAGACACATTCCCAGCACCCACGCCAATAAATAAAAAAATGGAATCTCCCCTGAAAAGATACCTGAAAAATCCTTCTTCAGACACACGCGCATAAAAAGTACTCTTCCTCTGCAAGAAAAATCCCCCCCCCCCCTCCTCTAAAAAAATAAAAGAAGCAAAAGAAATCACGCCTCCATCTCTTTCTATTGAAAACCTATACCTCCCACATTTGCAACTGCAGCACAATCCGGAGAACAAGGGGGTGAAAAAACAAATAATCGCTACATAAAAGGAGAAAAAAAAAAGTACATTTTCAGGTCCTTTGAGGAACATCATTACCAACAGGATATTTCTGTAAGTGGAGATCCCTCTCCCCCCCCCCCCCGGGAAAAATTCTGTCCAATGTCACGAATGGATCTCTTGACCCTGTTGGGATGGAGGCTCTTGGTTTGAGATCAAAAGAACTTCCTGCGCCCGAGTCAAGATGTTCTTTTCCTCTTAATCGAAGGAAGAGCAGACGATATTTTTTTTTCTCTCGTTCCTTTTTCCATAGGCACCCCGTGACGTCATTTAAACGAGGATAGACTTGGTTTGTTAGTAGAATTGATGTATGGAATGAAGATGGAATGATTTGTGGAGGAGATCTATTGTTGATAATGGTCTTGGCTAGCTTTTCAGCTGCAGGCTAAATTGCTTTGAATTATAATAATTGTAGCATCTTTTGCCAAATGGCATTAAAAAAAAAAGATTTTAGTGTATTTGAAGAACACGTATTATAATTTTTTTGTTTCTCAATAGCATTTGTGTATTTTAATAATAATGATTCCTTAATGATATTAACGATAAAAAAGATAAATACGTATGATTTATACTGGGTGTGTAATAAGCTGGCTTCTGAAGCATGGAGCCTACCAAACGGTATAGTGGTTAGCGTGCTAACTTCTAGATCGCGAGGTTGCGGGTTCCGAGTCCCGTGTTAGGCATGGGTGTTTGTAAATGTATGTTGGTTTGTCTAATGACGAATGTTTCGGCGCATAAGAGCCATCGTGTTGCTGACAGATAATCTGAAAACAACCAATCAATCTAAAGCATGGATGTCCAATGGGATTCTACGACTAAGTCAAAATTACAACTCTAATTAATCGCCATTATAGCCACAATAACTCTAATAGACTACTATTGGAGTCAATGGAAATGTTTACCAACAAAGCTTTTTTTTTTATTAGCGTCACTTGATGATCAAATTTCAAAGAAATCTTTGTAAAATGAGCCGATTTCTGCCCTCATTCGGATAACATTGCAACATCAACTAGTTTTATGAAGTCACGTTTGTATCAATATCGATCCAACAACCGAAACAATCTTGATCTCGTGTTTCAATTTGTGCCGGAAACTATCCGATAAAACAAAGGTGTGTTGTTTGGTGATGGCACAGGGACCTACCAACAATGTTTTCGTCAAATGCGCGCATGCGCATAGTGCCGTCATTGAAAAAAATTATGTTTTTTAGTAATTGCTAAAAAACGGCTTTAATGATTTTATAAAAATCGCTGTGGTAATGCCTCTAAACATCCCCACCTCGAAATTCCCATAAAAAGGCTTTAATGACTTACAAAGTTGAAAAACGAATACCTTTAACACAGAGCTATTTCTTTGAGCATACCTCATCAACGATAATTTTTTTAACCTCTCCTCAGTTTCACTTATAAGAAATATAATATAAGGATTATTGAAAATATATCCCCAAAATCATTTATTTGGCGATTTTTAATTTTTTTTTTTAATACCCATACAAGAATTATGATAAACAAATATCACCTAACAGGACATTTTCTCTAAATGAATGATGAAAATATAAAAACAGTAAATGACACAAATTGACATCAGTGTTATAGTATAATTGAAAGCTGTGCGATGTTCTACACCCCCTAGTTTCTAATGGATTCTTGATATACATTAAGTTATACATTTTCATCAATTGATGGATGTATTGAAAACCAAGAATTTATAATTGTAAAAAATAATAATAATATTATAACACAAAAAAAACAAAGATTTTAATATGAATCCTTTATACGCATTGTATAGTGGTTAGCGTGCTGGCTTCTAGACCGCGAGGTTGCGGGTTCAGAGTCCCGTGTAAGGCATGGGTGTTTGTAAATGTATGTTGGCTTGTCTAATGACGAATGTTTCGGCGCTTTATAACCCTCGTGTTGCTGACGGCGCCAGATAATCTGAATACATCCAACCAACCTTAATATGCATTGCCAATTTTCAGTAAACAGCTCGTGTTCGTTTTTAATATTTAAAATTAGATTTAAAAAACATCACTATCAGCAATATATGCTGTAAACTACTATTAAAAATGCATCCATTCAAAATTAATGTGAACCTCTGCACTAACATCCACATATCTTTTATTTATTCTGATTAAAATATTTGTATTATTTAATAAAACAGTATTGACAAAATAAAGAGTTTCATGAATGATCGGGTAAATGTTATTTCATCACGATTAGATGATGTCAAGTTAGATTATTAGTATTCCGTAATAAAGGTGCCGTAAAAGCGACTTTTTAGTGACATCCACCAAAATTTGATTAATTCGATGTTGATGACAATGTATTCTATCTGCCAAGTTTCAGTCTGATTGGATGACGGCAAGGGTTCTAATTATGCCTCCGCACATATACATGTGGTCGATACACATAAGTGCAAATTCAAATTAAATATAAAGGATTTAAAAATAGAAATGCCGAACATGGACTAGATAAAAATAACATATAGTACCGTGTAATACTAACCTTTTGACATTAAAGCCAAGTTTCAAACTACCGTAAATAAACAAACCTTAATCTTTAGACCCAAAATTTATTTTCTCGCAGAAAGAAAATAAAACATTTTGAGTAATTTTAGAAAAAGAAAAAAAAAGTCTGAATAGAATAATTAAAATTCCAATCAGGCAAAAAAAGTAATCGGCTTGAGAACGAGTTCATCAGATTAAAACTCTTGCTCTATTGAAATTTTTTGTCTCGGCATTTTTTTCCTCCGTTTCTTTTCTTTTGATCTGAATGACTCCCATTTTTACAGAATGTATTTTGGTCCCCTTGTGACTTTATTTAAGTGCGAGGTTTATTAGGTGAATGGAATTGAAAGGATTAAGCATCGGGCGATAAAGTAGTTTCAAAGACTAAAAAACCTTTCTCGGTTATCTTTGCAATTTGATAGTAAAAATTATTCGCGACTCAAAGATATTGTTTCACAAATTTTTTGTATATAATTGTAAATAGTGACTTATTTATTACTTTTAATTATCCATACGTATACATACGGTAATGAAAGTATAGTATTCGGTTCAAAAGAAAAAGAAAAAAAAGGGTTTTTTTTTTTGGGGGGGGGGGGCATTTCTCCACGATTTGGAACATCCTTATTTCAAAAAAGTGATCTAGAAAAAAATTCTGATGTGTGTATGTAAGTATGTGTGTCTGTGGTCAGCATAACTGCCGGACAAATTGACCTAGGATGTTCAAATTTGGAGTGCGGGTTAGTGGTAGCCATGAAACCTACCATTAATGTTTTCGTCAAAATCTCGCATGCGCATAAGGTATTTAAAAAAATCATGTTTTTCAATTATTGCAAAAAAATGGTTCTAACGATTTTTATCAAAATCATTGTGGTAATGCTTCTTAAGGTGTTCTAAACATCTCCACCTTCGAAATTCAAGTAAACATGCTATAATGGCGTAAAAAGTTAAAAAACGAATGCCTTCCAAACAGAGTTCTCTTTGCAGGAACACAGCTCATCAACGATCGTTTTTTCTCCTCTTCCCACTTTCACTTATAAGAAGCCGACCAAACGGTAGAGTGGTTAGAATGCTATAGCTTCTAAACCGCGAGGTTTCGAGTCCCGTGTTAGGCATGGGTGTTTGTAAATGGGCTTGTCTAATGACGAATGTTTCGGCGCATTATAGCCCTCGTGTTGCTGACGGTGCCAGATAATCTGAATACAACCAACAACCAATTCACTTATAAGAAAGGATAATATAAGAATTATCGACATTTTGGCTATCAAGCATTTGGCGTTAAGCATGCTTGGAAAAACTTATGTGGCATTCTGTTCAGTTTAAGCATCAACGGAAACTGAAAAGTTTTCTTATTAGGCTTTAACCTTTGACTTTTTTAGCTTCAACTTTTAGAAAAATGCATGCGTAATTGCTTTAACAGATTTAAAAATGGGCAATAATGCGCCCATGTCAGTAAAAAAAAATCCGGGAACAGTGAAAAATATGAAAGCGTATGTTGGGTACCAGAGTTGGCGTTACAGATTTCACGAGCTAAACGTTTGCACATTGCTACAAGTTTGACAATACAACTTATAACTTCGTTGATTCCTTACGCTGCTTTGACTAAACACAATTTTGCGAAAGTTATTCCCCGCACACGTAAAAAAAAACATTCTTCATCTCATGCTTACCGTTAATTAATGCTCATTCTAACTTAACAAATAAAACAAAATTCGGGATTTTTTATCACCTTTCTTAAATACTGTACTTTATATGCATGGCGAACTCGTTCTCCAATGCACAAAAGATGTGTCGGAAGGAAAGAAGATATTCTTAATATATAATGTAACCCTTAAAAAGTTTTTAATATAAATCCTTTATGTGCATTACCGATATTTACATGCATTCACGAGGCGCCGTTTCTGTTGCCAGAGTGTGCTTAGTGTTGGCATCTAATTTTAAGTATTAAAAACATCTGTATAGGCAAAATATGTGGTTAACTATATTTCAAAATTTATTCTTTAAAAATAAATGCGAATTTATGCATTCACATTCAAATACATTTTATTTATTCTTGTTAAAACAATTTTAATGTTTATTTATCAAAATAAATTTTGGTAACAGAAAATAATTTCTTCAATGATCGGTTAAATGCTAT
This sequence comes from Linyphia triangularis, assembly GCA_963978545.1. Lineage (NCBI taxonomy): Eukaryota > Metazoa > Arthropoda > Arachnida > Araneae > Linyphiidae > Linyphia > Linyphia triangularis. The sequence goes on along the minus strand of OZ021727.1, from coordinate 2,208,748 downwards.
TTAAGCGCGATTGGATGACGGCAAGTTGGTTTACTAGTAATCCATAAAAGCGACCTTTTAGTGACAGTTAAAGCTCCCAAATTTTGATAGAATGCGTTGTCATTTTGGCGGCAAAGGTGTTAATTAGGCCTCCACAAATTTGCATCCCATCGACATATGCACCCACATACAAAACAAAATTGAAATTAATATAAAGGACTAACTGTGCTGCTCTACGAAATGTTATCATGTGCGTTTTAGCAAATCAAAAGGCATTCTTGTATTCTACACTTCAGATGTTTGCTCCCATTTCGATCTCGACAAATTGATGTATCAAAATAGGAACTTTCCTTTGCCATCATTTTGTCCGAAATTTATTATCGGGAATATATTGGAAAGGAGACATTTGAATATACCTTAAAACGTTTAACCCCCCTTTGGATCCTTTTTAATTAGTTAATCGAAGATTGCAAAAGTTAGTTGTGTTTATGTTTGCTCGTAGTTCTAAATTTCAAAGTTATAACTGTGTTGGAAGTGAGATATTAAGATATTCCTTTTATAGTTTAAATGTTACATGGACTTTTCATCCCTTACAAATTATTAATCGATATTGGAATAACTAATTTTTTCTATATTTGCCCTTCTTAACATTTGCACCATATATCAGAGTTGTAACCAAATGGGAAGTGGAACATTCGAATATCCCTCGTTTAGAACGTTTAAACCATTTTCCTTACCCTTAAAGTGGGTTAATCGAGATCGGAATGGCTTAATTTTTCTATGTTTGTTGAAATTTGCACCAGTCTTCATATTTGTAACCAATTGGACATGTGGGAAGTGGGAGAATTAGTGATGAGTGAGGGAGGGCTTTGCCTTACATGTAGAGAGATAGAGATTTAAAAAGAGAAAGATGTCATTCTTGAGACACAATGCATGTGGATTTACTTAATCAAAAGTTTATATAGTAATTCCAATAATAAAAAAACTGAAGTGTTTCATTTCACTTGACTAGTCTCGCACTTTCTATACATATAACTTAAAGAACTCACTTAACTGACTTAGCTGATCAATAATTCTCCCACTTTTCATATACTCCCAACACATTTAGGTATACACATTTCAACATGGACAAGCAGAAAAAGTAAATTATTCCGATATCGATTTTAAAAAAATTCAGAAGTTGAAAAGGGACCAAACTTCACAAACAAGGCATATTTATATGTTTCACATAAAATACATCCAGGTCTAGAGCATTTGACACAAATAATAACGATGACAAGCATAGATAAAATAATCTATTTTTAAATTCTTTATAATAATTTTGATTTTGTGTCAATGGCGAGCAAATCTGCGGAGGCTTAATTAAGTGCCTTGCCGCCATCCAATCGGGCTGAAACTTGACGGGCAGACTCGGTGTCCATGACAATGTATTTTATCATATTTTGGGGGCTACCACTAAAAAATCGCTTTATGGAATATTAATATACCAATTTTCCGTCATTCAGTCGTTTTAAAATAACATTTAACCGACCATTGAATAAACTCTTTCCTGTTGCCAATTTTTTTTTAATAAATAATTAATAAAATTATTTTAATCAGAATATATAAAAGAAATTTGTATGTGAGAGTATAAATTCACTTTCCTTTTTAATAAATAAATTTTGAAACGTAGTTTGCCACATATTTTGACGATAGAATTGTTTGTGATATTTTGAAATTATATGCAAATACCAATCACACGTTGTTCACAGAGTCTGTTCTGTGTTAATGAATATAAAAATTGGCAATGTCTATAAAAGATTTATATAATTATTTAGATAAACCAAGGTTAAATGAGGATGGGGTTGTCACCCCTCCCATCTCGCTTCCCGAAATGTAGAATGCATTAACATTTTTCGATTTGTAAAATTTCGTATCGAAGCGCCGGACTAATAAATATAACTCAAATTTACCCGAATTATCTTTCAGATCCTCAGGTACAAAAGCTGTCCCTATCAAACACTGCAGGTTCCTGGTAGCGGACATTTCATCCACAGAACACGCTTCCTGTAAAGCGCTACACAGTGGCCAAGAGCACTGATGGAGTTTCAAATGAGGGGGGGGGGGGGGAACGGCACTCGAAATTAATATTCAGCGGCGGGGGGTCGAACGTGCCTCGCCACTGAAAAGGGGTTATGTTGATGGGACGCCCCTGCGAGTACTGAGAGGGAGGCACAAATGTGGTAAACCGCCTCAAGAATTTCAAATTAAGCAATTTGCGAAGCTATTTGGTAGAAGGTGTCGAAAATTTGAGGATGGCCAAAACCGCTGACGTAAATCGAAAGAACTTGTGTTGGATGTTGGGGAAAAGTCGAGGTGCGATGGTGAATACTGATTCGGAGGTTGGTGCTATTTTCGGGGGTTGCGCTTCTCTTTGGTTTTTGATTGTTTTTTGGAAGTTTGGACGGAATACAAAGATTTTTTTTTTTTTTTTTAAATCCATAAACGGTGTTCGTTTTTCAATGGGATGTCATCTCACTTTTTTTTTTATGGAATAGAGTTTGAAACTTAAAGGGGACTTTGTAACCCCTTGTTTCACAAAAAGTAATACAAATATAAGTTTTCTACTTTTTAGCGTTTTTAATCTTAGAAACCTCCTTATTCTGGTAAGTTTTTGAGCTGATCCAATAACTGCAATTGCAGAAAAACTATTTTTTTTTTAATGGAGAATTTATCATTGCCGTAATAGCTCTTTCGATGTTTCAAAAGCATTTTTCTCAATTCGTGATTTTTAAAATTCCCACCTTATTCAAAATGCTAAAACTTCAGCAAATATGAATGAAATGACTTGATTTCTTTTTTTTTGTATCGATCTTAATATCTATTTGACAAAAATATTCACGGATTTTTTAATCAAGTAAAAACTTTTACATATTTAAATGTTGAAAAATACCTGTTTTTTACGCTTTTTTTACATATAGGTACTGTAATTATAGTTTTTCTCAAAAACTATTTCACTTATTCTAAATCCGATGCCTAAAACGTTAGAATATATTACTAGGAACATTAAAAAAAATAATAAAATCAGGAAAAAATATTGAAAAATTAAAAAGAACATAGAATTTCTAATTTAATGAATTTTTTTTTAAATTTTGAAAATTTTGAAATTTAGAGCACAATGTGAAGTTTTTATTTAATAAAATTTTGTTTTTACTTAGTAATACTTCCAAATATGTAAAAATTATGAATTTAAAAGCTTAAATAAAAAAAATAAAGTTTGAAGAGTACCAACCCCCCTTAAACCCAGTTTCTATCGCGTGAAAAAATAAATAATCGGAATAATTATTATTCTCAGGATATTTTTCAATGCGAAGGGAAATTATAGATATTTTTGTATTGATTCTTGAAGAATTGAAGGAGATGCTAAAGAACGGATATCTAGAGGGATAGTGATTTACAGGGCAGAAAATGTTTTGCACTGATGAAGAAAATATTGTTTGAGTATTGTGCATGTTAGTTGCAAATTGAAGGTAAAATTAGGGTGAGATACGTTGCTTGGATGACAAAAAAAACATTGTTTGATAAGTAGTACACTAAGTAGTACATGTTCGTCGAAAAGAGAAGGTAAAATAGGGGACAATTGAAGGATTTTTATAAACTCAATTACCCAGGTAAACTTCACCATTAATTTTTTTAGAAGCTTGAAAAATGTCGAGGCATCGATTGACTTATTACTGGAAGATAATTGGAACAACGTACGTTTTTCGGTCCAAAAGGGAACTGAATTATCAACTTAATATTCTTCGTGATACGAAAGAAACGAATGTTGCAGTTTACCAAGGATATGAACGTTCATAAAAAATTTAATTATTGCATCTTCAATTTCCAAAAAAACAAACAAAAAAACCTATTTTAATTATATTCACTATTGAAATGTTGCAACAAAAGTTGTTGTGAATATAACGGGATATGTTCGTCATTTTCCTCATGAGAAAGCGCTCCCTGAGCACATAGACTTATAATTATCAATAGACTGCGCGTTCCCACTTCAATCATACAACGAGAATGGAACCAAAATGAATCACAAAATTCGTCTATCAGTCACGTGGTTTTTAATTTGGCTACGTCGTAAAATTAATCCTTTATCTAATAATCTTATTATCCTTTATTGCCTGAGTGAGGAGAAAAAAAAATTGTGAGGAGAAACCCGCCAAATCTGCAACCCTTCTCCCAAAAAGTCCCTACTCATGTGATTCATTTTGGTTTCATTCTCGTTGTATAAGTGAAGTGGGAACGCACAGTCTATTGATAATAATAAGTCTATGATTCCACACCAAACGGTCACTTTTGTACAATTCGATGATTTTACAAGACACACGGACTGGTTTTGAGTACCATATATGCACCAGTTTTGTTTAGTAACAAATGCATCCAAGTAAAAATGGGCCGTATGGATTAAATCCTACACAGCCGTCATCAAATTTACTCCCATCAATTAATTTTGCCATGCTGTGTATTTAAAATTCCTTGCCTGTCGATCGAAAATAACATTCGTCTCTTCTTTCTGTCTCTCATTGTTTTGCATTTTTGCCATTTCAAAGATAAGTACTTCTATCTGGAAGATCCTACAAGAAAGTCGATATATTTTTAAACCTTTTTTATTAACTTCGATTTTGTGTGTTTCTTTGTAGAGGGGAGCGGAATCTGGGGAGGTCTAATTAACCCCCCAATCGGTCTGAAACTTGGCAGATAGATTCGATGTCGATGACAATGCATTCTATCCAATTTTGAGGCTATTACTGTCTCTAAAATGTCGTTTTTACGAAATGCTAATAAACCAACTTACCTTCATCCAATGGCATTAAAATTGCCACTAACAGATCATTGTTAAAAATCATTGCTGTTGACAATTAAAAATAATAATAATAATGTAATTACTTTTATCAGAATAAATCAATGATATTTGGATGTGAGAGCATAAATTCACGTTCATTTTTAATAAATAAATTTTGAAATGTAACTTGCCGCACATTTTGAAATTGGCGCTTTGTTAATATGAAATGAGTTATTATGAAACTGTACAAAATTCAATTTACGTACATATACTGAAAAAACGTGTTTGGTTTTGCAGTAAGACCAGAAACCAAACAAAGAACATATTTAAAAAATATTGTTTTAAATTGCCTGTAACTGATATTTAATAATAAAGATTGTGGACCATATAAATTAATGGTATTAAAAGTAATTTCTACCTGAAAGGCAATGTAAATGAATTTTATATAAACAAAAACGTATTCAAAATTTTAAATAATAAAATGTATTAATAAATAAAACCGTGTTTTTGAAACTGTAAAAAAAAAGTCACCATACGAGTCAGGAACGAGTTTACTATTTTTTTTTAGCTTAACTGCTTGCTGTCATTTTAGAGTCAAATATATAAAAAAATATTTTAAATTTTTTTTTTTTTATATTTGTCGTATTATGTGCACATTATGGTAAAAACTTATTTTCACTTGTTTAAACTTATTAAATCTGCGAACTCTGATTAAATATTCATACTGCAAAGTCTTTTTAATGGCAAAAAATAGCATATTTGAATTTCGAAATAGAATATAACGGAATAAAACCAACCTGATATATATTTCCGAGAAAGTATTCATAGATAGCAAGTTTTCCCCCTTCCAATAGAAAGATGTTTGAAATTTTCAAATCGGGATATTTCTGAATTTTTGAGATTAAATATTTATGTGTTATACTGAGTATATATGTGAGGGGGTTCACATTTATTTTAGCAGATATGTTAATGCTTGGCTACAGTAACAAGAAATCATCAACGTTCCCAAAAGAACAAGAAATCAATCATTCCAAAAGACGGCTATGTCTTGCAATAAATTCAACAACATTTGTATCACTAATAATTATTCGCTACCTTTTAACCTTTAAATTTGTAGAGTATTTCAGACACCAAATCTAAAACAATCTTAAATTTGCCACAATCAAGTGAATAAGCTTCTACAGTAGCTGGTTTAAATATATAAAAAACTCGTTTCATTAAGTAACTGGGTTACAAGATTATCACATGAATAAGTAATGTACTTCTAATAGGGATCTATTAGGTCGGAATTAAGGAAATAATCTTATTTGGCTGTGTCTATTTGTAACTAGCGTCAGGAGGACGTAACAGGATCAGAATCAAATCCGCATCCAAACTTAATGTGAGCTCTGTTGGAAAAGTTCCGCCATTGAAATGGATGGAATGATATTTCAAAGTTCTCGTGAAGTATAGACAAGGACTTGGTCCTTGTTTCTTTAAAGTTTGCATAGATTATCAGTCATTGGCTGTAGGAGAAGGGGTGTATTAATAATTCTTGGTTGGTTGGCTGTTTTCAGATTATCTGGCACCGTCAGCAACACGAGGGTTATAATGCACCTAAACATTCGTCATTTGACAAGCCAACATACATTTACAAACACCCATGCCTAACACTAACTCGAACCCTAGAAGCTACCACGCTAACCACTATACCGTTTGGTCGGCCAATTCTTAGTTTGAGTTGGAAGGAAAAGGCTTATACATCCCTGTATAAGCCGATTTGATTGATCAATTCGTAGCTGTGGTTTTTAAGTGCAATGAATTCCCACTCCCTTCTGCATTCTGGTCTTCTTATTCGTGAGAAAAATCAGCGACAGATACCACGTATGGTTTTTTTTCTTCTGTGAAAACCAATTAATAGCCCTAAACTTGCTTCTTTTGTGATGTTCAGACGCCAAATCGCTTATTTAAATCTGTAAACACTGGAAGGAATGCCCTTAAATTGCGATTTGTGCTTTTACCCTTTAATTTGCAATGTGCTTCATCACATTAGAGTATATTTTGCGATAGCACTTTTTAGAATTATCGAGTAAATCCTTTCAAGTGTAATATGTGAATTCAAAACATGTTTTCTTCAAAAATTTCGATTCTAAATTAAACCTTTACCTAAATTAAAACTGGTATATTCTTGATGCCAAATTTCCAAAATTATCTCTAATGCTTCACGTTTTTTTTTTTTTTTCGTTTTTTCTAAGCGTGTAATACCTATCCTGTCACATGTCACGATAAGTTAGCTGAATACTTATGGCACAAGATCCGCTTATTAGCAAATTCACCAATATCTAAATCATTATCTTTATTGCGTGTTTTTATTTTTTGTCGTAGTTAGTTACCAATTTGTTCTGGAAAAAAATTCTGCAGTATGGCCTTGGTATTGTCAGCATTGATGCTAAAATAAGTAATGCTTTTAGAAACGTGTAAACACGCTGAGAATATTGAAAATTTTCCAGTAAAAGGAGTTGAAAGAAAGTCAAATATTCAAGTAACGAACTCTTTTATAATCAGAAAGTTTGGACAATTGTATGTTGATGAGGGGACAAATATTCCAGTAGAGTTCTTGTTTTTAATCTTCCGAGTTAGCAAAGAGCATAAAGTTGGAAAGTATGTCAAAAAGAAAGAGTGGACAAAATGTAAGCAGAAGCAGTTGCTCCAATAAAGAAATGGAAATATTACATCATTTCTTTGAATTAAAACTCCATCCGACTCTTAGTTTTTAAAAATTTTATTTTATACTCAAGCAGTTTTAACTTGTGACACTTTTTTCCCAATCGCTCGGAAAGTAAATGGCTATATAACCGAGATGGCTACAAGAGAAGAACTTCGAAGTCAATATTTGATAAAAATATATAAGATTTCAAGTTTGTTTGTGATATTTATTAGTATTTTTCTTTTTTTGACAGTTGTAAACCGATACAATTTTGAATTTGTCTTACAATAAATCTTAGGATTACGGAAAGAGTTTTGTAATGTGTTATCTACATCTTTTACTCCAACACTGCTACAAGGAACATCAAAATGTCAATATTCTAAATTTCCCCTTATTTAACGTACAATTTTAATATTATATTTAAATTTGTAGATTTATCCATTTTTAAATCATTTATATTAACTTCGATTTTGTGTGTTTCTCGATGGCGGGCAAATCTGCGGATGCTTAATTTACCCATTTGCTGTCATCCAATCGGGCAGAAACTTTTGCAGATATATTCGATGACAATGCATTCTATCAAATTTTTAGACTGTCGTTATCATTAAAAAGTTGCTTTTACGGAATACTAAACCAACTTGCCGTCATCCAGTCGCGCTGAAACAGCATTTAACCGATCATTGAAGAAACTCTTTCTGGTTGCCAAAATTCTTTTAATAAATGAACAATAATATCGTTTTAATCAAAATGAATTAAAGATATTTGAATGTGAGTGAATGAATTAATATTCATTTCCAATGGAAAAAAAAATTATAAGCAGTTTACCTCGTATTTAATTGATAGATTGCTAACTTTTGAATATTAAAAGTAAGTATACGCTGACAATAGAAACGGCCCTATGTTAATGAACATAACAATTGGCATTGCATATAAAAGGTTTATATTAAAAACTTTATTTTTATGCTTTCTATTCTTGCTCTCAAGTTTTACCAAACTAAAAACACATCATCACATAATGAGATAATATCAATCCAGACGCTCTACACCGAAATTAAATTTCCTTTCAAATAAATTATTCGGAGAAATGTCCTTGAATAGAAAATGTCGATATTGACAAGCAAATGTACTTATTCCCTTACAACCCCAAAATGCAAAACTTTTCACAAAAGATTTCACTTTTGCTTCTTGCCTTGATAATTGCATTTCAATGTATCGATTTGTCGATTTTGCAATAAAAGCAGGAATGTAACTATAGTTGATTTTTTGTTTCTTTCTAGTTTCTGTCTTCTTGTCGATCTTGAAAGCAAAGTGCCCTTGCTCGTATTGTAATCTTATCGATTGAAGATAACTCTCTCTTTTTTAATCGATATCAATCCCCAATTGAAAGGTTTTTAAACCTCCGAAATCAATCGTGCGAATGTCAAATGTTAACAGTTATCTGAAAATGTTATTAATTACGTACTTTTGAGTTGTTTCGTATTTTTAAATTACCCAATATGTTTCGGAGCGGTCTTTTCTTAGTGTAGAAAACAGATTCCATTTCATTTCAAATTTGAATGAACCCGTAATCAAAAATGGGACGAACCCCATGATGTTAAAAAAGCTCACGTAGCATGCGAGAGGCGAAATGTTAGAACCTTCGCGCACGGATTTGTTGTTTTTTAAATCCTATATATTAACTCCGATTATATTTGAAACGGTGTGTAGTGGTTAGCGTGCTATCTTCTAGACCGCGCGGTTGCGGGTTCCGAGTCCCGTGTTTAGGCATGGGTGTTTGTAAATGTATGTTGGCTTGTCTAATGACGAATGTTTCGGCGCATTCTAGTCCTCGTGTTGCTGACGGCGCCAGATAATCTGAAAACAACCAACCAACCGATTAAGTTTGTCGATGGAGGAAAATCTGCGGATGTCTAATCAACCCATTGTCGTCATCCAATCCTGAAACTACGCAGACGTTTATATTAACTTCAATTTTGTTGGTATGTTTGTCGATTGCAAATCTGTGGAGGAATATTTACCCCCTTGCCTTCACCCAATTGGTTGGTAACTTGGCAGATAGATTCGATCTCGATGACAATGCATTCAATCAAATTTTGGAGCTGTTATTAACATAGTTTGTATTCTGTTGTCAGTGAGTGCTTGGTGGTTGCATTTAATTTTAAATAATACCTTTGTTAGCACATGGGTAATTGAAAGTAAAAACATCCCAAACAGCAAAATATATATAAACTATGTTTCAAAATGTGTTTATTAAAAATGAATTTGAATTTATGCATTTACGTCCAAATATATTTTATTTATTCTGATTAAAACAATTTTGTCAACAGAAAAGTCTTATCGATGATAGGTTAAAATTCTTTCACTAACAGCGTGTTACTATTCAACGCAACTTTGAATCGGACTGGACCACATTTCATACTAAATTTGTGCGTTCAAATCCAATTTTTTATTGATTCTGATCCCATTGACGGTCATGCACGTATATATACGTCTTAGGATCCCCAGTTTTTCTAGCAATACACAACATTTTTAAGTTTATAAATACAATTTAAAATAAGAAATATTTTAGATATTTTTATAAGGATGATAGTCTATAACCTATCAAAAACAAAACAAATAAAAAATAATTAAAAAAATTATGTATTTGAATTAATTAGAAATATGATTTAAAAATTATTGCAAGGAAAACAACTGGGGAATTTCGCCCATTCCCTTGACCGTCAGTGGGTTAAAACAATTTTAACGACTTCAAAGAGTTTATACAAATGATCGGTTCAAATCTAACTTACAGCTTAAGTCGCGCGTGAGTCAGTCAAAGATCAGGGCAACTCTTAGAGAAATTATTTATCTTAATATTTGCTTTATTATATTTTCGATATTAAAAAATAATAATAATCAACTTATAATGCCTGAAATTCGGAATAGATATTAGATAAAGAAAAATATTTCATAATATGTCAACAGTTACATTCATTTGATTTATGAAATCACTCGTCGAAAAAGTAATCAGATAATTTAAAAAAAAAAAAGGAAAGAAACTTTTTTGCCGCATCTTATCTTTATTCCTTTTTTACTAATAGCCTGCAGAAACGATGGTGGTGGTAAAAAAGAAAAAAAATCTCGTCGAAAGATGATGTCTGATTAATATCGGTTTGAGAGTGGAATCCATTTGTGAAATGAGTGTCCGACATAAAAGGACTCCAAACACCGTAGTAATTACATGATTCACTAATGCATATAATTAGGTAATCCTTGGGTTGGGTCGATGGATCCTTCAAAATGATGTGAAGATTTGCTCCCTGTTTCCTTGCACACTTTTTAATAGGGAGTAATGGAATTTTGCTTCACAATCGCTTTGTACTTAGAAGGCATTATGTGGTTGCTGTTTCGAATGAAAACAGTCAACCAAAATGGGTTTTTTGTATGATCGCGTACCATACTTCATATTGTTACGAATTTTTGTATATTTGTAAATATTTCGTAGTAAAATTTTGTAAATAGGAAAATTTATGTACATTTCGCATAAGGCAGTGCAATAGTTCGTCTTAACTTGGCTTCCCTGCAGTGTGTCTAATAATGCTTGATAACGAGTTTTACAGAGATAACGCTGGGAAGCGAGTTTTACAAGGAGCAGGGCATTTAACATTATGGTAATGGCAATCTCGCCAAATTGGCGAGATAGGGCCAAGATGGCGACTGTTTTGGCGACCATTTGGGGACATTTTCGGTCCCCATGTACATGTATAGGACTTTTCGACTACGATCTGGAAAGTTCTCCAAATGTCTATCTCTAGAAGATTCACGAAGACTCGCCTCCCCTATATAAGACCGATAGTTAGTTGAGTTGACTGAAATTACTGAGTTAGTTGAGATACTGACTGAGTGGAGTTACTGACTTGGTTGTCTGTCAGCGAGCGTTCAGAGAGTTCCGAGAGCGAACTGTATTGCATTGTCTTTTGCGGCGATTTACCAGTTGTGTGTCAAGTTTAACTGCTGTTTTGTGCTCTATTGTTGTGAAAAGAGCTGTATTGTGTCTACTAGAACGAGAAGTTCCGGAATTGTAAATTAATCTGTTAAGAGTTGCATTGGAATAAATTTCTGCAAGTTTTTGATCTGCTTTGGCTTCAAATCTTTCGAACCCATCCAACGCAACAATATAATTAACACTAGATTGCCTAAGCAAGTCATTTTGACTGCTTTTGAATTTCAATTAAAAAAAATAATTATTTAAGTAATGACACAGCTTCTTATAATTTTGTGACTTTTTTTACAACATATAAATGGGTTAATTAATCATTGTTGTTGCCCCCCCCCCCCCCTCCTTCACTTCGGTATATATATGTGTTATACCTATATTGCTGAAAAGCAGTCATTTTGACTGCTTGGAAAAGACCAGTTCGGCTCTGGATTGGAATAACATGAAAACATACAAGTTCATGATAAATTGTCGATTTCGACATATACTTGATAAGTTGCAGTTGTTCAATAACTAAAGTTATTGTTATTTCGTTTACTTTCGCTGTGCCTGAATTATCGCTAAGTTGTAAGTAATAGAAGCTTGATAGCAATTGTTCTGTTGTTCGGGACAGTTTTGTGCGCCTTTGAAAGAATAATAAATTATAGTTTTTATTTAGTAAATATTGTGCCATTTCCTCGGTGAACATTACGTAACAATCCGAAGCAACTGTGCGCTCGAAGTAACTACAATGCTATACACCAACAATAGAATCTGCATCCATTCCCTAGAATATATTTTAGGCCTTCGTACGTAACGAAACTCCTTTTCAAAGAAAGCGAATTCTTCTTCCAGCCCATATCCTCCTCATAATGATCTCGTTCAAAAAAGAAAAAGGACTTTCTTTCTTTTCTTGGCCCCTTTTTCCCAAGATGTTGCTGGCGTGGCATAAGCCACGGGCATTTCCGGATGTTTTGCTCGGCTTTCGCCTAATGCACACTTAAGCTAATGCTGGACGAGGGATTAGCGGTGAATTACAGGATTTGGTACTGGGGCAGATCTCGCGATGAAGGCGATTGTTTTGTGTAAGCAACAACAACTTAGGGATCAAGCTGGACAAATGTAAACATAGTTGCGAAAAACATGTAATAATAATCTCTTTTGGAATCGACATTAGTTCATTTAATTCCGTGTTTCAAAGCGCGCGTTGTATTTTTTTTTTATCCCTTCACAGATCGTAACTTTCCTTCTCACGTTCTGTCGACCAAACGGTATAGTGGTTAGCGTGCTGGCTTCTAGACCGCGAGGTTCCGAGTCCCGTGTTTAGGCATGGGTGTTTGTAAATGTATGTTGGCTTGTCAAATGACGAATGTTTCGACGCATTACAGCCCTCGTGTTGCTGTGACGTCTCCAGATAATCTGAATACAACCAACCAACTTTCTCACGTTCAACAACCCATTCATGTGAGATCTGTTTACGTTAATTTCGTTTTAAACAGTGAGTCCCGTAATTAATATTCCGCATTGCTCGATCTTGCATCAGACGGTTTTATCGTTCATACACCCTTGGTGTTTCGATTTCTGTTGAGCTCTACACGTTTCCCACGCTTTAAGACAATGTTAGTTTACAATGTGCTCTCTTCGACGACGCGCCATTCATTTGTGTTTTATATCTCTCTTTCTGAGCCTACGTAACTTTTTATTCTCTCTCTCTCTCCGAAGCTTACAAATTAGAAACTCAATAAATGTGTTCGACTACCTCATAAAAGACTGTTTCCTGATTCGCCACTCTGCATTGATTTACGCCAATATGTGAGAACATTACGTATATTTATGTTTTAGATTCAGAAATTCATTTTTCATAGTGGCCACAGAACCTGGAAATCAGAGAAATGCCAGGATGCTTTCCGATTTTGGAAAAAAAATCAGGGACATTTTTTATAGTATTGAAGACACGTTTTTCCGATCATCCGTATTTTGCCACCATTTACCAGGAGAATTGTCGTGATAATCCTTGGAAATTTCATCTTACGGCATAATTTAAATATTTCATTGCCGCCTAAACTATTTTTAAAAAATGGGCATACTATCTCTTTAGCATACTTGTTATATTGGAACAAATGGTTTACTAGGGAAATTTGAAAAAAAAAAAAAGTTTTCTGCCGTAAAATCAGAATTTTTTATATTAGATATCTATCGGGGAACTTTTTTCCAGAATTTTGAGGTCCCCCCCCCCACCCCCCCTTGTATCTTTAAATTAATCCGAAAATAGTTTCCAATTCATAAATATATTCATGGTGGGTAATTAGTTACAACTTAGAGCAGAAGACATTTTTTTAATAGAGGTTTCTTTTCTTGTGCAAGGGATAGTACAAGAACAATTCCTTTTCGTCTTTTTTTAAATAATTGATTGAATATTTTTTATATTTATGGAGGGGGTTTGTAGGCATTTCCTGGTAGGCTGGTAACAAGAGCAGACGACATCCTTAAAAATTTCTTTTGTGTTAATTTTTTGCGAAGTTGTTTTGTGAAAGAAAATGCAAGATCAAGCTGTAAACTGTACAATTTGTTCATTGTATCGGTAATATTTTAAGTGATGAGTGCTTCATTTTTTTTTTTTTTTTTTTTTTTTTTTTAAATGTTCTAGGTTATTTTTAGAGCAAAAAAAAAAAAAAAAAAGACCGCTAAGACACAAAAGAGATTTTGAATTCTTTAAATTGAGCTATGAATAGTTTTTAATCGTAATTGTTTTACTGTGAATATTGCTTATTTTTTCAGTTTTGGCGATTAAGTTTTTTTTTTTTTTTTTTTTTTTTAAACTCGCAGAATTATGATTGAAATCGACGAGACCAATCCATTGATATATCCATAACTCATTTTTAAAACATTGCTTCTTTTCCAGTATTTGCTTATCTCCTCTGAATTTATAGATATTTTGTATTAAATCTATAAATTGTATTGTTTCAAGGCATTTAAAGCGATTTCTTTACCATTTCAAGCTATACGGTTCGTTACATCACGAATGTCTTCAAATAACGTATCTTGCATAGGTACCTTGCCAAATTTCTCAATAAGCCTGGCAAACAATATTTGATTTTTTTTTTTTTTTTTTTTTTTTTTTTTTTACACAAAGTGGTGGTTCTGAAGAAACCCTTTCACTACCAATTATTTATTTTTCATTTTAAAAATCTGAAATTTATAAAATATACTCATTTGGTATCCAGAATAACAGGGTTGAAAGCAATTTTTTTTTGTTTAATTTTTAAATTAAAATTTAAAATGATTCCAAATGGCATCATTGGGCATTAGGTATAGGACAAGTCTAAAGCTATTTCGCGTCGGCATTTCTAAATAAATCAAATAAAAAATGAAATCTTCTATTTAGTAGTAAATATATCTTAACGTAGTGAATACTGCTAGAAAAAAATAGCAATAACGTGGTAATAACAGTTTGAATCTAAAATAAATAATATAGCCGGGAAACGGTGTTGAGTTGTACTCAACTCCCACTGATGCCAAATGGAATCGTCACTTTTCAATCGTTGCAAATGTTAAAATTTTAAAATATTTATTCGTTAAAAATGGTTAATATACAATTTTTAAATATTAAAGAAAATAATACGAACATATTTAAAGGAGTTATTTAATTTAAATTACTTAAAAAATGAAATTTCGGCATCTTTTTCGGAATTGAGAAAACATAAAAAAGCCTCATTTCATTCAGCAACAGAACCCGTGCAGCCATATATTGGTGAAAAAGAAAAATATATTTGGGCAGAGAATAGTTTGATGATTGTAAAAACGTTGATTCAAATTAACTGGGAGTATTAGGTGAGGAAATTTTTTTTTTAAATGTTGTGATTCCAATTGGCATCACTGGGAGTGAAAGGGTTAAGACTAGGTTAGGAAAATTTAGCATTAATATGAATTATTAGAGACATTCCCTTTTATATATAAATTTTTCATATGAACTAATATCTGTTTGAAAAACAATATATTTTAGACTAGCATTTACTTCAAACCAAATTAAATTTATTATTTTGTTTGATTTGGGTGCATGCACTCTGGGGCGCGATACAAAAACAATTTCTTTGGAAGGCGTTTTCGGCCAAGAACAAATTTCGCTACCGTAAAAAAAAAAAAATATATGCAGAACATTTCTCATTCCACATGGAACATAAATATTTTACTACTTTATTAATTTAAGACATTGCCATCATATTTTGATGAAATTTACCCAGTTTTCGAGTTATTCCAGTGTATGGAATTTTTGACTTTTTTCTAGCTTTTAGATTAATCTGAGTTTATCTATGTTTATTTCCAATCTATTAGAAGGTAAACGGAAGCATTATGATTTCATTAAATATTAATTACCTTAGAAATGCGAGGATTATTTAACAACATTTAAAAAAACGGAAACATATATAGTTCGACATTTTTTAAAACTTAATGTAAGACGATTTTATGATGCAACGCTATTATTTATATATGTTCCTGAATCACTTTTGTTAAGTTCTTTTCCATCAGTTACGTTAGTGTTATACAGTTCGCTTACTCTGAATGAATCATTTAAAATTATAATCTTATCCTATTGAAATTACTAAAAGTTTTGTTTTTAAGGCATTCAAAACAAAGGATTGTTAAAGGTTTTAGGGGGAGGGGGCGAACTCTCACCCTAAAAACCCAACCTTTTGATTGAGCGCTTGCATGCTCTGATACATTATTGCTCAAGAAATTACACTTGTACACGAAGTCTTCATTTTGAGAGCAAGGGTTACAGTCCGAGAGGCAACTGCAAGTGTAAGTGCCCCTTCAAACATCACTCTGAATTTTTTTATGAAATCTGGTGAAAAGTTAGTAGTTTACGAATCCACTGGTTTGCCGTGGCAAAAATGTCCGAAACTGGTAAAAAATTGGCTTTGAATGAGTTGAACGAAATCCGAATGCCAAATACGCCTTAATATAGCAAATAATGAGCATTCGTTTTTATTAGGTAACGCATATCTCTTCAATTTTTAATTAAGAAGGTTTAAGATTCAGATAACTGGCCACCTGCGTTCTTACTTCTTTTAAAAATGAGCCAAGTTGGAAATAAATGTTACGTCACTGATGACGTAACTGATGTCAATTTCGCTTACTTTTAAAATATGCAAGTTTTTCGAGCCAGAGAAAAGAAATCGCCCTTCCTCATAGAAAATCAAAGTGCGGTGGGTTACCAGACAAAAAAAAAAGTGTGTTCACACTTTGACAAGTATTTGGCGATTGAATTTAGTTCATCTCATTCCAAGTCGACAGCCTCGGCCATTTTTGTCACGGCAGACCAGTGTGTTCCCAATCTACTAACTCTTCTCCGCATTGTATAATAAATTCAGAATGATGTTCGATGTGTGTTACTTGTAGTCGCCTCTTCAGTCTATTATCAAACATCTCCCTCCAAACAACCGAAGCATGACTTTCAGGAGTATTTTAACCACCAAAGCAACCGCTCTCCATTTTCAAAGTCTCCTGTTGAGTCTCCGCCATCACAGCTTGGGCTTCATTTAATTCCATGAAAGCAGTACTACAGGGTAGGAACATCCAATGGACTTTCTAACCCTTTCATCTCCCTTTGGCGGAGCCTCGAATATTCAATTTCCGAATAATGTCCTCCCCCCCCCCCGAGTCGGAATCTGTTTCCTTTGGAGTCGGTTTGAATGTGTGCGATACTTGAAAACAGTGCGAATTGGGAGTGTGCGCATTTCGTAGCGACACTTTCTTTTAAATCCCTTTTATTAACTTCAGGTATGTGTGTGGCTGCGTATATCGATGGTGGGCAAAATCTGTGGAGGCCTAATTAATTTCCTTGTCGTCATTCAGTTGGGCTGAAACTTGGCAAATAGATTCGATGTCGATTCATTCTATAAAATGTTGGGGCTGCTACTGTAGTTAAAATGTTGCTTTTGTCAAAAAAATTTCGATAAATAAATAATAAAATCTTTTAAGTATTAGATTAAATATAAGATATTTGAACGTGAGTGCATGAATTCAAGTTCTTTTTTAATAAATAAATTTTGAAGAGTAATTTGTCGCAAGTTTTGCTGATAGAAATATTTTTGATATTTAAAATTATAAAATCTGCTGAGGCCTAATTAATTTCCTTGTCATCATTCAGTTGGGCTGAAACTTGGCAAATAGATTCGATGTCGATGGCAATTCATTCTTTCAAATTTTGGGGCTGCTACTGTCGTTAAAATGTTGCTTTCGCTAGAAAAATTTCGATAAATAAATAATAAAATCTTTTAAATTTGGATGTGAGTGCATGAATTCACGTTCTTTTTTAATAAATAAATTTTGAAGAGTAATTTGTCGCACCTTTTGCTGATAGAAATATTTTTGATATTTAAAATTAGATGCCAAGACCAATCACGCGCTGTGTTGATTAATATAAAAATTGGCAAAAGGATTTATACAAAATACTTTTTATGGGTTATATTATATAAAAATAACTTTTTGTTTTTTGAACTTGTGGTTGGGTAATAGACGATTTAAACGTGGATTATGCTCATCAAAAACTTCATATATATTCTCTCATTAGCCTATTTATACTCTAGAAAACTTTAAATAAATAGAAGGAAATTGAATTGTTTGAATTTCGGGCTTGTTAAACATGAATGTTCAGTTGATCTACTTGGAAAGAATATTACGCGAACACTGAAATAAAGTCGCCTCTAAGAACAATGCTAAATTCTAATTAAATGTTTACCAAATTCGTATCTTTTGAAGCGCTTTATAAGTTTAGTTTATTGTTTCATAGATCACGAATTGAATTCTAGAGGTTTTCTGTTGATATGAGGGCGCGAGTTGGTGTTAAAATTGTGCTACATAGTTGTTGTTTTTTTCAGAATTAATATAGATACCAATAATTTTTTTCACATAAGTTACTTTTACCGAATGAATTATTTTAATGAAACACTAATTTTTGTGATTTAAGTATTTGTTTTTATCGATACTACTTTGAATTATTAAACACATTTTCTAATGTCGCATTCGAGTGGAATTTATAATATGCGTGCCTTCGACATTAGGTAATGTAAATTTGAAGTTATGCTACTTATTAATATCATTCACAAACTATGCATGTATATTTTATGGATGTTATCCATAATGCACTTTTTCACAATAAATTAACTTTACATTATACTTTCCCTACATTTATAAAAGTACACTAAAAAGTGCCTTCTTTTTATCTTATATTTCCGCATATTAGATTTATTTTCTAACTTGATTTATGTATGCAATTTGGAAAAAGCATAATTTATGGCCCTGTAATTCGTCGATCGATGTACTCTAAAAAAAAAGCCATTTTCAAATAAATAAAAAAATCAGACGACAAATCTGGAAACAGTTACTCTCTAATATTATTACTGTTGCCAAACAACTTTTCCTCCACAACCTTAATACAAAACAAACCCATTCCTTTCCTTTTAAAGTACGAAACAAAATCGCGCCAAACAAAATTAACGATTGCCAAAACAAATTCCCGATATAAACAACCAAGAGCGGCTGAAAATCGTCGATCTACATTAACAAGCTACACACGACTGGCGCCATTGGCGGAAAAGTGAAGAGGGGGTGCTTAAACAAGTTTCTTTTAAAGACCCCTTTTTACAACAAAGAAAGAAACAAAGTACTTTGAAAGGGGGGTGACCCCCCCTCCACCCCAAAACCCCATCATCATTTGAGACTCGCTCTTCTCAAAAGTGGAGTAAGTGCTAAATTCGAAATTTGCCGGATGCCACACGTTTCAAAATTCGAACTCCATGGTCTCTCGTAGGCAGAGCCTTAACTTTTTAAATCCTTTATATTAACTTCGATTTGGTGTGGATGGGTTAAACCACAGTGTGTGTGGGTTGCCTAATTAACCCACTCGCCTTAATCCAATCGGGCTGAAACTTGGCAGATAGATTCGATGTCGATGACAATGCATTTTATGAAATTTTGGGACGTGTCACAGTCACTGAAAGGTCGCTTTTACTCAAGTTTCTGTAACTGTTTTGAAATGCTATACTAAACTCCAACTTAACTTGACATCACTAGACGATAGATCTTCACCGTGCTCATAGGCAGTTAATCCATTTTAGCGGAGTGAAGACATAATTCTAGCCAAACCTTACAGCCTTTTGTTCTCTACTGGGTCGTGGTTTGGTGAACATTATGCTTTCACGCAGCCAAAATGGATTGAATACCTATGAGCACTGTGACGATCTACCGTCTAGTGATATCAAGTTAAGTTGAAGTTTAGTATAGTAAATTCCTTTGAAACGCGCGCGCGATAGTTGTTGTTAACACGTTTCTGTTGCCAAAATTATTTTAAATCGAAAAAATAGAATGTAATTATGCGCGAATACATAAATTTCTTATGGAATGAAGTCCAAACAATTCAACGTTGTGCTACATAGTAGCGCTGCAAGTGAAAGAATTTTAATTAATTATTATTGAAATTCTTTCCTGTTGCAAAAAATTGTTTTAAACGGAATAAATAAACTATATTGAAACGTTAAGGCATACATTCATATTCATTCTTAATAATTAAATTTTAAAACGTAGTTTGCCGCATATTTTGATGATAGAAATGTTTTTTGATTTTTAAAATTAGATTCAAATACCAAGCGCACGCTGACAACAGAATAGGGGCTGTATTAATGTATACATAAATTGGCAATGCATATAAAGGAGTTTATATTAAAAACTTTGTTTCCATGGGTTGCATTATCAAGGTTTTATTTTGCAACTATCGAAACTTGAACTGGAAGTAGAGCATTTTTTGGATTCGTACCACTTTCGAAGTAAGCGAGCCATTTCCAATGGAGTTTGGGTATAAATAGAAGGGTAAGGGGTCAATAGGAAAGGGATTGCTCTTATCCAATGGGGGGATCGTATTAAGGAAGTTATTTCCGAGTTGGAGTTAACAGAGTTTTGTAGAGTTTATTCATGGCGCGTTTTGTGCGATTCGGTTAACGTTACATCGCACAAACCTTTTTTTGTGTGTGTGGGAGGAAATATGTGATAAGAGACTCAACTGAATCTGGATTTTTAGTTCTTTCTAAAGACAGCCGCTGATTATTACCGTCGTGCTCTTTCAAGTTACATCTGTTTGATATATATTAGAGTGAATTTCACTGATCCAATGAGAGTTTGATGAAGTGCTCGTTGGGGAGATTTGTTAAATGTATCTAACACCTAAAAATATTCCTCTAAAAGTTCGCGTTGTTGGCCGTCAATAAAATATTCGCCAGTGGTCAACCAGATAATAATAAGCTACTAGGGGGCTTCACTCCCTGCTCACTAACGCTCGCCAACCCCCAAACGCCTCGCTGCGTGGTTAAAACATCTTGCTGCGCTCGAATAGGTTTGCCAGCCATAAAAAATGTAACCAAATTTTTATAAATTTAATGTAAGGCCTAATAGAGAAAACACCCAAATTGCAAGTTTCATAATAGAAAGTTAAATATACTATCCGCCAACATACGTATTACGCCGAGAGTGATTGTTTCGTTCACGTCGCCCCGTTAGAGAACGACGTCCAACGCGAGGTATTTTCTGGATAGAAATACTTCAAAATAATAATTACTGTAATACAAAAATGCTTCAGAAAAACAGAAAAAATCAACTTTGAAACGAAGAGTTTAAAAAGAGCTTTAAAATTAGCAATGGGTTTGTTGTTTACATACGTAAGGATGTTGCCATTCATATATTCAAAATCATTGAGGCTTTGTAGTAGCTTAATGATGGAAAATATTGAAATTTAACTAATTAATAAAATGTTAATAAATTATTTTGGGACGTTTTGGCAAATCTACAGCTTATTTCCTTCAAAATGACACCTTGATCATTGAAATTGGTTGAGCAGTTTAGGCGGACGGACTAACCCCAAAAAACGTATTGCCTATTAAATATATAGATGCGAGAAAGCACGTGACCTTACAGCTCTTGCGAGTGGGAAAGATGTCATGGACAATCACTGATTAAATGATAATTAATATTAACATATTGTAATAGGAAATACATTAAAAATGTACTTTTAGTTACTAAAAAGAGTCGATAAGATAATCCGTAGCTACCGAAATTTCACCTGGAACTAAAAATTAACTATTAGTATATGGGAAATTCTCAACTCTGGTTTTTCTATTTGATCCATTTGGGAAACACTCAACTATGGTTTTCCCGTTTAAAATTAATGCAAATTTGTGAATCTCAACAGAAACGCAAACCTCTTAGAAGCGGCGGGTTTCACAATTACAACAAGTTAAATGATTTCTTTTGTAAGATGTTTTGATTAAGATTCATTTGGTTAACTTCTTTTCAATTTAAATCGATTTCACGATCTCTCAAAGAACAGTTTTGACTCATTTCCCTTTTTTTGCTCTAAAGAAGTGTAAATAGAATGTCTCTTTCCTCCTACCGCTAAATTTTTTTTTTACTATTACTTTCATTTCTTTTACTTCCCACCACAATTTCTGCTCGACTGGGAATAATTATATTTGATAAGGAGTGAAAAAATAATAATAATAATAATAAAAAAATAAAAAAAAAATTGACAGTAAAAAAATGAACAAGAAATTGCATCGAATAGAAGAGAGCTTAAAAGGAAAGTAATTTTCAGCTTTACAGAAGAGAAAATTTGACGCCTCGCTTGTTGCAAAACTGGCGATTTTAATGATATTATATTTTTATTCCAAGAGTAACTCTCTCTCTCTATTCAAAACTGACTTTTTTTTTTCACTTTCTCTCTCGACTTAATACCTAACTTTTTAGTCGAGTGAAGTTGAAGTTATGTTGCTTATATGTAGAAAAGTCGCCGAATTTTTTTTTCATTTCATTTTTTTGTTGCAACTTTTTGCGAGTGTTTTCTTCTTATTTCTGAATATTCCCGACTTTATTTTTGTTGAAAGGTAAGTACACAATAGGGAAACGAAAATTAAATTTTATTTTTTATTTAATATACCCATTCGCAATATGACGGGGAGCATGTTTGGGATCTGTACTTTTTTTTTTATTAAATATCGGAGAATACTTTATTGTGAAAGTTCCAATGTAGAATTTCACAGTACGTTTGGCATTTTATACCTTTTTTTTTCTTGCATTACTTAAAAACATTTCAAACTTTCTGAACGTATATTTGAGGAGAAAAATATAGATATAATTAATGTGAAGAGGCGAGTTTAATTGAGATCAGGAACAATAGTAGTATAACCCATAAAAACAGTTTTTAAATAATTCTTTATATGCATTGTCAATTTTTATATTCATTAACACAGCGGCGATATCATAAACATTTCTATCAGCGTGTGGCAAACTACGTTACAAAATGTATTTATTAAAAATGAACGTGCATCTCGCATCCAAATATTTATTTATTATGATTCAAGTAACTTTATAATTTATCTTTAAAAAAAAAATATTGTTAATAGGAAAGAGTTTCAACAATGGTCAAAGTGCGATTGAATGACGGCCAGTTGGTTTATTAGTATTCCGGAAAAACGGCCTTTTAGTGACAGTAACAACCCCACAATTTTATAGAATGCATTGCCTTCGACATCGAATCTATCTGCCATGTTTCAGCCCGATTGGATGAGGGCAAGTTGGTTAATTAAGCTTCAGCAGATTTGCCAGCCATCAACAAACATAATCGAAGTTAGTTTACAGGATTTAAAAAAATCATTTAACATTTTGTGTTCCGGTGCCCTTTAAATTTGGGCCGGCTATTTTCTGGGCCGACGCATGAATGGTATAAGAATTCAATAAAGTACACACAGCGCCTGAACTACTGGATGTATTTTAATGAAATATTAAATGCATCGACATTACATTGCAGAGTAATCAATTAGAGTGTGATATTGTTCGAAACATGAACACGTATTCATACGTGATGTTGTTGGCAAAAACACATACTAATACGTGAGCTGACCGCAATGTGTTAAGTGTTAATGAAAAATAAATACTTGTCCGCAAGTTAGACATCAGTAGATCTAAAATTTCTAGAAATTGAAAATCTCAAATTGCAACTTGTTGATAGGTTCACTCACCTTGACTGAAATGCGGACAATCGGGGAATATTGGATACCGAGATCAAACGACGCACAGTTACAGAAAATCGATATCTTAATGGATTAAGCAATTTAGTTTCTGACAATCGAAATTAGTAAAAAGAAAATTTATTACATATAAAATCATTAGTAAACTTATACTTACATATGACTCTGAAACCTGGGCATTGAAAAAATGATAAGTAAATTGGCTCGCTATAAGCTCGATTATAATTTTTGTAAAGGTGAAACATAGAAGAAACAGTCTGTAATGGGTGGTGCTCAAGGGAGAGAACACCTACGTGTTAAAGACATTTGTTTTTCAACTTTTTATGCCTTTGTCGAATTTCCACGAGATTACTGTAACTATACAAAAGTTATTTTAAATCTTGATATTTTTGTCAATACCATGAACACGCGTCTATAGTAAAATGTTGATTAGTTTCGCGAGAAGTATATTTCTCGCGAAACAATATTTATCTCTGTTTTCCAATTATTCTCCTAGATATTCTAATATTTCTCCCTGTTCAACTCAATTTTTAATTTCTTAACTAGAAAGTCAATTAATTATGATAATAAGTAATTTTTATCAGTTATGCGATTGCCAATTATACGGTTATAATTTAAACTAATGGATTTTTTTTCAATGTAAATTATAAGTTTCAATTTAATTTCTTTTCAAATCCATATCAACACAAAAAATCTCGTAATGATTTTAATAGAGATACCTAAATTTTTTCATTACCCTCTATAACGACAAAACACAAAATCCATTAATAATGGCGCAACATACACTTGAAATCCCTCAAACTCTCTTTGCAAACATCATCAATCCCCAACTTTTTTAAAAAACGGCTTTTACAACACTCGCATCCAAATCCTTTTACAATCCAATGAAACCTACATTTGTTTCTTACCAAACGTAAAAACAACGTCAAAACTACTTTTACCCGCAAACTAACGAACTAAGCCGCCTTCAGACAAATGAAAGTGGCTAGACATTAGCTAATAATAGTAAGATCTCTTGTTTTTCTTTTTATCGCTTCCGTCTTAACCCCCTACAATTATTAAAGCAAGAAAACAAAGAGTGGTCAAGAGGGGGGGGGGGGGGGCTCGAAATCCTTATTATCGGTACATCGTAATGGAACCCATATTTCAAGGAATCAAAATTGATTTTTTTGTTTTGTTGTTTCTTTGTTCTTAGCGTAAAAACTCGTTAGGAGTTCTTCTGTTCTCTTTTTGGCAACGGTAAATCCGAGAGTCCTTGCAACCAATCAAACTTAACACCCGGACGAGACAGCGTTGTTATTTGTTCGGAGGAGATCAAAGAGGTGTATCTTTTTTTTTTATAGAGGAAAGGGGGAGGATATTTTTCTTTTATGTATTTGGTGGTTGGGTGTTTAATTGTGCAGGTGCATTAGAAATGAGGTTTAATTGTTTATGATAGCTTAGGAAGAAGATGAATATTCTTTAAATGCTATTGATTGTGTTATTGTGTGGAGTTTCAGAAGGAGAATTTTTTTTACTAATGTTTTCATTACAGTATTTGCGCATCGAATTTATTTTTTTGTTCAATAGAAGTTTCAGTGTAGAAATTAAATATAAGTCTGATTTAAACATATTTTCTTATAACTACAATAACAAATTGGTCCAGAAAAAACTCTCGTAACAGCTTGTGTTGACTTGAAGAAACTGAAAAAACGTGCCCCAAGATTATTTTCAAAATGTGTGCAATTCAAATGTGAGTATTCAGCTTACAAAGACTCTAAGCATATGCTTGAATAAATGTGCTATGGAGTGTTTAATACGCGATGTATTATATCCTTGTGAAATGATGAATGTAATGATTTTAGGTTTAAGAAAATTGTAGTGATAGAAATTATTGTTTCTAATTTATAAAATATCTATTCTAATGGATATAGATACATTATAACTCAATTTTTTCTTTCTGAAAAACATTTAGAGGAATAATATTTAAATAAAGATCGATTTTTTTTTTTAATTCTTAAAAGCCATAAAATATCTATTCAAATGGATTACTGTAACTCCATTTTTATTTTCCTGACAGTTCAAGATATCATTTTCTTTCTTGTCTCTCGCTGTACCACAGTTACGTCATTTCGAAGTGTTAAAAGAGACTTTGAACGATCAGTGTGGGTCTCTGATCATTAAACTGCCGTCACCTTACCGAGACAACTTTTCCCGGAAACTTTCGGATTTGCCGGCGTTGCAAATTATTCCTCCAGGCGACACGTGTTCCAATTCGAAGGAGGCCGCTCCAAGCATTCTTCACTTTCAGCATGACTTACTCATTATACTACTCAAGTACTTCCATTGATTGCCAGCAAGAATGATTGACCACTTGAATAACTAAGCAGCAAATATTGACATGGTTCTGGTATTTTTGAATTTAGAATGCGCTTCGGTTTGGTGGGAATTTTAATGCATTTTAAAATTAAAACGTAAGGGCGTCTCTTCAGAGGAAATTCTAGCAAGGATCCTCCATCTATATAGATAAACAACTGGATAGACTGCTTAACGCTGGGAAACTGAAGCCGTTGCCAGATGCCGTTAGTGGGATAAAAAATACGGATTGCCGAGGATTGCAAATAAAATGTTAGGTTGTACACAGCAGCAATGTCAATAGAAGACATTAATTAGTAACAATGTGCAAACAAATATATACTCTAAACACTTTACAAGGTTTTTCGCATTCCCATCCAACTATAAAAGTGAACTGTGATTGGCTAATCATCCCACCAGCTTCGCAATCCCCGGCGCGTTTTTCTCTTAGCATTGTCATTGGAACAGTCTATCCAGTTGTTTATCTATATCGATGGGATCCTTCCCTATACTCATTATATCTTCTAGTCTAGTTCATTTAGAAACTACTTGAAATTGTACAAAAATTATCACTTAATGAAACGACATAAATTAAGAACTTGAAAAGAGCTTTTTACATATTTTGTTTTATATTTAAAATCCTTACATCAATGGCTATACAGTGGCTCCATCTGCATTAGTCTTGTGCTTTTTTTAATTGTCATTTGTAAAATAAAGTACAGTAGAATCTCGATTAACCGACCTAATTCGGACCAAAGGTAGGTCGGTTAAGCGAAAATTCCGGATAAAAGAGAGTTGTAAAAAACAATAAAACAATAAAAAGTAAAGTTTATTGAATACAGGACTTTTAATGTTTTTTTTTTATGACATAATTGTTGGAAATGAGTTTTTGTTGCAATGATTTTGATAATCTTTGTTTCGCTGCTCTATCCAGGAGTCTTTTTGAATGCAATAGCTTAGTTTGATCTGCATCCGAAGGTTGCTCTAACCATGTCAGTTCTTTAGAAAAACAGTCAAAAGCCTCACCATTACTTATATAACTTTAGAGCAAGGGAAAAGATTACGGTTTAAAAAGGAACAAATGATTTATTACTCATTTGGGAGATTTTTGATGTCGACTGAATGATTGCCGGTTAACAGAAAGTTATGGATAAAGGAGGGACGGTTAATCGAGGTTCTACTGTATATTAGACGTTATTTTCGAATTTTTAATTTATGTCATTTCATTAAGTGATCATTTTCGTACCTACTCACTAAATTTCAAGATTTTGTGCAAAGTCGTTTCTAAATTAACTGGGCTAAAGGGTTGTAACAGTGAATATAAGGAATCCTTATCCTAAATGGAAGTTTGCCGGAGTCGCCATGTTGGATTGCGTGTGCCATTGAATAAGACGCCATTAGGAGGACTGATTAGAAGATTGATTTGTTGTTATGGTTAAATCATACGATAATTCTTGATAACAAAACAATTATTTAATGAAACTATAAACATTGTTACATGACATTACTTTCTAAGCTACTAAACTGAACAACATTAATGTCCAACAAGTTCTGAGGACTTCGTAGAAGGAGTTGTGGGGAATCATGTCTGGTGCACATGAATATTAGTAGCAGAGTATGAAACAGAGATGTTTCTTCAACTAAAATCAAATTGAAATGTGAAAAGGGCTGTATTATGTTGTTTCTTTACCACTTGGGGTACAGATCTTTTGCGATAGGGTGGGACAAATCTCAAGTTGGATTGTATGTATGACCAGGAACTAAATGTCTTCTGAGAAGAGTAACTCAATAAAACACAATATACTACTGTTCGAGATTTTTCATTGCGCTAGCCTTTGTGCGCATGCGCCAGAACATGTCGCCTCGAGGGCACCGAATTTTGGAAATTAAAGGCAATTTTTTTAAATAAAAACACATAACACTTTTTTTGTTGTAATGCGAAAATAAACTTTATTCCATTTTTCAGACTTACAAATTACAAAAGCATTATTGATTGTAATCTCTTTTGGATTGTTTTTCTGGTTGTTTTTTTTACTAAAAATTCTAGCATGTGTTTTCTGGATACTAGGGTTGCTCCATTCCTGTTCTGCGGTCTAACTGCTTTTCTGGAGGCTTCAGTGTTTAGCTTTACAATTAGTTCGACGGCTTGTGTGCATGAAGGATATTTAATAAAACCCTAGTCGTCCATTGGCACACAGTTCTGTATCATCTTCAAAAGTTCATAAAAACGGATCTCTCTGAGAAATAGAGGTAATGTTACATAACAAGTTTGCAAGTTAATGAGATCTGTGTAGTTTGTAGCTCCAAAGTTAACAGCAGGAATAGCGAATCTGTGAATTTAATTTTCATATGGGCTATTTTCCCTTGCTTTTGCTTTGATAATCAGCACAGCTGTAAGGCTCCTAATATCATGAGTTAAAATGAACGTAAGCAATACTTAACGTCCATTTGAATGGCTAGGATTTTATGAAATATCCTTCATGCACACAAGCAGTCGAACAAATTGTAAAACTAAACACTGAAGCCTCCGGAAAAGCAGTTGGACAGCAGAATAGGGATGGAGCAACCCTAGAATCCAGAAACCACATGCTACTATTTTTAGTAAAAAAAAAAAAAAAAAAGGCCAGAAATACAGTCCAAAAAAGATTACAATCAATAATGATTTTGTAATTTGTAAGTCTGGAAGTTGGAATAAGGTTTATTTTAGTATTACAATGAGAAAAGTGTAATGAGTTTTTAATTAAAAAAAATGCCTCCAATTTTCAAAATTCGGTTCCTTTGAGGCGGCAGAAGATATCAACGTATAATTCTAAAATTTATTACACTTGTTGATAAAAAACAGTAACTTTTAAGCATTACCGAAAAAGGATCAACGAAATCTGGGGTAATTTATTAAAATTCAATTAAGGTTTAACACACTTTTTAATGATGAGTCCACAACTTTTCCGCACTACCGCTTAACCCTTTCACGCTCAAGGGAAAATATCTTTCCCTTCTACAAAAATCGTTATCGATTGTTCAATTATTATTGAATCGATATTTTTTTTACTGAATGTCAAAATAAAACGTATGTCCAAGGCCGCAAGTGTGTTTCTGAACGAATAAAAAAAAAAAGTATAGAAAATAGGACACATAATAAATGTGTTATGTGCAATGTCCACTTGTGCTTCACAAGTAAACGAAATTGTTTCGTAGAATATCATAACTAACTATTTATTTTACTTTTCTGATAATTTTTATTATGTTTTTTATATTACAAAGCAATAAATACCGATATAATAAAACTAACTCTTCGTTTATTTACTTTTATGGTCCATAGGGAAAAATATTTAACATGAAATTATAGGAAACCTATACACCCTGCTATGTTTTTCTGGTGATATTCTCTTACTTTACACCCACAATAGCTAAAATATTGTGTTGTATTGGCATATTTAGTCTTGGACATCTTATGGTCCTGTAAGGGTTAAAGATCTAAGATACTTCGACATTTTCGACGCGGCCTACAATCAAAACATGTCAACTCATATGGTCCCCATTGACAATTTAACTAGCAAACTTCTTTGTCGTCTATATTTATTATGCTCCCATTTGTTTATATCTGTAAACATTCGCCACCAAATGTTTTTTCAACTTTTTATCACAATTTAAAAATGTATTTTGGTTTTTAATTAACTTTTAAAACGAGAGACATGACGGAGAAAAGACGTTTTGCCCCTTAACAATGACTTTTTACATAAAAAAAGTAAGGGTATTGAATAGCTTACATTCCTGTCATCCTTTAATAAATGATTCCGTGCAAAGCAATTGAGAAACTTAATCTTTGTCTTGTAAGAGGGGTGTATTATGACATGTTTTCTTTGCACAGCATGTATACTGTACTGCACATGCATAAAATTATCTTCTCCTTTGTCTGTAATAATTGACAGAACAATTTGAGAAACTTTCTTTGTTTATTTTGAAAATACCTCACCTAAGTGTTAAAACTAAATATTTAAAAAAATTAATGATAACAAGGAGTGAGATTTTTAAATAATAATGGAGCTTTAAGATTAGTTACAAGAATTTCCGACAGGTGGCGCTATAAAGCAGTCGCATAAAAATTTCTATTAAACTTAACCAACTCTTTTCATAATCGTACAGGTCTATAGTAGCAATTATATGAATTGAAACGTCTAAATTACAAGAAAAAAAAAAGTCGGTCAGAAATAAATAAAGCAGAGAACATGCACTATTTATAGAGTTCTAATTGAGAATATAGCATACAGCACCACCTGTTAGAAGCATTTTTAACTATTTTTCAAATTCTGTATCATGGTGGACATTGCGATCACCTCTAAGTAAATGTAGCATTTTGTAAAAATAAAATTTCCAAAATCTTCCAAAAAATCGCAGTAAAAAAATTTAAAATTCAAGAGACGTTCAAATAGTTATTAAACTATAGTAACTGCCTCAAAGTATTCATAATAATAGAAAAAAAAAATATGGTAAATAGCAGATACGAATAGACATTTCCAAGAACATCTCAAAAGAATTAAATATTATTTTACTTACTAGTCACAAGAATATCAATATAAATACAAGATAAATAAATCGTTAATTGAACACAGTAAATGCCATATAATCCTAATAACAGTTATGAAATTGAATTTCTCTGAACGTTTCGTGTGAACGAAGTATTATTCTACATATTAGTCACAAGGAGATCAATATAAATACCGAACAAATAGTTCTTTAATTGAGTTTTGGGTGACAAAAAGCTTCCACGAGTGGTAAATAATGCAGGGTTGTGTGTGAATAGAAATTTCCAGAATTTCCCTGAAAAACAGGCCTCACTAGCCACCTGAATAATAACGACCGCAATCTCAATGGACCGTTCAGAAATTCCTCCACCTCACAAAAGACCACTCCATTATTACAAAGGTAAATCGATCACTCGTCTCCTGCAGCTGCAGTTGTCCAAGGCAGCAGCTCCTCCACGAATATTAGGAGCCTCCTTTTATTCATAATACTTTATTTATCGAAGGATGGACCAAAGCACTCTGGTTCTGAGACTACTGCCGTAATATTTTGTGTCAGGTGTCTGTGTTAGTTAGCCTTTGTCCGAGGCTAATTTATTGCCATACGTTTCAGGTCTTTCTGGTGTGTGGCAGTCCTTTAGAGTGAGACTCGCCATCTATGGTTTAAAGCGAAACGTGTTGAAGGAAACTCGAATAATTGTGAGCAGGTACATATGTAACAACAGGTATATATTTGTATAATATGGTTATGCCACTTTCTACCAGCAGTTGCACTTCAATAGTTACAATTAAATATTTCAATGTACATCTGCATTAAACTGTAAGTTAGATAAATCTAAATTTAAAAGACACATAATTAATAATAATTTAGCTAACCACAAGATTGTTGGCCACAAAAGGATTATTTAAAAACTATGTGGTCCAGCGTTGTGTAGACCCTTCAATGTGTATATATCCTAACTTTTGACAGTTTGCTTTACTTTTAAGCAAGTTTCATTGGTATGCAAGCATAGTGTCGTTCCCATGCTAAAAAATATACGTATTATCCTCATTGATTCAATAATCAACTTCTTCCCTTCTCCAAGGTAATAAAACAAATACCAAAACATCACATCTTCCTCCTCAGTCCCTTTCGAGATATAACTCTCTTGAAATACAACCCAAGCCAACCGTGAATTCTTATAATACATCCTACATTTCCACTCTAATGTTGTAATTTTCAAAGTTTTACAAGTTTAAATTATTTCTTTAATATTCTATTTGTAAAACCTAAAACAAGATGGGAAAATTTAATTGTGTTTAAAATTTCATAGTTTTTCACGTATTGGAAATCATTTTCTATAGAGCAACATATATATACTCTTTGTTTTAATATCATAGAACGTGATGCTTATTAAACATGATGTTATTGGTGAAAAATTTTCATAAAAGGATTGGCCAACTGTATGCATTTACTCTATCTTTATGATTTGAGTCGTACAATTGCCGACCAAACGGTGTAGTGGTTAGCGTGCTAGCTTCTAGACCGCGAGGTTGCGGGTTCCGAGTCCCGTGTTAGGCATGGGTGTTTGTAAATGTATGTTGGCTTGTCTAATGACGAATGTTTCGGCGCATTATAGCCCTCGTGTTGCTGACGGCGCCAGATAATCTGAAAACAACCAACCAAGTTTTCATGGCTCGCGAGATTTTGAGCAACCATTTTCTTCAACCATGAGACTTGAAACTTTAAATCAGCTTTTCTGGAGAAAATAGAGAAAAACGAACTCTAATCGTTCTTTGCCTTCGACCTTCAATTATTTTAAAATATTAATGTACACAATTAACATCGAACAAATAATAAAAAACAATTTGTAATAGAAGATATTAATTTGATTTGATGCCATTTTTGATAGCAATTGAGTTTGGATACATTATGAAAACTACACAATTGATTAAAATATCGCCAATGCGTCTAATCAATAAGATAGTCTTCCTTGCATTTTATAGAGGATTGGTGGTTGTCATATGATTTACGGCGATTCGTCATTTTATTTTATTGTTCGATTAATATCTCATTGAACGATGTAGAAAATAATTCTTGTTTTTCATTGCTTGCATTAAGAAACCTTGCGCATTGGATAGAAATTCATACAAATCAATATTGTATGTGAGATTTAAAACTCTATATTAATAACTGTATATTATCAACTCTATATTAATAACTGTATATTATCAACTCTATATTAATAACTGTATATTATCAACTCTATATTAATAACTGTATATTATCAACTCTATATTAATAACTGTATATTATCAACTCTATATTAATAACTGTATTTTATCAACTCTATATTAACTGTATTATCAACTCTATATTACCACTGTATTATCAACTCTATATTACCAACTCGATAGTATCACTGTATTATCAACTCTATATTACTAACTCGATAGTATCACTGTATATTTAATAAATCTTTTCTGCAACGAAGGAAACATTTAAAAAGATTTTGGTGTACCATAATGATATCTTCCTCTGAGTGATTGATTTAAAGTACATACAAAGTGGTGAATTATTCCTTACAGCAAAAACCAACAAATTGAAATAGGATAATTTGGTTTCTATAAACTGTAGGTTCTTTTCCAAAAATATAAAAATAAAGTTCCAAATTTTCAACATATATGGCATTGGTAGTAATGTGAGGCATTTAAACATGTATAATATGCTTTATTAATATAAGTTTTCTTCTGTCAGATATTAATATGTAATTATCCCCAGACATAGTAAAACAAGGGAAAAAAATTTAATTACAATCAGAGTAACACCAATAATAATATCAATAAGTCAGCGTCATCTATATAATAATTGTTAAACTATATTAATCTTAAAATAATATAATCCATATACAAAAAGTTTTAAATATAAATCTTTATATGCATTGCTAAATTTTATATCCATTAAAACAGTGCCGTTTCTGTTGCCAGCGTGTGCCTGGTGTTGGCATTAAATTTTAAACATCAAAAACACTTTTATGAGCAAAATGGGCAGCAAACTACTTTTCAAAATTTATTTATTAAAAATGAACGTGAATTTATGCACTCACATCAAATATCTTTTATTTATTCTGATTTTAAAACAATTTTGACAACGGGAAAGAGTTTCTCTAATGATCGGTTAACTGCTATTTTAGCGCGATTGGATGACGGCAAGTTGATTTCTTAGTATTTCGTAAAAACGACCTTTTAGTGACAGTGCCAGCCCCAAAATTTGATAGAATGCATTGTCATCGACATCGAATCTGTGTGCCAAGTTTCAGCACGATCGGATGACGGCAAGGGGGTTAATTAGGTCTCCTCTGATTTGCCCGCCATCGACATACCCAGCCAGCCACCCCCCCACCCACGCCGATTAAACTGTATAGTGGTTAGCGTGCTGGCTTCTAGACCGCGAGGTTTGCGGGTTCGAGTCCCGTGTTAGGCATGGGTGTTTGTAAATGCATGTTGGCTTGTCTAATGACGAATGTTTCGGCGCATTATAGCCCTCGTGTTGCTGACGGCGCCAAATAATCTGAATACAACCAACCAACCCCCCCACACAAACTCCCATAAAATGGAAGTTATTATAAAGGATATAAAAATTGGAAAATTCTTTAAAATATCCAGAGCTTTTAAAATCGTAATCTAATCAACTAACATTGGATATTTTTAAAAGTAGTCATCGACATTAGGCCAAGCCAGCATATCGAATATCTAGATCACTTCTGCTAGAAGGCCATCATATGCTGAGATATCAATATAGTAAACTCTGATCTAAGTCGGTAAACACATGCATAATTATTCAGATATTTAAATGAATTCATGTCACAATTATTCCAGCAACTTACTACCGATGTTCAATAAGGGTAATTTTGAGCTTTTGATTGAGGATTGCAATGATTTGAAGTACTCAGGATTGCTTAGGAAATTCCAAATAATTTATTATCTGTGGGATAATATGAAATATATTATGTGATAAATATGCAAAGAACACATTTTTATAAAATCTTTCAAAGTGGTTGCATATTCTCCACAACTTTAGTAAAATAATAAACAGTTTTATAAATAATCTCCTATACAAATAATTCTTGTTATATATCCTTAAGTGCAAATAAACATTGGTCGCATAAATAAAAATGTAATTTAAATAACAAACTGTGGTAGATTTCAGCGAGTATTTTAACCTTCTGAACAATGTTTGTTCGCTTTAAAATAATTTCTAGATGAAATTTTTGCAAGATAATGGTAGCATTTTCTTTTATTTGTTTAAAGTAGTTTTTTATTCTGAATATAAATTTCAAAATGCTAAGTTCATTATTATAAGAATCGTATTCTTGCCACGTGGAACTTCATTTAAACAGCGATAACTAAAGTTTGATATATTATTTTTGAAAAAAAAAAAAATATCTATTAGATGTTTTGATCAATCAGGAATGATTTAGAAAGAAAATACATTTTTCCGGATTTTTAAAAACAAAAGTTTTTAGAAAAACTGTGATTTTTTTTCTACTTACAAAGTTAAAAAAAAAATTCTATTAAAAAATCTGTATGTTCTATATACTCGAGGGAGGGTTAAAACATTAAGAATGATATTACAAGTAATTTTCAACAACAATTTCTTTTCTTGGCCTATTGAGATTTGATTAATCACTGTTAAAATTATGCTAATTAACGAGTGAAGTGTAGTTAGCTAAGTAATATTTGAGTAAAACTTATTTTTTACTGTAAATATCAATACTAATTATGTACTTTGAGATACAAGAAATCAGATTTTTAAAATGATAATAAAAATAGTTCAAGTGTGTAATATGTATGTGCAATTTAAGAAATTATTCAAAATCAAAGAGTATTTAATTCTTCCGTTATGCATAGGATTGATGATTGAATTGGATTTGGTACCTAAAATTTACAATTCATCATTTTACAGTTTATTATAGTGTATCAAAATTTAAATTCATCCCTTTAAAAAAAAAATACCTCATTTGTAATAGTATATAAACTAGAAGTATTTTTAATAATTTTTTGAAGACAAAATGGATAAGTTTTAGTGTCAGTAAAGTATTCTTTAAAATGCGTTTTTCTCAAAACTGCAGTTTTCAATATTTATGTACCTTCTTTTTCTCAGAAACTCCTCAAACTATCTTCGTAAAATGTTTATCTCGTATTCCTTTTATGTATCTGCATATACTAAAGCGAGATTTTGTTGTTATTTAAAAAAATATTTTCTTTTGTTTCGGCTTATTTAGACAAAAATTTGAATGACTTTCTAACATATGCGAGTGAATTTCGTGAACAATCATTAAACAAAAGTAACTGTATCAAAAGCTAACTTCAGTAGAATAACAAGTGTCAGCTAAATGCACTGAAAAGAAAATTGGACTTCTATGTTCTTCTAGACCTTCTGAAAAATGTACATTAAATATGCCAAATTAGCATTACGGTATTGAGGGTAGCCTACTCTCCTGAATAGTAATAGACTGAGAGGCAATTTTTGGACCCCATCTAACATCATTCTGAATTTTTTATAGAAATTAGAAAAGAGTAGATTACGAATCCACTGGTCTGCCGTGGCAAAAATGGCCGAAACTGATCAAAAATCGACTTTTAATAAGTTGAACTAAATACAATTACCAAATGCGCCATAATTTGCCAAATAATAAGCATTTTTTTTTATTTGGTAACCCTCCCTCTAATTTTCAATTAAGAACGATTCAGATATCTGGCGACGGTCTACTTGCATCTATTAAAAGGGAGCCAAGTAGGCAAAAAAATATTTCGTCACTTATGACGTAACTGATGTTGCCAATTTGGCTTACTTTTAAAAGATATAAGTTTTCCGAGCCAAAGATCAGAAATCGTTTGCGCTTTTTCTCATTGAAAATCAAAATGAAGTGGGTTGCCAGACGAATAAATTTGTTCTATTTTTGGGAAGTTATGACATATTTGGCAATTGGATTTTAGTTCAACTAATTCCAAGTCGGTTATTGATCAGGTTCGGCCATTTTTGCCACGGCAGACCAGTGGATTCCTAATCTACTAACTTTTCTCTAATTTCTATAAAAAATTCAGAATGATGTTCGATGGGGTCCAAAAATTGCAGTCGCCTCTCGGACTATAATAAAAATTTTATGTGTCAAATCGAGTGTAACTTTATAAATACTACTATATCTTCTACATAACATTATTTAAATAAAGTTGTAGCGAAAAAGTTGATGATATGTGGTTTAACATATTTTTATACTCTTGTCACCAGGTCTTTTTGTATCCTTCAAAACAAAATAAAAATGGTTCAAAATAAACATTGCATTTGTGAGGAGTTGAGATAATATTTTAGGATTTTCTTTGGTCCCTGAATTTACTTTAGTAATTGTGATGTATTACTTTCCATTTCAATATTTATACAAGTTAAAAGGATTTCTTTTAAATTTGCATAGAATTGAATAACATGGTAATCGATATCTTCCATTTTGTTGTATTTAACACACTTATTGGGGGGGGGGGGGGAACCTCTTGTTTTTATCCCTAATTTTTTCGTGGTCTTTTTCTGCCTATTTGATTAGGTATATGAAAGATCACAATTAAAAAAAAAATTTTTTTTTTTCAAGAAACTGAAAATCTATAGAATTTTTTATTGTTTTTCATTAAAGTTTCACCCTTTTGCAATGAGAAAATTTGCTGTCGGGGGTCTTGTTGTTTAATTATATTAAGTCAATAACTTACTAAATAACTCTTTAATTCAGTTACCCCAGGAAAAGTAATTTCGTTACTTAATTGGTTTTCATCTCTTTAACGAAAAAAAATAATGAATAGATAAAAAAAAAATTAAAAAAATACGTGGTAGAAGATATCATTATAAAAAAAACTAACTCTCGTCTCCTTGGTAACCACTTATAAAAAAATAAGTAGAGAATTCATAAATATACAGGAATTTCATTATTTCACCACAGCTCCGAGCTCCGAATTTATTTTAATCTTTGTTCGATGAAAATGCAGAAACAATAAGGAAGAAAACGCCACGAGCTGCAAAAAAAAAAAATTAGCGCTAAATACTTAGTTTTATATTTATGTGCGAGTTTGAAAACTAACACCTTGTGAGTTTCGGTGAGTGCTTTTTGATGCATTCTTTGAAGGTGCTTTAAATTAAAGCAGCGTACTTTTATTATAGAATTCATAAATAATATAACCCATAAAAACAAAATTTTAATATAATTCCTTTATATGCATTGCCAATTTTTATATTCATTAACAAAGGCTACGTTTCTAGTGTCAGCGTATGCTTGGTGGTGTTCGCATCTGATTTTAAATAATAAAAACAATGTTAACAAACAATATGCAGTACACTACTTTTCAAAATTTATTCATTCAAAATGAACGTGGGTTTATACGCTCGCATCCAAATGTGTTTGATTTACTCTGATAACAATAGTTTTATTATTTATCAAACCAATTTTGACAACAAGAAAGCGTTTCTTAAAACGATCATTTGTATGCTGTGTCAGCGCGATTCATAACGGCAAGTTGGTTTATTAGCATTCCGTAATAGCGACCTTTTAATAACAACCTCCAAAATTTGATATAATTGTTGCGTGGATGGACTTGAAGCCAAAGCAGATCAAAACTTGCAGAAATTTATTCCAATATAACTATTCGCAGATTCTCTTACAACTCCGGAACTTCTCGTTCTAGTAGACTTAATACAGCTCTTTTCACAACAATAGAGCAGCAGTTAAAAACTTGACAACACAACTACTAAAATCGCCGAAAAAGACAATGCAATACAGTTCGCTTTGGAACTACTCTGAATGCTCACTGAGACTCAGTATCTCAACTCAGTAATTCAAGTCAACAACGGACTCAACTCAACTCATTCGGCCGACTTATATAGGAGTCAAACCTTCTTGAGACTTCTAGAGGTAGATATTTGGAGAACTTTCCAGATCATAATCGAAAAGTCCTATAGATGTACATGGGAACCGAAAATTTCGTTAGTCGCCAACTTGGCTCTATCTCGCCAATTTGGCGAGATTGCCATTACCATAATGTTAAAAGCCCTGCTCCTTAAAACTCGCTTCCCAGAGTTATACCTCTGTAAAACTCGTTATCAAGTATTAAGACATACATTGCGGGGAAGCAAACTAAAGACGAACTATTGCACTGCCTTATGCGAGATGTACATAAGTTTTCCTATTTACAAAATTACCACTACGAAATATTTACAAATACACAAAAATTCGTAACAATATAAACGTTCTGATGTCATACAGTTAGTACAGTGTCCTCCACAAAGTTTCAGCCAGGTTGGATGACGGCAAGGGATTGGACCGTAAAGGTTGAATTTTGGTTGCAAGTTTTTTCTAACTAGAGAAGTAAATTACATTTTTGTTGCTTTTATGTTTATAACAGTCGTGTTTCACTTATCGCTATTACTAATATATTTATATAAATGTTGAATATTGACGCAAGTTAATGCAGTGTGGTGAACGTCAGGATACTCACTCTTGAGCAGTTGAACACGTTTATTTAGGTATAAGTTAACATGAGGAAGGGATTAAAAAGTTACGTTATATCAGAATGAGAAATATCCAAAGAATGAATGGCGTGCCGTCCATTGTAACCACCATTATATGGAAGAGTGGGAATCGTGTTGATCTTAACACCAAAGGTGAGTTGAGTTTATAAGCAGTCTACGCAAAAACGAGCAAAACTGAATACTATTTATGCGACAACATGTATAAAAAACACTGACACCACAAATCTCATACAAGTAGTAGAGCCGACCAAACGGTATAGTGGTTAGCGTGCTAGCTTCTAGACCGCGAGATTGCGGGTTCCGAGTCCCGTGTTTAGGCATGGGTGTTTGTAAATGTATGTTGGCTTGTCTAATGACGAACCCTCGTGTTGCTGACGGTGCCAGATAATCTGAAAACAACCAACTCATACAAGTAGCCTGGTGTGGGCAGCTAATGAATGAAGTTATTGAAATAATTAAAAATAGGATTACGTGCTTTGAAAATATGTAATAAATTAATGTCGATTCTAAAAAGAGATAACAATTACATTTATGTACAGGTCACCATAACAGATTCATAAAGCACTATATTGATGCGAAACTGAAGTATTACAAGTCTCTTTGGCTCAGTGGTATAAAACGGGATACAAAACAGAAGATTTCGGGTTCGATCCTTGCCGTTAAAATTAGAGTTTACTTGTTTTTTATATTTATTGTTATTTACAGAAGCTTCTGGTATGTTCATTTTACGTTATTTACTTTATAGTTATTTCTAGGAAATATCTAGAACCTTCTCTGTGGAATACGAGGATTGCTATTTATATTTCTGGCCTTGGGATCAGTAAATGTTGCCAGTCAACCGCTGACTTCTGCAAATGATAATTTGAGAATCTTAATCACAATTTCTTTAGAACTTTTTGTCATTTTAAGGTGATTTGTGTTGTTTACAGTAAATTGAAAAATTCATCTCGGACAAAAAATGGAATTGACTCACGAACATTTTCGTGCGATTATTTTTCTTAACTTTCGATGTGGATTATCAAGGCAAGAGTGCTTCGATGAATTTAACTCTTTTTGATCAGTGATAAAGCACCATCCTACTGTCATAATGAATACTGGAAATACATAAAAAAAACTGGCATAATGAATTCAAATGTGGTCGACATTTCCTCCAGGACGAATTAATTGAAGGTCGTCCAAAATCGGTTGCTGTTCCAGAAAATATCTATGTTGTGCATGAACTGATAAATAAAGATCGTATGTGACATACTGTGAGACTTTGGCATCTTTGGGCATTAGTATAACAAGCATCAATGAGATATCACATGAACATTTGGCCGTAAAAAAATATGTATTCGGGTTAGTTCCCGCATAATCTAACAAACGCTCAAAAGAAGGCTCGTGTCGTTGAAAAATACATTCAAGGTACATCAAAAGCTGTGCATATCATCTACGCAGGTGACGAACCATAGATCTGTGTATATGATCCCGAAACAGAACAGCTATGGGTTTTCCCAAGATGAGTCAAATCTAACAAAAGTGGAAGAAGCATATCGAAGCATATGGTT
Source organism: Linyphia triangularis (assembly GCA_963978545.1). Taxonomy (NCBI): domain Eukaryota; kingdom Metazoa; phylum Arthropoda; class Arachnida; order Araneae; family Linyphiidae; genus Linyphia; species Linyphia triangularis. Next base: position 2,168,292 of record OZ021727.1, on the reverse strand, counting down.
GCCTGTTTCTCCGGCATTGTTAGTCATGTGGCGACACTGATGTTAGAGCCATCGATATAGATAAACATGGATAGACTGCTCCATTGTCAATGCAAAGAGAAAATCGTGCCGGAAATTGCGAAGCTGGTGGGAAGATTAACCAATCACAGTTCACTTTAATAGTTGGATAGGAATGCAAAAAACCTTGTAAAGTGTTAGAGTATATATTTTTTTGCACATTATTACTAATTAAGGTCTACTATTGACATTTCTGCTGTGTGCAACCCAAAAATTTATTTGCAATCCTCGGCAATCCGTATTTTTTATCCCACCAATAGCATTTGGCAACAGCTTCATTTTCCCACCGTTAAGCAGTCTATTCAGTTGTTTCTTTATAACGATGGTTAGAGCAACGCAGAACGGTCCATTCTGAATGGTACACGACTATTTGTTTGCTAGAAGTCATCGAAGAAATTCGAAAAAAGCAGGTGAAGAGGCGAATCATTCTTTCACCACGATAATGCGAGATCTCACACATCGGCTCAAACAAAGGATTTTTTGACCGGCCAAAACATCGAATTGATGAGTCATCCACCGCATAAGCCAAGACTTGACACCCAAAGACTTTTTTATTTTTTTATTTTTATTTCCGCTCATCAAAAATAAATTACATGTTCAACAATTTTCGTCGCCCGAAGAAGCGGTTAATGTATTCAAAACACATGTTTTAGAGGTACCTATAGATTGGTGTGTAAAAAGTGCTTCGAAAATTGGTTCAAACGCATTCAAAAGTGTATTGATCTTCATGGAAAATATTTTGAAAAATAATAAAACCAGTTTCGATCGTAAATATTTGTGTTTTCATTGTTTGGCCATAAATATAAATAGAAACCCTCGCATAAGTGATTCATTATAAGTGAGTAGTTCTTAGTCTTTTCAGTTGTGTAATTTGTTCGCCCCAACAAACTCGCTTTAAAACTTAACACTAGCCCCTTTATGTTAACGTGAAAATATCGTTACACACATTTTCTATGTATAATTTAAAATTGTCACGTATTTCTTTTAATGTTCTATTTTATTTTATGTGTATAATTTTGGTTAGAAAAAAGGTGGCAGCGTCTAAATCAATGGTGAAAGTTCGAGGCATTTCCATCAAGTGATTGGTTAGCTGGATTCTGCTGGAGATTTCTGAAGCGAGACTCTTTAAAGAGGCTAAAAATGGAATCGCCAGATTAGTCGAGTATCGTTTGCTATTCGGAAAGCGTCGGATCTTTTGTTTACTTTCGCAGTGCTTGAATTATCGCTGTGTTCGAAGTTGTATGTACCGTAGCTTATATTGAAGCTTGATAGCAATTGCTCTTATTATTCGGAGAAGTTTCGTGAGCCTTTGATAGCAAAATAAATTATAGTTTTTATTTAGTAAAAATAGCGCCATCATTTTCTCTAAGAAAATTCATAACAAAATTAGTTAATATACGTTCATTTATTAAGGGCATACTTGTGTTTTGGTTCATTTAAAATTTATTGCGTATTAGTTATTTCAACTTTTATTTTACACCAGTTTATCGTTTAAACTATGTAACAATGTTACTATCTCAAGTAATTTATGTACAATTTATTCAATTAGTCTTCCCACCAATTGAACCAATGCATTACCATAAAATTAAGAGCGTACAAATACGAACAAATTAACGACTAATGAATTTTTTATTGATTTCGATTCAATTAAGGCCGGCTTTACATTTTAAATTTCATCAAAACCGTGGAAACTAATTTATCTATATACAGGACTTAAAGGCAATTAGCGTTATCATGAATGCTTTTCAAAACGACATTTACAAATGCTTTTAATACATTTTCTCATTCAAATGAAATGTAGCGTAAATTAGCTTCAATTGTGCTTTCGCGCGTGTCAGCCGAATTGTCAGTTAGCCCTATCTTTTTGCCTGGAAACGTTAAATTAACAAGTGATCGAATTTGAAACTATTTTTTTTTTTATAGAAGAATCCCAAATAATCCCATACGTGAACATTTAAAATATTTTCTAGACAGTTCACCCAAAACACTCAAATTTCATAATACATCAGAAGTGTATACTTTTAATAATGTCGAAAAAAAATTTATATTTTTATGGATTGTCTCAGAGAATCATGACGCAGTTTCTGCTAAATGAAAACTATAATTTATTCTTCTTTTGAAGGCTCCCAAAACTTCTCCGAACAACAGAAAAATTGCTATCAAGCTTCAATACAAGCTACGGTACATACAACTTCAAACACAGCGATAATTCAAGCACTACGAAAGTAAACAAAAGATCCGATGCTTTCCGAACAACACTCGATAGTCGACTGATTTGATAACTCTATTTTTCGCCTTCTTTTATAGTCTCGCGGCAGAAACTTCTTTTCAAAACTCAACCAACCAATCACGTGATGGAAAAGCCTAAAAATGTCCCGATTGATTTAGATGTTGCCACCTTTTTTTTTAAACCTGTATTATCACTGTTAGCAAATAAAATAAAATGAAACGAAATAGAACTTCATATGAAATACGTCGCTATTTACAATTCCATGCAGAATAAAATACGATATTATAGAACTTTAAAATACATACGTGACTGTTTACAAACAGAAAATTTGAGTAACAGTATTAATAATTTATCCTTATTTAGTTTCGCCGACTCCCTTACAGAGCAGTCCATCTGATGACTGTAGGATAAGCGCTTTACATGCTAAAGGTTCTTATGGGTTAGACATGGATGTTTGTTGTGGTTCGGAATCCACATTAAGCTGTAAATTCAGGCATACTATTAGTCGTTATTGTGCATCATAATAGGTGGTTGAGCGTACAAACCAAATAAACACCGGTCTTATGAACTTAATTCTAAAGAAACTAAAAAAAAAGTAGTTTTTATGTTTAATTATCAAAATTTAAAACTTTAGAATGCAAATTTAATAATAACCATTAATCAATATCATGCCTAGTCACCTATGCCCTATCACAACAGTATACCTAGTCGTTGGAATACACAACATTTTCATGTACGTGATAGCCATTAATGTTTGGACAACAGTTTTTCTTTTAAGTTCTCCCGGAATGCATTCCCCTTTTGGATTGATCTTGAATAACTTTCCGGTCCGTTTCAACCCTCGCATAGCTCTTCTCTCCATTTAACCAATAATATAACCCATAAAAATAAAGTTTTTAATATAAATCCTTTATATGCATTGCCAATTATTATACCCATTAACGCAACTCCGATTCTGTAAACAGCGCATGCTTGGTGTTTGCGTCTAATTTTAAATATGAAACACATTTATATCGGGAAAATGTACGGCAAATTATGTTTCAAAATGTACCTATTAAAAATTAACGTGAATGTATGCACTCGCATCCAAATATCTTTTATATATTCTCATAAAAAAAAAATTGACGACAGAAAAGTTTCTTCAGTTGTCGGTAAAAGGATATTTTAGCACGATTCGATAAAGGCAAGTTGGTTTATTAGTAGTCCGTAAATACGAAATTTTAGTGTCAGTGGCAGTCGCCAAAATTTGATAGAATGCATTGTCATTGACATCGAAATTATCAGCCCTATTAGATGACTGCAAGGGGGTTAATTACATCTCCGCGGTCATCAACAAACATCCCCACAAGCATACATACAAAATCGAAGTTAATATAAAACATTTAAAAAAAATCCGTTTAGTGTTGCTCCGTAAGAAGGTTTTCATTGCGAAAGAACCCTTAAATAAAATGAGGAAACTAACATCAAGGTATTCAAAGATCCTTGTTTTCTTTCTTTGAAAAAAAGCAAAAAAAAAAAAAAAAAACACGCTTAATCGGTATCGCTTCATACAAATTACTTCACTGAGCAAGAATCGAACAAACAACTTTAATTTTCATGCGTTGTTTATTTCCACATTGTGTTGATCCTTCTTGCCCGAAGCTATTTGGATGCAGGTTCATTTTACTGTTTTTATTTTTCGAAGATATATCATTCAAAGATCCTAAAACGCAAGTTGATTTGGAAAAAAAAAAAAAAAGTCGTTTTGTCGAGGAATTTGTTTCCACGTCAGTTTGGATTTTAGCTTTGAATTATGTAAGTAACAGAAACAGAAAATTTACATGTTTCTTTAATGTATATTTCGATTTAAAACATTTTAACCTTTAACAGTTTTTTTTCTTGACAATATTGAGTAAACATTTTACCCCCTTTCCCCCTCAAAAAAAAAAAGTTTTAAATATAAAGCCTTTATATTCATTACCAATTTTGATGCTTGGTATTTGAAACTAATTTTGAATAATAATATCTCTATCAGAAAAATATGTGGTAACCAACTTTAAAATTTTAAACCCTTTTAAAATGCTTGTGAATGCACAAATTCACATCCGGATGTATTTTTTATTTATTCTGATTAAAACAATTTTCTTATTTATTTTATTTACAATTTTGGCATCAGGAAAGAGTTTCTTCAATTGTCGGAAAATACTATTTTAGCATGATTGGATGATTTGTTCCGTAAAAGCGACCTTTTTAGTAACGGTGACATCCCCCAAAATTTCATAGAATGCATTGTTATCGACATCGAATCTATATGCCAAGTTTCAACCCGATTGAATGACAGAAAAGGGGAAATTAGGTCTCCGCAGATTCGCCCGCCATCGACATGCACAGTAGGGTGGGCCAAAAATGGGCCAAATTTTTTTTTCTTTCGAAATCGTTTTGGGAATAGTGCGGAAAAGTTGCTTAATGGGTCAATTAGAACACACACAAAATTTCGTAAATTTTACTCAATATCTAGCCGCGCCCCTCTGGCACTGAATATGTAAAAAGTGACCAAAAAAATGCACTTTCAAGCCATTTTTTAAAAATTTTGGAAGTTTTTTTTTTAATTTTTTTTATTTTTTCGACTGGCGTTGGTATAGCATGGACTAGTTGCCTAATGTATCAATTGGAACACACACAAAATTTCGTCCATTTTGCTCAATAATTAGCCACGCCCCTCTTGCTTTGAACAAAAATGTACTTAAATGTCGTAAAATCGTAACAGATTCGACTTTAGGTGAAATAAAAAAAAAAAGTTTTTTTGAAATTGGTCTTGGAATAGCGTAAAAAAGTTACTTAATGGGTCAGTTAAAAAGCACAACCAATTTCGTTAATTTTGTTCAATTTCTAGCCGCGCTACCTCTGGCATTGAACATGTCCAAAAACACACAAAAAATTCAGTTTTAAGCAATTTTTATGAAATTTTTTTAAATAATTTTTGAAAAATGGCATTGACATAGCATAGAATAGTTGCCTAATGTGTCAGTTAGAGCATACAAAAAATTTAATCCATTTTCTCAATATTTAGCCGCGCCCTTCTTGCTATAAGCAAAAAAGTGTCTGAATGTCACAAAATCGTAAGATTGGACGATAGGGTGGTTAAAACACGGTCGGTTAAACACACACAAAATTTCTTCAATTTCGTTCAATATCAAGCCGCGTCCCTCTGGCATAAAAAATGTCCATGGTGTACTTTGACCAGTCGATGAGATCAATGGCATAAAGTGGAGTTCGGTAGGCTATGAAAAAGCGTACCTATGTATAATATACATCGGTACCGAAAATCCAACCGATGAGCTTCGTATATAATCGTTAAGTTTGTGATTCTGGTTTATGCACCAAAGTGGCTCGAGATAAAAATAAAACCACATTTCACGGTGGGGCTAGGCATCTCTGGAAGATTTCTCTTTCAAGGAAGTTGCCTAAAATTACAGACAAAAATAATTTCAAGCAATGCATATTTTGCCCATCCGGAAAATATGCTAGTACCAATGCTAACGGATTCTCAGTATCATATCCGGGAATTAGCAGTAAGGTGAATCCTGAACATCAGGAATAAGAAATCTGAAGACCTACGCTTTTTCAAACCTATTGAAATCAAATTTAATGCCTTCGATTACATTAATCTTATCGACTGGTCAAAATACACCATAACACAACCTTCACTTACAATGTGTACAAAAGATGAAGAATCGGAATCTAGGGGAGCCATTAGATTCCGATCAAAATGGATGAAACTTTTTGTGTGTTCTAACTGACCCATTATGCAACCATTCTGTGCTATATAAATGGTTTTTTTTTTTTTTTTAATTTAAGTAATCGCTCAAAAATTGGCTTAAAAGTGCATTTTTTTAATGGTATGGGCATTTTTTATGCCAGAGGGACGCTCTAGATATTCAACAAAATTGACGAAATTTTGTGTGTGTTTTAACCGACCCATTAGGCAACTTTTCCATGCTATGTCAAGACCAATTTAAAAAAAAAAAAAATTGATCCACCCTAACGTCCAATCTTACGATTTTGTGACATTTAGACACTTTTTTGTTTATAGCAGGAGCGCGGCTAAATATGGGGCAAAACTGACCAAATTTTGTGTGTGTTCTAACTGACACATTAGGCAACTATTCCATGCTATGCCAATGCCATTTTTCAAAAATTATTTCCAAAAATTTCATAAAAATTGCTTAAAAGTGCATTTTTCGTGTGTTTTTGGACATTTTCAATGCCAGAGGGGAGCGGCTAGAAATTGAACAAAATTGACGAAATGTTTTGTGCATTTTAACTGACCTACTAGGTAACCTTTTCACGCTATTCGAAGACCGATTTCGAAAAAATATTTTTTTATCCCCCATAACGTCACATCTGTTTCGATTTTGCACATTTTTGTTTAAAGCAAGAGGGGCGCGGCTAAATATTGAACAAAATGGACGAAATGTTGTGTGTGTTCTAATTGACCTGTTAGGCAACTTTTCCGTGCTATTCCCAAAGCGATTTCGAAAAAGTTTTTTCGTCCCCCCTCCCCCCCAATACACAGCTACCCACACACACATACAAAATTCAAGTTATTATAAAAGATTTAAAAATAAGTAAATTTGTAATCAATAATTTTGTAGTAAAATCGATTATATAAATATAAATCAGCAGACAAAACTGTTACAAGTATTGAATTTCATAATTTATGATAACTTTTAATTATGACAAAAAAGTATTTGCTATTTGAAATATTGCGAACGAAAACGGAAGTTAAATAGTCGGGCAAATTATATTGGATTGGCGTAGAAAAACTAGGAGTGTGAAACATCGCCAAAGTTTCAATCGCACTATAATATTGGTCATTGTTTTAAAATTTATTTATAGTGTTGTTTACAGTTTTCATATTTTTACTCATTTAAATAAAAATGGCCAGTTTTTAGATATTTTTGGCAATAATTTTTGCATTGATAAACCCCCGGAAAAATGTCGAAATTGGCGATGTTATTCGATAGACATTACATTGTCCTTTTTTATACTTGAAACAAAACAAAAAAATAATCGCTGATGGGCGACGCTCATGGGCTGGGAGATCTTTGTTAAAGGCACTCGTTTTTCAACTTTTTACGCTTTTATCCCATTTCTTCAGGAATTTCGGAGGCCGGGCCAATTAGAATACTTTTTTACGCATTAGCCCAAGATTTTAAAACAAATCGTTAGGGCCGTTTTTTAGGAAATGCTGGGATAAAAAAGAAAAAGATTTGTTCATGATTTCAAGCTTATGCGCTTGCGCAATTTTGACGAAAACCATAATGGTACGTTCCATGGCCACCACTAATCAGCACACAAAATTTGCGCATTGTAGGTCAATTTTTTCGGGAGTTATACTGAACACAGACATATATACATACACACAGACAAAACCAATTTTCTTGACCACTTTCTTGAGATCACTGTGTTTCAAAATGTGAAGAAAAACAACTTTTTTTTTTTGCTTGCCCAAATGCTATACTTTCAACACCCTATGTAAACATATGGGCCAAAAGAGAAAAATGCCAAAAGTCAAAAGAGTTTGACGTTATAGGTGGAATATTATTTGAGGTCCTAACACGCAGATGATAAGATAGAAAAGAAAAATAGAATAGCGATGCTATTGTATCGGGAGAGTGTTCTTTATCTTTTGAAGAACTCTGTCGCTGAAAATTAAATTTGTTATTCACGAATAATGTAAAAATTATTTAAAATTGATTAATCTAAAAATCCATTTACTCTCTCGCATTAAATAAAATGTAATACATATTAATTAGACATATTAATTTAAATTACTTATTAAAATTGGAAAGTGATAAACATTTTAAACATATTGAAGTAATTATTGTTAGAAATAAAGCGATGTAATCTAATTATGCGAAGGACTTTTCGTGGTTCTGATGAAACAACATTTGTGAAAATAGAAGAAAATTGCATGTCTTGTGGTACAAAAACAAAAAGTTTAATTTTCTGAAAGACAACAGGGAATCGATAGTAAACTTAATTAAGTTTAATGCTATAATGAAAGAAAATGCTGTTGTGAAGGTTAACAAAAGTATGTAATGAAAGTCAATGAAAAAAGTTGTATCGGAATTTAATGAGAGTGTTGGGATGAAAGTTACAGAGAATGTTGTGTCGAAAAGTAACAAAAGTAAAGTGACGAATTGTGGGAAATGGAGCCAAACACTGTTTAACAAATGAATTGAAGACACTCAAGATAAATATCGCAGATACTTAAGAAAAACTTAAATGCTGAAATTAAAGAAACTCAACATATTTGTTGAACTTAAGACCTTGAACTGAAGAGTTACATCAACTGCAAAGTCAGAAAAGACCTAAGGATAGTCTTCACCTCAAGTGTGGAGATTTTTATACAGTAGAACCTCGATTAACCGACTTAATTCGGTCCGAAGATAGGTCGGATAAGCGAAAATGCCGGATAATAGAGAGTTGTAAAAAATAATAAAAAGTAAATTATTTTCATTTATTGAATGCAGGGCTTTTAATGTTTTTTTTTTATGACATAATTGTTGGAATTGAGTTTTTGTTGTCGTAATCTTGATAATCGTTGTTTCGCGGTTCTATCCCGAAGTCTTTTTAAAAGCAAGTGTTCAGTTTGATCTGCATATGATTATTGTTCTAACCATGTCAGTCCTTTTGAAAAACGGTCAGAAGCCTCACCATTACTTATGCAAATTTAGTGTAAAGGAAAATATTCCGGTTTTAAAAAGGGCAAATGATTTATTACTCATTTAGGAGATTTTTGATGTCGACTAAAGGATGGTCGGTTAACAGAGAGTTCCGGATGAAAGAGGGACGGTTAATCGAGGTTCTACTGTATTTACAAATTAGGGTCCCCAAAATACAAGAGATTAAGTTAATGATTCGCTTTACAGATCTCAATTTTTTTTTTTTTTTTTTTTTGGGTGTTTAAATTTAGAACTGAAAATGCAAATTTATGATGCCTTGTTTATTGATAGATGATAGAAATCAAATAATAATCGACCTCGCATTTTTAAGTAAAATACAAATGTTTCTAAATCCTTTTATTGACTTGTGTGTCTGTAGCGGACACATTTTCAGAGACCTAATTAACTCACTCGTCGACATCCAATCGATCTAAAACTTTTCGGATAGAGTCGATGAGAATGCATTCTATCAAAACAAAACCAAGAGTTAGTCCATGAGACGAAAAAGATGATTTTTATTTTTGTATGAAACCTCAATTTGAGCCCAAAATCCCTTATATAGGTTGTAATTGCACACAAAGGTTGGCAATGCATAGAAAGGATTTATATAAAAAAAATATTGCATTTACGGGTTAATTTAATTGTTTATTTCTGAATAACATTTGGGCTTTGCATTGGATTAAATAACACTAGCATACACCACTCGTTTTCGTCTCAGATTTTAGTTAATTTATCGATACTAAAAATAATATTTTGTTATTCTTTTTAAGGGAGTTCAGTGGGCTTCAAATTTCAAAATAATCAATTTCGTGATTTTTGAATATCTTTAAATTCCAAACTATTCTGCTTCTTTTTAGATTTAGTTTCGGTCCGTTTTTCTTTTAGTTTCTGAGAAAAGTTGGTTTGAAAAGCGAAAAACAACGCTTGCCATGCCATAATTTCGCATAAAAATGCATCTATCTCAAAACGTCACTTTTCAAACTTATATATACTTACTGCTACTAAGTTATAAAATTTTCTCCATAGTTGCCTTATATCAAATATTAATCTGAGGTTAACGTTTTAGAAAAATGTATTTTTTTTTTTTTTTTTTGCTAACCCATTGACGGTCATGCACGTATATATACGTCTTAGGATCCCCAGTTTTTCTAGCAATACACAACATTTTTAAGTTTATAAATATAATTTAAAATAAAATATATTTTAGATATTTTTATTAGGTTGATAGTCTATAACCTATCTAAAACAAAACAAATAAAAAATAATTAAAAACAATTATGTATTTGAATTAGAAATATAATTTAAAAATTATTGCAGGGAAAACAACTGGGGAATTTTGCCCATTCCCATGACCGTCAGTGGAAAAATATGATTTTCAGACATTTTTGGTGTATTTCCATTTGAGATTTTTTTTTAAAAAACCCAAGCAAATATACTCTCTCAAGAGATGGTTCAAATAATATTCAGAAAATCGTTTAAAAGTATCCTTGCTTTAGTTACTTAGAAAAGGTACAAAGAAAATTGGCTTTTTAACATTAGTGGTATAGGGACTACTGAACCCACTTTAACTGTTGCATGTAATGACCCACGGTATTAGATGTAATGAATCTTTAGTAAAAAGAAGATGGACTATATTGTATTTTCTAACACCTTACCAAAGAACAGTGTAATAGAGAATATACAACGTAGATGTATTTGAAGCTCAACTTTCAAAAAACGGTAAGAAAACCGCAAGAAAGGGTAATAATTATGACAAAAGATTGGTTGGTTGTAGAAGTTTTTTCTTATGATACACTATTTCCACTTTCTTATCGTATATTCGGTTACATTTCAGGTCATTCTGATCAATGCTTTTTTTTTTTTTTTCTTGACAGTTGAACTTAAATTATAATCACTCGGTATATTAGAGCATTTTAATACTTGTTGAATAAAGTCTTGTTAACAAAATTTTCTGTATAGTGACTCGTTTATTTAGAGTTCTATTTTATTTGATTTGTAAACATCGATAATACAGATTAAGAAAAAAAATGGCAACATCAATCGGGAATTTCGAGGTATTTCCATTACGCGATTGGTTAAATGGATTTTGCTAGAAATTTCTGCAGCGGGACTATAAAAGGAAGCGAAAAATAGAATCCGGTGATAGTCGAGTATCGAACATTATTCGGAAATCTTTTGTTTACTTTTGCTGTGCCTGAATTATCACTGTGTTCTAAGTTGTATGTACCGAAGCTTGTCTTGAAGCTTGATAGTAATTGTTTTGCTGTTCTGAGAAGTTTTGTGATCCCTCGAAAGAAGAATAAGTTTATAGTTTTTATTTAGTAAAAATTGCGTAATAATTTCCTCGGTGAAATTTTTTAACAATTTATAGTTTCTGAATTAAATTTGCCAATTCAATTAAGGTTCTTGAGGGTCAATTTCCTTAGTAAACTTGAACACGTGCTTTTTGAGATTGAGTTTGTGGCTCTTTTAATATCGAGTCAAAAACTTCTGTTATTAGATAAGATAGAAAGAAAGAAATTGAAGGACAGAAATTGAAATGAATGAATCATTTTCTTCGGTAACATTGCTTGAAATATCATGATATTTAAACTATACAGCATAAAAAAGTGTAATAATAGCATCAAAAGCAAGACAATAAATATGGAAAACAGAGAAATATTGGAAATTTATTATGAAATTAAAAAAAAAAATTAAATTATTATTATAATATAAGGTATTTCCATAAATTGAAAAGTTATACAACTATAAACAGAAAATCCACAACTGCAAAATGATGTTTATCAAATCACGTAATCTCTTTCTTTTGTCATAAAGATATTCAATAAAATTTCATTTATATTCAGATAAAATATGGAATAATTGTTTTTGTGTGTATTTATATTTGAAGGGTTTTACCATTTAAAAGTATTTATTTGAAGGTAAGTGTTACTAGCTTTTGTTAGGAAACATATCAGAATATTATAAATTGATTTTCCATATGGAAAAATTGCTAGATTATTTAATATATTTATAAGAGAAGCGATGAACAAACGCTTTTCAATTTCAGTAAAGTTTGCATTGGCTGGCTACATATTGAAGAACAATTGATTTTTAATATTTAGATTAGTGTTATTACGTTAGCATTATTCTTTCATATTTTTTCTCATTTTGTCGAAATACCGCAGTTATTAAAATATGAAAATTAGTTGTCAGCACAAAAAAAGCCCTCCGGGGACTTCTCCCTCTCAGAAGTGCATCGTTTATTTTTATTATTCAAGATATTAAAAAAAAAAAATTAAATTAAATAAATAAAAAGATTAAACCAAATAAAGAGAGAATAAAAACGTTATTAAAATATTTTCTCCATTTAAAAAAAAAAAAATCTAGAAAATAGTTCATTACAAACTCCCCCCAAGTGATTCTGGAACTATATAAGGGTTTCGGGTTTAATGGACATAAACTTTTTTTTCCCCTCCGATTCCTTCTGAGTTTTAATAATAAAAGTTTCTTAATTTTCCAAGTCACTCCTTTAAGTGAAAATGCGGATATTAATGGCGAGAAATCTGCGCGACGACGTCCTAATATTTCAATTTAACGATCTCAACCTTTTGCCAGGTTATATTATAACACCGCGAGAATGAGTGAGTGAAAAAGAGTTCGAGATTAACGGAGTACAAAGGGGAGTGATTATTATGGTTATAAAAATTGAAGATACGAAACGGAGATAGTATTGCGGTGGAAGATCTAAGAATCGTGAACGCATTCTTCATACTTATCGGCTAAATGAGGATTTAATGTTAAAAATTTATACTGCCTCTCTCTACTCTTATTTGCTGGTTTTAAATGTTCCACGCGTGATGAGAATTTAACGAAGGAAGATGAATAAAATTAGTTTGAAGCAAAATAAGTCCCACCGAGATGAATCGATAGTCATTATCTTGAAAGTGTAAATTTTGCATTTATCTCTTTCCGAATCTTAATCTTCCTTCCAAATTTAATAAATGCTATACAAATTTAAGGGCTGAAACCTTTGCTTCTGACGAACAGTGCTATTTGTTTAAAATTCGAATCTAAAGAAAGGGAAGGTTGAGAAGTTTTCATTGAAGGCCATAGATGGCAGCACTAAAGAAGAGAAAAACATAATGTAAGCACGCTGAGTAAACTTAAGGAATTTTTTTATACCGTATCTAATTCTAAAAATAGAATACAATATCCAACGCTAATAAACTTACAAAACATTAAAACTTCTTTTTTTTAAAAAAATTCTTGATTGTTTTAAATAAATGCAGGTGGCTGTATAAAATCTTTTAAGAACGGAAATTGCAAAAAAGCTGGACGTTCACGAGGCAGAAGGCTAATTCTCTGGTTGTTGAACGGAACATTTTGGCTCTTCGTAAGCAGGTTATAATTGTAAAAGTATGATTGATCTAGTAGCTATGTTTTTATTTCATATAATATTATTTGGTGGCAAACTTGTATAGAAAACAATTATTTTAACTGTGTGAAATATGCATTTATAATGACTGACTGAATGGATACATTAGTGTTCCGTGAGTATAAATGTATATTCGACGGAGTTTAAATAATTAAATTTCCATACAACATTATCATTAACTAATATATATATATATATAGCTTATGTATTATCGTTTTGCAATTCCTAATTGATAACAATCAGTAAAAAAATCGCAAAATGACGCTTTCTTAAAAAAGTAAATATACATGTCTACGCTTTTCACAAATGGTATCGTGTAGATTTTAAACCTTACTTGGCTTATGGTTTAAGAGTATTTCTAAATCGAGGCAAAAATGCTCGCAGATACCCCAAACGTACTTAATTCAAAAACATATTGTTATATTTTTATAACATTACATAATTTACACAAGATGGAATTTTATTGTTGAAAGTAGAAGGAATGAATTTAACCCTTTGCACTCCAGTGGCGGCTCTCAGGCGCCACACGATTGGATGCCAAACCACGAGAGGACCATTAGGTGTGATGCGGAAATTCGATGCAAGGCCAATGACTGTGTTTAGTTTCTATGAAGCAAATCCATAAACAACAGCCGAACCTAAAATGTCTCGAGTTGCTGATTCCTCCGCGCGAAAAAGGCCTATAGTGCAAAGGGTCAAGTTTGGATAGATTTATGTATAGATGCTACCTAGAAGTTGTAAGGCACCTAAGTTGAAAAATGATGATTGTAATAAATACTGTTATGGCCTATCGATAGCTCACTTTCAAATATTACTCGATGTGGATTGAACTTAGCTATAATTTAAACACAACACTTATTAGTGGACTGTCAAATTGAATCTTGATTTATTTCACCACCACAAAATGGCCGCAGAATCGAATCGAAACACTATCTCACACAACAAACTGCATCTGAAATCTACATATTTCACACGAACTCTCGATGTTACATCGTCTCTATTTTTAATTATAAAAAAAAGGGAAAATCCCTTCTTCCAAAAGACCTTGGCGAGGGATTCGTGGAGCAGGACGCCCACATTGGCGAGATAAGCGCAAGAAGCTGAATTTAGAATACAATCGAAACGGCGCCAACAAACACTTTAATTTAAAATAAAAGAAATATTAAAAAATGCTTGTGAATCGATTCAATAATCTTCCTTGCTGTGGAGTCGATTCAGTACACACCTTCACTTGGCCCTACACTTATAATGAATCACACGAACGCTTTATCTGGAATGTGTGTTGTCTTATTAAAGCCTCTTTCACACGGGGCGGACGCAAACGCATGCCTTTTCACACGAGCCGTTTTGCCCGCATCTTTGTAGAATGTGATTATTGTTTACACTCAGTGAATGCAGTATCTGGATAAGCTTTCATTAAAAGTATTTAGTGATTTATAACATAAGTGTAAAATTTAAGTTTGTTTAAAAAAAGGTTACGGTTACTCCTTTATTCTAGAAGGAAACTGATAGATAGGCGTGTGGTGTATCATCCTATTAATCAGGGCCGACCAAAGGCGTGTGCGATTACACACATGTGAATTTAAGAGAGGAGAAAAACATTAAAAAAATAATAATAATATGATAATATGGTAGAAATGTAAACTAATAAAAAAAAATCCGCTTCTAAAGCTAGAAAAGCCCCCTGCTAAGTGATGCAATACAGGTTATTTTAATTAATTTTTTGTAATATTTTTTTAGATAACCCAAATCAGCGAGCGGTTAGGCCCCTTTCACACTGCACTCGCATCCGCACCGTATGAAAGAGGCCTAACCGCTCGCCGATTTGAATGAAAAGTATGATGCTAGAGCCATCTCTCAGCGTTACAGAGTCAATCAGTGAGTCAGTGATGAGTACATCTCTTATTGTAATAACAATCATACTTACTGTGCACTGCAACCAACAATGTTCTATTTATATATTGAGATTGCTGGTGTATTTTTAGAACTGTAAGCTATACTAAAATGCCCTATTTCTTGTTTGGAGGCTTTCCTTTCAATAATATTAAATTTTACTGGAAATTAGTACGATCGTCTTTTTATTGTTCAATTACACTGTACTTAAGAATTCTGATATTTAGATGGCGAATTATCCTTATGCACGATTGGAATTTTTTTAATAACGAGAAATGGGATTAGTTCTGAAAATAACAGCTTTTACGAAACCTCATAACATTCATATACCGCAAATTATAGGAATAAAGACAGTCGTCATTTCGTGCCGATCAAACGGTATAGTGGTTAGCGTGCTAGCTTCTAGACCGCGAGGTTGCGGGTTCGAGTTCCGTGTTAGGCATGGGTGTTTGTAAATGTATGTAATGACGAATGTTTCGGCGCATTATAGCCCTCGTGTTGCTGACGGCGCCATATAATCTGAAAACAACCAACCAGTCGTCATTTCATGACAATCATTGCGAGAAGAGTTAAGATTTTAAATCGTCGTTTGCTTTAATAATTTTAAGAGTAAAACTAACTAATATTACTCTACCAAACCATTAGTGAGTTCATTTGATATTCAAAACTAGTTTACATATTGATATTGCAATATTTGAATGGGATTGTTTGTATAAAAAACAACAAAAAGTACCTAGTTTGAAAGGAAACAAGTTAAAAACAAATTTAAATGGTTCAACAACAAATCTAATCAATATATTGGCTTACTTTCCGTGATTTTAAATAACGTCAACGGCTTTCAAATTATTCTGAAAGCTTATAATAATTCTAGAAATCACAATGATTAGATATTTAAATTCAACATACGTGAGGTATTTGATTTCTGATAAATGAATTTCGTGCACGCACACAATAACACACAGTTGTGTGTTGAGTATTTAAAATGATATGTAAATTTAAAATGTTGTGTATTGAATTTTATAGCCTTCATTCTTTTCAAAGCATACTTTTAAATTAATACTACAAAGGAAATCTATTCTGATTTAACTTTTATTGTATGTTTCTACTGTTTTGATTCTCAAGATGTAAAACTAGGAGTGTGGAACATCACACAACTTTCAATTACATTATAAAATTGGTCATTGCATTCAAATTCACGGTGTTATTTACCGTTTTGATATTTTCACTCCTTTAATTACAAATTATCAGTTTGGCGATATTTTTAGTAGTAATTTTTACATAAGCAAGAAAAAAAAACCACCCCAAAATGGCGAAATTGGCGATGTTATTCTATATACATTACATTGATTTTTTCTGTTTCACGCACAGAGAAAGGACAATCACTGATAGGCGATGCTCAAGGGCAGATGACTCTGTATTAAATACAATCGTTTTTCAAATGTTTGCTCTTTTATCGTATTTCTACGGGAATTTTGAAGTGGAGAGGGTTAGAACACCTTAAGTGCAGAGATTTTTATCAAAATCGTTAGTTGTCTTTTAGCAATTGTTTCAAAACATTGTTTTATCATGATTTCAATCATATATGCGCATGCATGAGTTTGATTTTGTAGAAAACCTTAGTGGTAGGTCTCATGGCCACAACTAACCTGCACAATAAATTTGAACATCATACGTCAATTTGTTCGGGAGTTTCGCTGAGCACGTACACACTGACACGCACATTTTTTCTAAACCATTTTTTGAAATCAGGATGTTCGAAAAACGCGGAGAAAAGAAAAAAACAAAAACAAAAAAAAAAAACAATCTATATTTGGACCGAAACTTATTATTACTTTTGATCATCCAGTTAACATTGTTCATAGGACATAGATTAACCTAATGTACATTATACATTTTCAATACTATACTTGTCAATGCTCACTTATTATCTGTCTAAGTAGCTCCCGCCAAGAAGTCTAGTGTTGTCGGTTGGCATGGAAACTAGTTTCCACGGAAATTTCCAGGACTTCAACATTAGCTTTTGAATATATTTCATATATTATTGAAACAGCAGATTGATTTAAGTAAACATCTTCTTCTTATTGTTTACTTTTTCGTATTGTAATTCTTTACGCCGCCTATATTTTACACGCAGCACCCCTGTTCAGCTTCGACGAGTGTTATTTCTATAGCAACGGCCATCATCTAGACTACACAGAGACAGACAGAACTAGACTAATCATTCATTGCATAACTATCGAAATAATTCTACTTTTCCATAATAGTATTTGTGAAAATGTAATACTACCTACCACATAATTTAGACTCCATTCAGAAAAAGTTAAATGCGAGCAGAAAATAAAGTAGCCTTTGAAAGTAACCATTTTTTTTTAGTTAACTATTAAAAAAGAAACATATTTTGCGACAGTGCCATTTAATTAGTATCCGCAGCATCGCACTCTAGACTGTAAAGTCAGAATAGTCAGATTCTATTTTTAATAGTTCCCAAAACCATTCTTGGCTAATAAGTTTCAGTCATTGAAACTTTTAATTCTTGAAGTTACATCGAAGTAAATATCGTGATTAACTTCCATTATTTGACGCATTTTATCTCATAATTACTCATTGTATGTTGCATTTTTAATTTTTTTTTTTTATTCTTAAGTATATACATTATAAAAATTAAAATAGTTAAATTTGAACATGCTTATATTATATTGCTTCTTATACTATAACTTCAAATATTTTTGGATTTTGTCTCAATTACTGAATTTCTCTTACTACAGTATAAAAACCGATTTTAAATAAAAAAATATTAGGATTGATGAAGATGATTCCATAGTACGTGGTACGAAACGACAGATTCGATCATTTAAACTAATCATTGTAATGCGTGCTAAATTTTCTAAATAAAAGTAACTTATATTACAAAATACAGGGTGGCCATAAGGAAACTTTGTCGATCTCTAGCTTTCGTTTTGTTCAACAGATCAAGATGAGATTTCAGGTATAGTTTTTCAGGGGTATAAGGGGTTACGGTTATAGGTACAGAAACTCAAAATTTTAGAATGAAAACTCCTACTTTTTCCCGTCGCAAAATTCTCCGCACATTCAAAAACTCTAGAGAGCGTTGGAACGGGGCGTATATCACAAAAAACGAACGAGTAATGCACGCACAAGAAACAGATCTGCGAACAGCCAACACAAAAACGATAGGAGCGCGGGGAGGAAATTTGCACATGGCAGAGGCCAAAAACACCAATCATCGACACACAGATTGAACAAAAGAAAACTTTTATTTGAATTACATATTTTTCACATGGGGGGATATCACAGGCAATTTTATCGATTTTCTACGTTAAATATCTGGCGGACATAACGCGTCCGGTTTTTGTGATACACGTACCGTTCCAACGTCATTATGGTTTTCGCAAACGCTGAGCATTTTGCGACGGGAAATATTAGGTGTTGCCTTTCGGAAATTTCAAGATTCTGTACGTATAACAGTGAGCGTCATTTTGTTGCCGTTCACAGAATCTCGAGCCTCTGATTAGCTATACCTGAAATCTCATCACGATCTGTTAAACGGAACGGCCGCTAGATGTCCATGTATCAGAAAAGTTTCTTTATGGCCATCCTGTATAACTAAACATAGTATGAAATCTCTAGAGAAAGAAAAAGTGAACTTCGGTTGTCTAGTCATTAAGAATACATTCTTTTGGTTGGAAGATACGTGATTCATAACTAAATGAGTACAGTCGTGCATTTAAAATAGAACAATGTGAGTTGTTGTTGTTGTTGTTTCTTATTCCACTTGATCTAGAACAAGTCTAGACCAAGTCCAAGAGACCGTACGCCCAAAGAAAGTCTCGTACCAGCGCAGGGTTTTTAAAGAGATCGCTCTTCTCCAAATCCAAACAGGAAAGCAGATGGTCCGGTGAAGCTTGATGGGAAACACACACTTGAGGCACACAGCCTTTTGTCCCTGAACATATGCAAGTGTGCGATGTGAGTTGTCTGGCTGAAGCAAAGTTGGGACACGTATTTTCAGAGAATTGATAAGCACTTAATTTACTTTAAAATATAGGTAAATTTGACTTATTTCTAAACACTTTGCGACTTAAAGTATAAAATTCTCACTTAATATTATTATGATCGAGAATTTGTAAATAACTGCACACAATGAAAATGTTTGGGAAATATTCGTTGTATTTTAGTTCTGCAATCACTTTTAATTATAGCTATTTATAAATGCAAAAAATTTAAGTAGTATTGGAAATGCCAGATTTAAAGTGGTGACAACGGTTCTGTTTATTGGGATATTTCGTACGAGTGGATGTTTTGGATTGAACTGAGTGGATGCAGTTCAGAGTTTTTTAGGAACAGCAGGAAGTTTGTGTTTTCGCTGCTGTTGAGTGGGACGATTAGAAGCTTTGGTTTGTGTTTGAAAGAGTTTTGCAGCTGCTGCTTACTGAAAAGTACATTTCTTAGTGGGGAATAAAATGATTTATTTTTATAAATCAGTGTAATCATTTCTCTAAAAACAAAATGTTAACAATATGGAACAAAATAATGTTAATCGTTCTCCAACCATTGTTTTCATTCTTTAATCTCACTAAATTTCGCAATCAGTTTCCTACAGATACACAATCAACTCATAAAATATTCGCTGCCGATCAAACGGTATAGTGGTTAGCGTGCTAGCTTCTAGACCGCGAGGTTGCGGGTTCCGAGTCCCGTGTTAGGCATGGGTGTTTGTAAATGTATGTTGGCTTGTCTAATGACGAATGCTTCGGCGCATTATAGCCCTCGTGTTGCTGACGGCGCCAAATAATCTGAATACAACCAACCATAAAATATTCGCTCAACATTATGTGCATTTTCAGGTTCTCTACCGCTTTGAAATTGGGACTTGTTGATAGAGCATAGCCGCGTTCCCGGATAAAAATGTCCACATGGCTTCTTTCATTTCCTTCAAATCAATAACAAAAATAACTATTTTTTTAAAAAATGGTTTGACCAAAGCAACAACCATTCAAGCACTACCCTCAACTAACTTATCATTAGTTCCAGCTTAATACGTATTCAATGCTACCAAAAACAAAATAACAACTAACGAATTTTTCTGAGACAAAACATCCATTGGGAAGATGCTGAAAGCAAACATTTTTAGTGAAAAAAAAAAACTCTTGACCCAAAGGGGCAGCAATAACAAAGAAAAAGAAACTAAATAAAAACTGCAACATACAAAAAGTTATAACATAACAATAAATAATCTGAAGCTCAGTAATGTATTGCGACAAACGCAATGTCTGCAACATCTGTTGGAAATACGAATTTTTCCAAGATGTCGTTCCTCTACACACCTTATACGTTCACACAAACAAGTCAATGCTCTAAAAATACATCCCATTCTAATGCTAGATATATATAGAAAGATAAATAAACAATCAAACATCATCCAGTCAGGCTATTGCTTCTATTAAATCTTTTTTCCACCCCACGTAGGTAGGTGTCCACGCCGAAATCTTGGCAGCGAGCCTAGGAGCGCCATTTATTGACTTCAGAAACGCAATCGTGTTTTATTTATTTAGTTTATGGGTTGTACTCTTCGCGTTCGTTTCTCATTCCTTTATAAATATAACATAAATTCAACCGCGATTATTGTTCAGTTTCTATAACACGCGGGAAAAAAGGAATCGGCAATAATGGGTTACGCTGCTTGGAGACGCACGATTGCGTGAAATATCTTGGGTGATTTTTTTAAGAAGGCTTCTTCTTTAAGGGAAGCCCGCACAAAAAAAATATATATAAATCTTCTATTTTTAAAAGTACTATAATTCAGCTAAATGTTTTTTTTTTTTTTACTTCACTTGTATAAACATTGATATGCACAAATTCGCCACAATGTTTTTTCAGTTTATGGAAAGATGAATGTAACGGACACAGTGATTAACTCCTTTTCTTGACTCTGCGTACGCTGAGAATAGAAACCGAACAATGACCAGAATGTTCATTTTTCAGAAAAAAGGACTCGAAACAGTTCCATACATTGGCTTAGTTTTACTTTATCAATCTTTTCCGTTTGACAAAGTTTTGTTCTTTATTTATCCTGTGATAGAGATTGTCTGTCTCCTAGGATATCGATAGACTTGTCTGTATCCTCGGTTCTTCAAATAATCTACTGAAATGAAATTTGTGATGGATTTGAAAGGTGCATGTTCGCTTTATCCTGAATGACCGACAAGAAAACAAATGCATGTAATTACCATCTACTTCAGAATAGAATGTTATCGCACTTTGAAAGGAAAAATTAAATCATCTATTTTTGTAATCTCTTCGCCATCATCACAAGGACTAAATAACTCTCCACGTTTTAGACAGCCTACTTGTGTGAGAATTATTTACGCCAGCGCTTTTTCAACAGTGAGTTCCATACTTAATATTCACTATTTTACGTCATTGTGTCAGATTTATTTAATCCTCACACTCCTTTCTGCTGATCTAGGTACAATACCATGGTTACATACACTGCATGTGTTTCAAATCTTCCATGAGACGACAATGCCGACCAAACGGTATAGTGGTTAGCGTGCTAGCTTCTAGACCGCGAGGTTGCGGGTTCCGAGTCCCGTGTTGGGCATGGGTGTTTGTAAACGTATGTTGGCTTGTCTAATGACGAATGTTTCGGCGCATTGTAGCCCTCGTGTTGCTGACGGCGCCAGATAATCTGAATACAACCAACCAACTAAGGATAGATTGTGCTGGATGCTGCTACTTATTTTATTTTTAAAGTATCAAAAGTGTCAAAAATAAGCTTTCAGACATCCTTTACATTATGAGGAGCATAATATTTTTTTAATCAAGACACGTCAATATTTACATTGTATTGGCGTTTGGGTACCAAACATAGTCGTCAAAATTGTATAAGCTAACTGCATAAAGATCTGGAAGTTAAAAACACAAAATTGTTTACTAGTGAAAAAATTGTTTACTAAAAAAAAAAGGAATCGGGCAATAATGGGTTACGCTGCTTGGAGACGCACGATTGCGTGAAATATCTTGGGTGATTTTTTTAAGAAGGCTTCTTCTTTAAGGAAGCCAGCACAAAAAATATAAATCTTCTATTTTTAAAAGTACTATAATTCAGCTAAATGTTTTTTTTTTTACTTGTATAAACATCGATATGCACAAATTCGCAACAATGTTTCTTCAGTTTATGGAACAATGAAGTCCAATAGTACTAATGCGCTTAAAGTGATAAAATTTCAAAAAGCATTTAACAAATTACTTGATAGATTTGTAGATTTCAAAGATCTAGTAAATAGATTTTTAGAATTATAGAAAAATGTTGAATGGAACTATAAATGAATATTGAAATAAATCTAAATAATAGCGAAATACGAACAAAATAATAATAATAATAATAATATTTTGATTCCTAAGTGTATAAAATATAAATTTTGTAATACTTCAAAAAAAGTTTATATATATATATAAAGTAAAATTGTAATTTTTTTTTATTTATTGTTTCACTAATATAATTTAACACAATTTACAATTACTATAATTTTCTAATACTACATACTTTATTTCTAATACTATATACTATACTTTTCTATACTAACTTTGTTCTGCAAATATTAGTTTTAAACGAGTAATATTTATAAACATGTAAAATGTTATTTTAAAAGTTTAAATTAAAAATCATTGCTTGGGGAGCCCCTTAAAATAAGCTTTTGAACCATCTTTCGGGAATGATAAGGTTCAAAACTAGTTTTAGCCGACCAAACGGTATAGTGGTTAGATTGCTGGCTTCTAGACCGCGAGGTTGCGGGTTCGAGTCCCGTGTAGGCATGGGTGTTTGTAAATGTATGTTGGTTTGTTAAATGACGAAATGTTTCGGCGCATTATAGCCCTCGTGTTGCTGACGGCGCCAGATAATCTGAATACAACCAACCAAAACTAGTTTTAATACAAAGTATATATACTTGTTAAACAGGTCTACTGGAAAGTTCTGTCTGTTTTTGACAATAATTTTCGACATGTAAACACATGTGTTATTTGGCGCAAGTTCGACTTCCTATTTTTATCACATAATGTATACATACTGACATAGCAAATTAACTAAAACAAAGTTGATTCACGTTAGTCTTAACCCATTAACCGCTGGCATTACGTTCACTCAACGCTTAGAAAACATAACTATACTAAATATTTAATTTTAAACTAATATTTGGAGGTTTATGTTCATTGGTAAGGTTACACACTTTAATTTCGAACAATAAAAATTACTCTAAACCTTTTTGTTTTCTCGTAGTAATAACTTAAACATTTCCAAAATTCGCTAAGTTAGACTGACATTGCTAAATCGATTCCGAAAAAAAAAAAGAAAAAAAAAAAAGAGAAATAATTTTTATTAGACATAACATTTCACATCTCCTTAGTTCACTTGAAAGTCGCACGCAAATAATTTTTTTTTTTTTGATGATTTCATCTTCGAGCTACGATGTTTGAAATACTAGTGTTGCGTTTGCGCATCGTCAGCGGAAAAGAGGGTCAAAATTTTCTGAACTTTTTTATCACCGCGTGTGATTACAACTCCTTCATTTTTGATTTGAAATATCTCGAAAGCACTATCTTAAGTTTAGTGAAGCTCTGGATACTTTTTACACCATTGATGGCATACTACGGTTCGAAATTTGTTTATTAAAAGCGAAAGTGAATTTATGCACTCACTTCCAAATATCATTTATTCTGATTAAAACAATTTTATTATTTAATTGTTTTAAAAAATTAGCAACAAGAAAGAGTTTTTGCTATGGATATTCCCAAAACGTGACCTTTTAGTATCGGTTACAGACCCTGAAATTTGATAGAAAGCCATGTTATCGACATCGAATCTATCTGCCAAGTCTCAGTCTAAGGCAAGGGGGTTAATGGTAAATTAGGTCTCTAGATATTTCGCCGCTATCGACGCACAAAATCGAAGTTAATATAAAGAGTTAAAAAAAATTTCTATTTTAAAAATATTTTAAATAGTTGGGCCATAAATTTTTGAAAGTCGTTTAAAATGTATCATAAAATAAACGTATTCGTGAAGCAAACAAAAATATGTAATTGTTTAATTACAATAAAACTTTTCTTTACTAAAAGTTCTAATATATTTTGTTACAAAACTCAAATTAAAATCTGGTGAACAAACACCAAACATAAATTAATCGTTTATTTGATATGCCCCCACAAGTCACTAATTGTCAAAATTGAATTTTCAATTAGTTTAATTTTGGTGGATTACAATTAGTTTTTTTGAACAATCAAACAATGGAGTTGTGTTATTTGTCATTATAAATTTTTGTTTAATTAATGAAGAGAATCTATTTGGCAGGATAAGTTATTCCAAGGCTATACTATAGGATCATTTTTACATCAAAATATTTTCTCTTCAATAAATTATATCAACCTTCTAGGCTACTATTACTATAATTTTTAAAAGGGGACCTTCCCAGTTGCACACACTCATGATTTTCTGAAAGACAAATAAATTTGAGCTTCAGAACTCTATTTCTTGATCAACCATATTGCTGGAACATTTAAAAGAGTGAAATTTTGTCCTTTATAAATCATAGACTTCCTTTGAGTTCCTGTTTTCTATAAATCTCCTCAAATCAGTCTTCGAAACTTAGGATCATAATTAGAAAGTAAACTAAAATACATTAAAAGATTTCTTCCTTTGTTTTTCTGTTTTGGTTGCAAATTTAGCGCAAGTCTTACTTTATCGTTTCTGTGTATTTAGTTTTTTGAAACTTAAAAAGTTTGTTCACAGCATGTACTAAAAATAATTAAAAAAATCTTAAAAACACGCACACACTGCAGCAGAGATAGGCAGTTTCTTAATATTAAATAATTATTTCTTAATATTAATTATTTCTTAATATTAAATTATTTCTTGGTATTTTAATTAACTTATTATAAAAGTATTAGTATTATATAAATATTAGTATTATAAAATTATTAATATAAAGTCATTGTCATTAAAAAGTATTATTACAAAATTCTTCTTTTTTTTTTTAACTTTTTACAAAAGTTATTATGGAATTCACTGTTTGGTTTTAAAAAACAAAAATATTTCAATATACCACATAAATAAAATGCATTAATTATTTTTTTCTACTCGTAATATTTGTTTCTTTGTTTTTTTGTTCAGAAGAATTGAAAATATGATATTTAATCTCCAATTATTTCTTACAAAAAAAAATAAATCCTTATTTCGAATTATCTAATGCATGATGTCGAACATAAATGAATGTCAATGGGGAAGGGGGGGGGGAGAGTGAAACACGAGTAGTAGTTATATAATTTAAATAAGATTTGGTACAAAACTTCTTCATACATACTAAGACATAGGCAATTAAGAAAATTAAATTGGTTTCAAATGAAAGCAATTGATTTGATCATTTCAAAAATATTCAGCCTATGGTTTGTTATGATTATTTTTTAAAAGAAATTTCAGTAACTATTGCGGTGGTATCGTATACAAATAACAGATACAATACCTATACACCAAATATATATTTTGTCTAGTGGTTAGTACGCCTGTCTTCTGATCTAGTCTCCGAAGTTTCCGAGTTCGACACCTCGTTAACGCACATCTGCTACATTGGTGACTACCGGACAACTGAATCGTGCTGCCATCTATCGGCCCCTTCTGAAAATTATGCACGACTTCCAGACTACTACCTAAGCAAGCAATCTCTAGCGACTCAATGCCACGCTCAACACACTCTATCTTTTGCCTCATTACGACTCACTGGGAAGGCGCTATGTGGTGGTCTTGTGTACAAATAACCGATACAACACCTAGACACCTGATATATCTTTTGTCTAGTGGTTATAGAGTTTATCTTCTGATCCGTGTTTGACTCCCCGTTAGTGCACATTGCTAGACTATTAAAAAATACAAGCCATTCCCCGTGAAGGAA
The DNA here is from genome assembly GCA_963978545.1 of Linyphia triangularis. Taxonomy (NCBI): domain Eukaryota; kingdom Metazoa; phylum Arthropoda; class Arachnida; order Araneae; family Linyphiidae; genus Linyphia; species Linyphia triangularis. The sequence goes on along the minus strand of OZ021727.1, from coordinate 2,142,024 downwards.
ACTTGCTCTGAAACTTTCAGTTAAATAAATCTAGAAAAAGAAGAAAAAAAAAAATCCAAAAAATACATGATTAGAAAAACTTTTAAGGAATGATTTTAATCTTTATTTCTTTTGTTTCAATAAAATACCCTACTACTTCCGAATTCTGTCACTAAAGGCGTATTTTGATGGCTTGTTTGTACAATAGTCCCTTACATCGGTGCTGAAAGGGTAAACACCTTTTACAATTTCTTTGAGGCTATATTATTTTTCTGTAAATAATTTAAAACATTTTACCTTAATTATTTTCAAGTCTCAGAGTTGAGGAAGAAGGAGGCAAGTATTTTTCGAAATGGATGTTTTGAAATATAATGATGAGTTAGAAATATATGGTTTTAAATCCTTTCATCTGTGTTTTTAATTTGTAATAAAATCGTTTTAATAGAAAAAGGGTCACATTTATAAAACAAGTTATAAAAAATACTTATCTTTTTACGTTTTGTTATTAATATTTAACGATTGAGCGCCTCATGTATTTTAAATTCGACTTAATCATTTATATATCTGATATTAACTATTTTATCACTTTTGATTATACTACCATCAAATAATAATAACTTCAGGAAATACACCTTTGATTTTATAATGCGGTATAAAAAAGAAAGCTTAGCTCAGGAGGAAGCCCCCCTTTTTTTTTTTTTTCAAGAGCACAACGTTTCATTCATTTAATATTTATGAACAGTTTGTTTGTGTTTATTTATAAACACAGAAGTTCATGTTTCGGTTGATTCCGACCTCTTTAAATAGCATCCAACAGGCTGTGGGAAACATACTTCCCCCCCAAAAAAAGGGGAAAAAAAGATGGCTTAGAAATCAAATTCATTTTTTTCTAACAAACTTAATGCTTTTTTTTTTTTTTTTAAATCATTCTCAATATCAGAAATACTTTAAAGGGACATTTTTTTCTTGTAATTATGTATTAAAGAGTTACATTGTCCCACAAGTTTTTGCCTTGCATTTGTTCGTTATTTTCGTTCGTTGAGTTCACTATTTTTATGCTTTAATTTTCATGTTTTAGATGTACATGCATAAGTTACCGTGTTTCGATCTTGACCTACGTGGTACAGGTCACTAAATACATCCCAATTTATACCGCGTAGCACAGCAATCGCAGGCTAGAAGATTCTTAGTCGATTTCAAAGTAAATACAAATACATTTATTCGGCATGGATAAAAGATACATGTAAAAGAGTTTTTCCTTCAATTTCCTATTCATAATCAACGAATACTTATTAAACGAGCAAAACCAATTTTTGAGGACAGAATACGTCGAGAGAAGATCTCGGAGTATAAGATTAAGAAAAGGAATTTCCTTTGAGAGTGGCCCTTTGATTTCTTTTGGGATACGATGCAGATTTTAATTCATGAATATGAATGCCTTTCAATTGATTGCATTTTCTTTTGAATTGAGTGCAGTAACAAAATAGCAGAAATTAAAAATATTTCGTATATTTTGGAAATAATATTTACTTTAAAGATATTTTAGATCATTGCAAAGGTTTAGAACTGTTCCCTCGTCTTAGCTATATTAAAAACCATACATTAAGCTCTTGTTTATACTTATCAAGTGCAGTTTATACATATTTAATGTATACACATATACATATTTAATGCATTTTTAAGTGCAATCTAAATTTTGTAATTTTGTAAGTTCTTTATATTAACATCGATCGTGTGTGCGTCAACGGTCGGCAAATCGGTGAGACCTAATTAACCCTCTTGCCATTATTCAATCGGATTGAAACTTCGCAGATAGATTCGATGACAATACATTTTAATAAATGTGTGTGATCACTCACACTAAAAGGTCGCTTTTACACACGCTTCTATAATCGCTTCAGAATACCAATAAATCCTATAAACCGATCATTTGTTGAAACTCTTTCCTGTTCTCAAAATTGTTTTAATCAAAATAAATAAAAGATAATTGAACGTGAATGCATAAATTCATTATGGAGCAAGGTCCAGTCAATTCAACTTAGCGTTGCGTAGCAACACTATAAGTAAAATAATGTTAACCTTTTAACACATTTTTTTGTAATCAAAATAAAGATACGTGTTTTTATTATCTTACGTCAGACTTATCAGCTTTCGTAGATCATGTAATCTATAAAATTTTGGGGGCTTCCACTGTCACTAAAAGTTCTTTTCTACGGAATAGTATTCTGTAAAACCAACTTGCCGTCACCCAATCGCGCTGAAATAGCATTTAACCTATTATTTAAGCTATTCTTTCCCGTTGATAAAACTGTTTTGATAAGTAATAGAATTGTCTTAATCATAATAGAATAAACAAAAGATGTGTGGACGTAAATACATAAATTAACATTAATTTTTAATGAATACCTTTTGAAAAATATGTTTCATATTTTGCCGATAGAGATGTCTTTTATATTTAAAATTAGATGCAAACATCATGCACAAGCTGACAAAAGAAACGGCGCTTTGTTAATAAATATAAAAATTGGAAATAAATATAAAAATTGGAAATGGATGTACAGGATTTACATTACAAACTTTTTTATATTTATTTTGTTTTTTATAATTTTGTATTCTCTGCATATTGATGTATATAAAAAAAAAAGGTGAAAATAAGTACATAGCAATTAAATTGGTAAGTCAAAGCAAATGGTCCAAATTAATCAAAATGTGTTATCAAAACTTAACTCAGATTATTTTAAATTATATTTATTACATATAAATACTGTTTTTTGACAATATGAATTGCGACCATACACCAAAAATCTTAAAAAATGTGTAACTCAATAGATCTAAAATTGGAATAACTTTTTTTTTTAGCACAAACATATCAGTAGAAACTAAGAAAGTAGTTGAATACACTGGGGTAATAAAGAAAAATAAGCAGATAACGCCCTCCAGATTACCTTGATTTTGTGATATAGATCAAAATATTTTAATTTCAGTTTTCTACCTTGAGACGTAATGAAGTTGAGAATGATTTCACTTCACTAAAACAACCGTTTAATTAAAAAAAAAAAAATTTAAAAAATGGTTATTTATTTATACAAACATATCAGATCATGGGAAAACTGGAATCCATTTTTTATTAGCATACTAATTCCTGATAGAATGCGCCGACCAAATGGTATAGTGGTTAGCGTGCTAGCTTCTAGATCGCGAGGTTGCGGGTTCCGAGTCCCGTTTTAGGCATGGGGTGTTTGTAAATGTATGTTGGCTTGTCTAATGACGAATGTTTCGGCGCATTATAGCCCTCGTGCTGCTGACAGCGCTAGATAGTCTGAAAACAACCAACCAACCTGATAGAATGTAAATGATTCCCTGTCATTTTCATACGTCAAATACCTTCTGTAACAAATTTTGAAAGTATCTTATATTACTTTTCTTTTAAGTGATATGATTAAAATTACTTAACAATAATATATTTATTGAATTTAACAAAATAAAATTACATCGTATGTTCTATACAAATATACTTCTATAATAAAAAGAACATTTACGTAAATTCACTAAGTTTACTTCCTGTTTTACGTATTACTTTATATTTAGTTCTTTTCGAGTAAACCTTTTGATAATTTTTACTTATTTTTCGATATTTAAACAACTATTGTAACACCCTTACAATATCGTATCTACAACATTGTATAAAATGTTGTGAAGAGCCGCAGGAATTTAATGGCAAAAAAAATGCATGTTACAGAATAAATCAAATATTAAAACCCCGCATTTCAAGATTGAAACAAAATAAGAAATATTGCGGAAACATCTCAACTCCATTCAGGCCATTCGTCACAAATGTCGATATTTAGATATTTATTTGATTTATTCCATTCCGCACGGGAGAAATGTTCAACCTGCGGACTTTACATTTCTGTTAGCAGCAAAAAAAGAAAATGTTTACTTGCTGCGACAAAATAGGTAAAGGTCGCATACATAAATAAGTACTTCTATTGAATTCTTTATTTCTTCTACGATAAGTAAATTTTTCAATTTTTTTCCGACTGATAGTGTATTTCAGATACTTTTATGCCGACCAAACTGTGTAGTGGTTAGCGTGCTGGCTTCTAGACCGCGAGGTTGCGGGTTCCGAGTCCCGTGTTAGGCATGGGTGTTTGTAAATGTATGTTGGCTTGTCTAATGACGAATGTTTCGGCGCATTATAGCCTTCGTGTTGCTGACGGCGCCAGATAATCTGAAAACAACCAACCAAGTTTTCATGGCTCGCGAGATTTTGAGCAACCATTTTCTTCAACCATGAGACTTGAAGCTAGCTGAATCCATTAGTTGACTGGAATTACTGAGTCTCAGTGAGCGTTCAGAGAGTTCCGAAAGCTAACTGTATTGCATTGTCTTTTGCAGGGATTTGCTGTCAAGTTTTTAACTGCTGTTTTGTGCTCTATTGTTGTGAAAAGAGCTGTATTCTGTCTACTAGAACGAGAGGTTCTGGAGTTGTAAAGGAATCTGTGAAGAGTTATATTGGAATAAACTTCTGCAAGTTTTGATCTGCTTTGGCTTCAAATCTTTCGAACCCGTCCACGCAACAATATAATTCGATTGTGTTTTCTTTTTTTTAAGGCATAAAATTAGTACTTCGGGTAATTTTAAAGATTTCTTTTCCTCATAGTAAGGATTCATAATAAATTTTAAGAAGCCAATTCAAAGACCTACAAACTACCATATTGATCACAAATTGTTTTATATGCAATTGTTGTTGGTCTGTAGTAGCTTTCTAACAGTTTTACCCTCGGCCAAAAGGTTTTCAATTGGTCAAAAGTATGGTCCGGTGTCAGTCCTTTCTTAATGTTTGGGCAGCATAATGTGGGCATGCTTGTATAAAAATAGGTGTATACTGATGCTGTATTGATGAATCGATGGTTTTTTTACGTAGAGAACTATTGTTTTTGGTCCAAAAAAAATTTCTCCACGTTTTGGAACATCCTGATTTTAAAAAAAGTGGTATAAGAAAATGTGTATCTGTGTACGTGGTCAGCATAACTCACGAACGAATTGACCAACGATGTATAAATTTCGTGTATGGGTTAGTGGTGGCCATTGGATCTACCATTAAGGTTTTCGTCAAAATTGCGCATGCGCATAAGGTAGCTACCATTGAAAAAAAAAAAACGCGTTTTTCGAATCTTTCAAAAAGCGACTTTAACGATTTTGATTAAAAATCCTTGTGGAAATGCTTCTTAAGGTGTTCTAAATATCCTTCTCTTCAAAATTCCATAAAAATGCTGCCGACCAAACGGTAGAGTGGTTAGCGTGCTTGCTTCTAGACCGCGAGGTTGCGGGTTCGAGTCCCGTGTTAGGCATGGGTGTCTGTAAATGTGTGTTGGCTTGTCAAATGACGAATGGTTCGGCGCATTATAGCCCTCGTGTTGCTGACGGAGCCAGATAATATGAATACAACCAACCAACCATCAAAATGCTATAAAAGCGTAAAAAGTTGAAAAACGAATGTTTTCAGCACAGAGTTCTCATCCCTTGAGCATCGCTCATCAACGACCGTTTTGCAGTCTCCGTTGATTCACTTACAAGAAAGGATGATGTAAGAATTATCAAAAAGTTAATCGCCAAAATCGCCATTTTGCTGGTGTTATTCTTTTTTTTTATGTCGAGGTAGCATTCACTCGTAGTAGTTCGATACAAACAGTAAGACTTTTCTTTGACTCTGACAGCAGCAATGTTCGTGCAGATCTTGGAAAAAGACTTTCCATTGAAATAAATGGGTTTCCGAAATGAAAAATCTTCTTTTAATGACTTGATGCCCCACGAGACAGTTAACGAAAGTCGAAACTTCCCTCCGAGCAAGCATGACCAGTGGAAACATCAGCCTCAAATTAATTATTCAGTCTCACGCTACGGTCATTTACTTGAGTTATTGCCGATGAAATTCCGTAACAAGGAGTCGTGTCTTAGCTATTGAACTATGAAATGCAATTAAGGCATCCAAGTCATCGTGTACTGATACTATATTTAAAAGAACAGTGTTCGTTGGACACTACCAGGAAATAACTCAGGAGGACCCATAAAAGGAAGAATGTAGAACACCCCCCCCCCCCTCTCCTTATTCCATCTCATTGTAGAATCTAATTTAACCAAGAGAAAAAAAGAGAATATATTATGCAGTCTTTGTATGGGAAATTTTCTTTTCTGCTCCATTCATCACGCTATGTGACACCTTGTTGGCAAAACTGGCTGGAAGTCCGGGAAAGGTCCGGGAGCAAGATGAATTGCGAAGTATTATTCCGGAGCTCGACAAGAAAAGACGGAAGTAATAATTTAAAAAAAAAAAAAAAAACGGGGGAAAGAATGATGAAAAAATTAGCTTTGGAAGCCAACGAAACGGCTTACTGAACTGTAATGCATATTATTACATTAAAAATGTGCAGTCCGAATGGTTTTATGGAAATTATGATTGACGAGGACATAAGTGGAATATGGAATGCTGGGAAAGAAAGTTATCCTGCAAATGTATTTCGAGTTAATATGTATCTTGCAATGCTACAATTTTATTCAAACTATTACTTGTTTAAACTTTACCTATAGTTAATTATTCCTTAAGGTGAAGTCACAGTAAGTATAATTCCCTATTCTTTCTAATAGTCCGAGAGGCGACTGCAATTTTTCGACCCCATCGAACATCATTCTGAATATTTTATAGATATTGGAGAAAAGTGAGTTGATTAGGAATCCAATTGGTCTGCCGGGACAAAAATGGCCGAAACTGATCAAAAATCGACTTGAAATGAGTTGAACTAAAATCCTATTGCCAAATATATCATAACTTGCCAAAAAGAGAACAAACTTTTTCGTCTAACAACCCACTGCATTTTGATTTTCAATGAGAAAAAGCGAAAACGATTTCTGATCTCTGGCTTGGAAAATTTGTATCTTTTAAAAGTAAGCCAAATTGGTGACATTAGTTACGTGATCCGTGACGTAATGTTTATTGCCAACTTGGCTCCCTTTTAAGAGATGCAAGTAGACTGTCGCCAGATATCTGAATCGTCTGAAACCTTCTTAATTGATAATTAAAGAGTGAGGTTTACCAAATAAAAAAAATTCTCATTATTTGGCAAGTTATGGCTCATTTGGCAATTGGATTTAGTTCAGCTTATTAAAAGTCGATTTTTGAGCAGTTTCGGCTATTTTTGCCACGGCAGACCAGTGGATTCGTAATCTACTCACTTTTCTCTAATTTCTATAAAAAAATTGGAATGATGTTCGTTGGGGTCCAAAAATTGCAGTCGCCTCTCAGTCTATAAGTAACAATCTTCTATCACAGTGGGCCTACCAAACGGTGTAGTGGTTAGCGTGCTAGCTTCTAGACCGCGAGGTTGCGGGTTCCGAGTCCCGTGTTAGGCATGGGTGTTTGTAAATGTATGTTGGCTTGTCTAATGACGAATGTTTCAGCGAGTAATAGCCCTCGTGTTACTGACGGCGCCAGATAATCTGAAAACAACCAAATCTCTCACAATGCATTTCGAAACCACTTTCGATAAAACTTTGAAATTTGGTGAGTTGGTACGAAAATATTCACCTAATGAAATGGCTGGCATATATTTTTTTCGTTTAATGTCTAAATGAAATGAAAATAGACAAAATCAAGTGGACCGTATGCATTGACGTAAGGATTTCAAATATAAAATAAAATATATTCGAGTTTTTAATTTATGTCATTTCATTAAATGATCATTTTTGTACCTATTCACCAAGGTGTTATATAAAGTAGTTTCTAAATGCACTGGACTAGAAGATTGTAACATAGAGAGCATAGGGATGATCCTTAAGTAGGACTTTTTTGTAAAGGAAGTAGGATTGCAATTTAGATAATATTGCATTTAAATGTGACTCTACTGTTCAAATAACTATTTTTTTAAGCTTCTAATTTCGGACAATTGAGAAGTGCATGTGAGAGTTTCTCAGTGAAATCTTTAAGATACATATTTTAATACAATCAACTTAACAAATTCTCCTGTTTGAAAGCAGGTTTAGAAGACGTTTGCTTCATTATTTTCTATTGCACGAATTTTCCAGTCGCTGGCAATAGTAAATGCCTTGTCGAAATGTATTCCAATGTAAGAATCAGTCGCAAGTACTGCTATATGAAGTTTAATACTGTCAAATTTTCCATCATAATCTGTGAATTATACGTGTCATAGATCAAGGTGTTAATAAAAGTAAGAATATGAAAATAGCAATCCAAAATGTTGCCCAAAAGATCATAAGGAATCCTTGAAGGAATAGTAAATCTTGTTCGATAGTAATTTAAATTTCTACTCGGTTCTGAAAATTTTGATATAAGGTGGCATGGTTTGATATTCAGAAAGGAATGATTTCGCAAAATTTTTAAAGAAAAATCAACACTTTGGAAATATGTTTTTATCTATCGGCACTCAATTACATTTTCAAAAATAATTCACGTATTTCTGAACTAAGGGTGTGGAACATCGCACATTTTCAAGTACTTTATAACACTGGTCACTAGATTTAATTTTGACGTAGAATTACAATTTTCATATTTTTTTTCCAGTTTGAAAATACTTTTGCCAACAAAAAAAAAAAAAAAAATTCCTTTCCACAATGGAGAATTTGACGATGTACTTTTCAATAATTATTTCATTATTTCTTTTTACAAGTGAAACAGAGAAGAGGGAAAAAAAACTCGTTGATGAGTGATGCTTAAGGGAAGAAAACTCTGTGCTAAAGACAATCGAGTTTTTTTTTTAACATTTTATACCTTTATAGCATTGTTACGGGAATTTCGGAGGTGGGGATTACCATTATAAGAAAAATTGTTAGAGGCCTTTTTAACAATAGCTAAAAAACTCGATTTTATCAAGTTTTTTTTTTCTTTTTTTTTTTTTCATGTTTTGGGATGCGCAATATTGACGAAAACCTAAATGACGTCTCCCATGGCAACCACTAACCCGTACAACAAATCTGAACATTATTGGTCGATTCATTCGAGAGTTATACTGACCACGGATACACAGATATATATTTTTCTTAAGTCTTGATGTTCGCAAATTTCTGGAGATAAAAAAAGAAATCGGAATTTTTTTTTACCGAAAACAATGCTTTCATGACCCTATGTTAACGTAAATGGGTAATGGAAATTAAATACTTTGTGTTAACATGTGAGAAATTGCAAGTAAAAAAACTTAATTCTATGAACAAATGTTGGAACAGAAAGACAATAAATTTAGCGTATCTAAATGTGACTTTTGTGATACTCACTCTTACAATCCAATATTCCAATTCCTTCAATTCTTAAGGAATATATTTTTTATTCGAATGAAGCACTTAACGTGTGAAGACGCAATAAAAATACTTTTTAAAAATTGTATTAAGTTTTTCGTTGGGGGGGCGGATAAAAAAAAATACCCTTTAAAAATTCTGCGCGAAAATAAATGACGTCAATCATCCGTCTTGGGATGGAAAGAAAGAAAAATGAAAAATCTCAAACAATTTCTTTCTAACACAATTTATGGGAATTGCCATCAACTTTTACACAAAAAGAGTCATTTTTTTCTCCTCTCACTTGACTTTTACGCACTATGTGACGTTTGGTTAAATGTTGCTCCACAGCGAGGGAAATATGAAACAGGAAAATAGAAGAACACAATTCGTTCAATTTTTTCCTTTTTTTTTTTTCCATACTTTTCTTCGTTTTCTGACTTGACTGGGTGTCAAGATTTCTTTGCAGTGTCATCATCTTATGGCAAAGATACTTTTGTAGTATACTAGGTCATCCAATTTCTTTTACTATCGACGTCACAGACAATTTTTACATTAGCAAATGTGATCCATGGGAGCCATCAGGGAGAGAGGGGGTACTTGGTCTTAACTAAAAAAAAAAAATTAAATTGCGAAAGTTTAAAATAAAAATAAGTACTATATAGATATTAAGGTTATCAATTTGAATTAGAAAATCCAATTCCCTCTTAAAATTAAGTTACAAACAAAAACTTTAATCACTTTGTCTCCCCCCATTCTCCTCTCCCCATGCGGAAATTTCTGCATCCGTCTTGGAAAAATATTCCTACCTCCATCCATGGTGACATTACGTAAAAATGAATTTAACAACTACAGTATGTAAAATATATATTCTAATTTGTTGTTTGCCAAAAGAATATTATGGTAAGAAGAGTTTCGGATTCTGTGTGACGGGAATGTGTTCCAAATACATTACAGAAATATTATCTTATGAATAATCCCCCAAATAACACAAATTCTCTTGTCAATACAGGCTCGATATTGTCCATTCCCGATTTGGATCATTATAGACTAGCCGTTGCTACGGATATTGGCCAATCTCGTTCAGTGCCGGTAAAAATATACCGGAAGTGTTGAAATGTTGATGCTGAGTTTTAAAATTGATATATGGTATTATGAAGAACGGAAGAGGTTTAAAATATGTTTTGTGATGGTTTTGATATTGTTACATAAGTTTTTTGTTTATAATTGACTTATTTATTTTAAAGCTCTATTTTATTTTATTTGTTACAGCGATAATACAGGTTAGGAAAAGGTGGCAACATCCAGCCAATCAATCATCTGATGGAAAAGATACGAAATTTCCCGATTGATTTGGAATCAATCTGGAAATTTCGAGTCTTTTCCATCAGATGATTCATTGGCTAGATTTTGCTCGAAATTTCTGCCACGAAACTAAAAAAAAAAGGCGAAAAATGTAATCGCCAGATCAATCGAGTATCGTTTGCTGTTCGGAAAGAATAGGATCCTTTGTTTACTTTCGCTGTGCCTGCATTATCGCTGTGTTCGAAGTTGCGCGAACCGAAGCTTATATTGAAGCCTGATATAAACTGTTTGTTGGTCGGAGAAGTTTTGTGTGCTTTCGAAAGAGGAATAAAATATAGTTTTTATTTAGTAAAAACTGCGGCACAGTTTCCACTGAGAAAAAATTCTTAACAATATGTTTATTTTTTAATTATTTTTTAAAGATTGCTGCATTTTGGAACGATGCTCGAGATTCGGTATGGGGTGACCAATCTTCCCAGAACCCCTGTATTCGACATTGGCTACTTAAGGTACATTGGGGTAAGAATTCCAACGCAGTTGCGGATTCTGTTCCAAAAAAATAGCTTACGTAAAATTAGTGCCAAGCAACCCTAAACAGTTCACTTACAAAAAGTGAAAAACGGTGGCAGTTAAATTATTGTCGTTAATCGTCTTTTGCGCAGAATCCGCAACAGAGTCTACTAAAGCATCGATTGTTTTCACTCGTTATCTAATCGCTTTAGAAGTTTGTCCAGAGTTTCCAGGGAAAATGTATCAGCGTCCATCTGTCTGACTGTATGTCTGCGGCCAGCACAACTCTCGAACCAATTGGGATTGTGGGTTAGTGGGGGGGGGGGGGGATCGTGAGTCCCATTTAGGTTTTCGTCAAAATAGCGCGTGCTCGAAAGGTAATTGAAAAATTTATGTTATTCGGCAATTGCTAAAAATCGGTTGAGTGATTTTAATCAAAATCTCTACTTTCGAACATACTTAAATACGGCAGTAAATATATATATATATATATATATATATATATATATATATATATATATATATATATATATATATATATATATATATATATATATATATATATATATATATATATATATATTTCTCCACGTTTTGGAGCATTCTGACTTCAAAAAAGTGGTTCAGAAAAAAATTTATGTCTGTGTGTCTATAGTCAGCATAACTCTCGAACGAATTGACCTTCGATGTTCTAATTTGGTGCATGGGCCAACCTACCCACCCACCTACCATTAAGGTTTTGGTCAAAATTGCGTGTTCGCATAATGTATCTGTCATTGAAAAAAGCATGTTTTTCAGTAATTGATAAAAACAAAAAAAAAAACGTCTCTAACAACTGTAACATCTCAAAATCCATGTGGCAATGCCTTTAAAATGTTTTATAAATTCATTTTGAAAATTTTCGTCGAAATTCGATAATGGCGTAAAATGTTGAAAAACGAATGTCTTTAACAGAGTTCTCTTCTTTTGAACGGCATTTTCTTCTTTGTTTCACGTACCCAAAAAGGTAATGTAATAATAACAGAAAAACAAATACGAATTTCGTAATTTCGGCTGTTTTTTTTATATTTTGGCCAATGTAATAAATGCCTCGAAAAATATCCCCTGTCTATTTTTAACATTCTTTAATGGGTTAAAGTACACTTGAAATTTGTGCAATGTTTCCCACTCTTAGTTTTTATTTATGAAACCTCTTTGGTAACAACACATCTATATATAAAACTGAGATGTCTGTACGTCTGGACCTTATACAAATCTACATTTTTGCACTTAGAGGTACGAAATTTGGTGCATAGAAGCTTTAGTACATGGAGATTGTAGAGAACAACTTTTAAATTCGATTAAAAGTTGTTTTCATTAAAATTTAATGACATTTAAAAAAATGTGGAATGGCAACGATATTTTTTATTTCCAAAAGTTATTTTAATATGTCCCCCTTATTTTTCTGATTATTTTTATGTATCACAATCGTCTGTCCACAAAACTGTTCGAATCCTATATTAATTTTTCATATATTTACTGTTAATCGGCGCTCTGCGCATGCGCCGTTTGAAAGCGTAACATAATATACATATAGTATCATTGATAACATATTATTCTGATGTAAACATAACGGCTAAGATTATTGAAACTCACAAAAAAACTTTCAATTAATTTCGACATTTGTTAATATTTCTTCTTATTACCTATTAGTACATATTTATTCATTCACTCAGAATATCAAAATTCTTTTGTTTGATTATTTTTATTTGTGTAGTGTTTTTTTTTTCTTGTGTATTACGTTCCATATTATTTAATCTAGATTTGAATACACTACTATTTCACCAGAATATTTTACAATTTAGACCAGAAACGTAGTATTTCAGTTTCGATTTTATTTCTTTTGGTGCTTTATTTTGGTCGTGATTATGAAGTTGGTAAGGGGGTTCTACTTTATTTTTATTTATTATTATATATATATATATATATATATATATATATATATATATATATATATATATATATATATATATATTTGCGTGTGTGTATTAAAAATTTTTAAAGAATACTAAGCTTTTTTGGTACAGATGTAGTATAAGATATTTCTTTGGCTCGATTTTATTTGGTGTTTTTGTACAAATAAATTCTGTTTCTCGCAACGGTTTTTATTTTCAGTTACATTTTACTTTTATTTTATTATTTATATTTTAACTTAACTTGTCACTATTCCGTTAGCCGCGTAGCAGTTACAACCTTCAAATAATTTATTTCCTATATTTAGAATTAGCGAAACATTTATTCGTCATTTAAACAGGTAAACATTTAGGCTTGGCGCCAACTGGTAAACGCCTGATGGAAGAGTACCCTTCATAATTTATATTTTAACTTAATTTTATGATTATCGATGCTTTAATTTTCTTTTAGTTACTGTGTTTTTAATTTTTGCGATTTTTCTGATAGCTAAATTAAAAAAAAATCGCCTAATGCGTTATACTACATCTGTTCCACTTTTTCTTAAAAGTAAGCTTCTGTCTTCAACGGGTCCCCAGCAACGAGGGGCCACACTGCTAGTAAACTATATATTTTTGTATGCAGTTAAAAAAATAAAGAATTTCCCGCGATTTAGTATCATTAATGAATCTCGAATCTTACCACATTTAAGGACATTCTACAATTAGCCAAAACCCTTTCGTTTTGAATTTAAATACTCGCGCTATTTATCTCCAAAAACCATGTCAACTATTAAAGTTAACGCGGATTGATTCTTGTCTGAGTATTTTACAGTGAGCACTGAATAACGTTAGTTGAAATTAATTGACAACAATAGCCACTGTAAATTCACTCGTCCGTAAGGTTCTGTGTAAATGCACACATAATAATGCACGAATCATAATTTATAGGATACGCCATTAGTATAATGAACAGGAGTTGTGTGTGTATTGGGCGCTATGTGTAAACTGATCGCAAATTCATATGCATTTGTTTTAATTCACGTGCAGTTCTCGGCTGCCAATTTACGCGTCGTTAATCTTCAGAATGGATCACAGTTAATATGTTTGTCGCGTCATTCAGGAATAATCGTGATCACACTTACATCATCAAGATGATTCTTCCGTTTGACGAGTTCCAGATAAAAATCGTTTAAATTGCGGCCATAACTCATTCAAAATAATAAACTTCCGATCATTTATAGCAACCCTATCCGATATTGCGATAAATGTATTGAAATTACCAAAATTAAATGTAATAAAAGTAAGAGGTTAAAATATTATTTTCAAGGTAAAATTTCATCTAAGTAATAACCGAGTCAGTTTTTAGACTTGGCAGTATCTGGTACTCGTCTAACGAAAGAGTACCGATTTTTTTACTCCAACGTTATAAATTACAATTCGGCCTGAACTTTATTGTGTCGTATAACACAGACAAATTCAAATTTTCTTGTTTCCGAAGAGCTAAAGTTATTAAAATGTAATTGGCTGTACATGGTTGTACATTGAAGCACTTTAAGTAATAAGTAAATTTATACAACCAAATTATCATAGTAGTTACACGCATCAATAGATCTATATCAGCACACATAGCTGATATATGCCGACCAAACGGTATAGTGGTTAGCGTGCCAGCCTCTAGACCACGAGGTTGCGGGTTCCGAGTCCCGTGTTTGACATGGGTGTTTGTAAATGTATGTTGGCTTGTCTAATGACGAATGTTTCGGACCATTATAGCCCTCGTGTTGCTGACGGCGCCAGATAATCTGAAAACAACCAACCAACCATAGCTGTTATATTTTAATGGAAGGTTAAAGCTAAGAATTTTGAAAAATTTCAGTTCCAATTAAGCTAAAAGGGAATTACAATATTATTATAGAAAAAATGGGATTTTCAAAGGTCTATAAAAATACTGTTATGAAATTTTCTCGGAGGAAACGATGGCGCGTTTTTACTAAAATAATCTACAATATAATCGTCCTTCGAAAGCCCAGAAAACTTTTCCGAACAACAGAACAATTGCTATCAAGTTACAATGCAAGTTTCGGTACATACAACTTCGGACCACAACGATAATTCTTGCTTAGCGAAAGTAAATAAGAGATTCGATGCTTTTCGAACAGTGTCTGATACTCGTCTGATCCAAGATTGCATTGATCGGTTCTTTTTATAGGCTCGGGGCAGAAATTTCTAGGAAAATCCAACCAACCAATCACCTGATGGAAATGCCCAGAAATTTTCAGTTTGATTTAAATGTTGCGATCTTTTTCTAACCTGCATTATCTCTGTTAACAAATAAAATAAAATATAAGTTTAAAAGAAATGTGTCGCTGTTTACAATTATATACAGAATAAAATGAGATAAAATAGAACATTAAAATTAATTCGTCACTATTTATAATTTTATACAGACGATTTTTGTAACATTTCCCCCTTCTTAATTGACTGAACGTCCTGGGCAGTGAAATCCACGACATCGTTGATATTCTTAATGACAGCATACGGCCCTTCTCAGTTCATCTGGAGCTTAGGGGAGAGTATATATGCTTAATATAATACTAACTAGGCGGCATGGTTACCTCGTGTAACGAAATTGAAAACCACGTGACAGGTGGACTTTTCGAACGAAGGAGAAAAGAAAGAAAAAAAAAAACTTTTCAATGCTAAACGCTGAAATCTGTCCGACGTTAAGTTATTGAATCCAGTAAAAATGGTCCGATATTGTTCTGCATTTTGTTGTAATGAGAAATTCCAGAAAGGGGGTCCAATAAGCTATCATAAGCAAGTGCTATTTTTTAAATTGTCTATTTAATTGAGGTATTGAGATTTTATAGTACACTTATAAATATGCTTTTGTTTCGCATTCTCAGAAAACTAGCGTTGATTGGTTTATTACGGATTCTATTTTGTAACTAACTTCTGAAAATTGCAGTTAATATTTTTGTAGAAATTAAAAGTGAATTTAAATTCCTTAAATAACCACTAAGTATCAACAGCAAATTCCGTTCAGTTGGCCGCATTGGCTTAGTTTGGCGCGAATCAAAATGAAATATATTTTGGCGTTTATCAAGGGTTATGATCGCCTACTTATAAATATTCTGAATCTTCAAAACTGATTAAGAACGTTTTTAATATTGTTTTGATACTTTCATATCGGTTTACCTTGCGATTTTTTTAAATGGAACTTATGTTGTTGTTTTTTCTTCACTTATTTAGTAAATACAGACCATGAATCACGGTGTGTATTCCAACAATTAAGGTGTTGTACAACATATCTGACTTATTATTTGGCTTTACCATTAATATAATATTGGCTGGATATAGAATATATCGTGTTATGAAACATTAATATTTAAGTTTCTTTTTCTTTTTTTTGCTTGAGATATAAATACGATTTTTCCTTTAAAATTATAAGAAAATACAATTTTTCTTTAAAGCGTACACATGAAATACAAGTTATTTTATATATGTTAAAATAGTTTTTTTACTAACTTCGATTTTGTTTTTGTGTGTTTGTTTGTGGCCAGCAAATCCACGGAAGGCCAGTTAACCCATTTGCCGTCATCCAATAGACCTTGAACTTGGCAGATAGACTTTGTCGAAGACAAGGCATTCTATCAAATTGTGAAGGATGTCCCTTAAAGTCTTCTTTTACACGCGTTACTATATCAACGCTTCGAAGGAATAATTAACCCACTTGCCTTCATCCAATCGAGCTGAAAATTGGGAAATAGACTCGCTGTCGGAATGCTACAATTATAATTTATAGAAGTTTAAAGTAATTTCTTGGACAATAAAATTAGTTTCACAATAATTAAAAAAAAAAAAAAAAAAAAAAAAACACAGTGCTAAATTCCCAATAATATAGCTGACAAACTCTCTCTCTCTCTCTCCCCCCCCCCCCCCTTTCCAAAAAAAAAAAAAAAAAACCTTACCGGCTTTATTTTACGAGTGTTATTTTGCTAAGATGTTTCAATTTAAAATTTGGTTGAGTTCTGGGATTCTGATGGATTAAGAATAATGAAAGCATATATCGTGCCTGGGTTTAATTTCTTGTACTTTGCTGAGCTTTTTCTCGAAGTATTTCTCGCTTTTCTGTACAATTACTATTAATTGAGGTATTTGTTTAATAAAATGATGGAAGAATTTTTATGACTTATATAATATTACACTTGGTGTATTTAAAACATCGGTATTCTCTATTTGTGAATACAACGATAAAAGTGTAAAAATGCCTAAAAATAATATTACTATTAGTAAACCTTAGTAAATTATAAATCTTGGAAAGTTTATTTATAATTATCAATAATTAAAACTGAAAAGAGTAGTTTATTTACAATTCATTGGAAATAGTTAAATTTTATCAAAGAAACAGAATACAACTACACAAGGTTTTTTAGCACACACGTGATCGGAATAGTTAAAACAATTGTTCCTGAGGAATACATCAACCAACAATTTAACGCACAAGATAACTACGTCATAAAAGTAATTCTTTATCTTAGTGCGGCCTCGCCAAAAATGAGGAAAGACCTGCTAAATATGCAACCCTGCTCTCAGAAAGTCTCCTCTCATATGGTTTATTATGGTTTCACCCGCGAACTATAATTGAAGTGGGAGTGCGCAGTCTAGTGTTTATTATAAGTCTATGGAGAGAGTCCTATCTGACGCTTAGGGTTCCATAACCACACCTTCCATGAATAATTGTTCATTTGCCTTGGCGTCGTATCGGATCTTCATGCGTTCCGTCATGATGTTGTTTCTCTCTCTGGCGACCGATGTACGTCTTCCAAACATGCATGGAGATCATCTAGATACTGGAAAGGCGCTAAAGAAGTGCCCGGTGGTCGTTCAAAGAGGAGGTCGCAGGATAGCCTAAGGTCTCTTTCAAACATCATTAGAGGTAGTGAAAATCCGGTGGTGTCGTGAGTTGCACTCTTGTAGGCCAACAGAAGCGGTGGAAGTTTCCGACTCCCATCTTGTGGGTTACTTGACTGTGAGGTTGATGGTTGTGTAGAAATGTGGATGTTCCAAACTTCGACTCCGCTTTGGATGAACGTCGACAGATCTTCGAACATGGTCTTCCGGAAAGAGCATTCGCATCAACCGAGCATCATTTCCAGTAGGCTGATCAGTGTCTGCATCGGAACCGTCTGCGGAAGCAGCTAGTAGACCTCGGGACTTTGTTCGACGCTTGAAACATGAGTACGTGTGCATATCTCCTCTTTCTAGATTACTCTGGTAGCATCACTAACGTTGTCCATTCCCACACGAACCACTTCCTGGGAGAGGTTCATCAGCGCTGCTTCCTTAAATTCTCTGTTCGGGATTGGGGTGATACTGTTCGTAGATGTAGACTCAGTCTCTCCAACTCGGGAAATCTTCGTAAACTCTGCAGCGTTCTCTATGACGTTGTCTTCAAGTGTCACAATCCGATATACGCACAGCTCTTTCGTAGACCGCGCAATGGAACTTTGTCTCTCCATGTTGGCAGCTTGCCTGTCTAAAAATTCCATTTTTCTAGCAATTCCATTTTTCTTCAAAAAGTCTAGTTCAAGAATGTATGGATCCACAGTTTCTGCTATGTAAACAGCGTGCGTGTAGGTGTTATATCCGAAGGAGACGTTCACTTGTAATTTCCCATGCACGGAAATCTTGTCACCTGACGCAGTTTGTAGTGAAACAGAGGGAGCTGTGTAGAGAAGTCGGCTGCTCAGGTGACGAGCTCCGTCGGTACTATCGTCATGTTCACCCCCGAGTCGACAATTAAACGACATGGAGTTCCGTTAATCCCCCCCTTCACGAATAAATCCTGATTTCCTCCTTGACGGGATGAAATGTGGAAACTGCTGGCAGGTACTTCATCTTGTCTGTATTGCAGCTTCTTCTGCTCTGCAATATGGAATCTTTTGAGATTTAACTGATTCCGAGGTAGTATTATCCTCTCTCATTTTCAAATTAGGGCAGTTACACCATAAATGTCTGTTCCGCTTGCAGTACCAGCAAGCATCTCTGGGTTTTTAATCCGTCGATCCAGGAAAACCCATCAGTATCTTTTCCATTTTGCTTTCCTGCTCTACATTGCTATTTTTTCCAACCACAAATTATTATGACTTTCTAAAATGCATTTTAAGTTTAATTCTTTTATAAAAAAATTATTTTAGCTTTAACATTTGGCAAAGTAAGCTTATATATTAATGTCTGAGCAAAATGGAAATCTTCGGCCAAAACTAGAGCTTGTACCCATATGGGAATATGGAATACCAATATGGAATAAATCACCAATATGAAAAATTTTCTTGAAAAAAAATATCCTCAAACCCTCAAAATGTTCATACCCCCATCCCTTTCTCCCTTCTCTATTCCATCGAATTTGCTAAAAGAGAACTGAAAACTTTTATGATTATTAGGGGTAGTTCTTAATTGTTGTAGTTAAATGTATTGTATTTCATATGAATATCTTTAATTTCGTAATGCTTACCAATTCACTTTTACATATTTATATAAACTAACAGTGAATTAAAAGTGTTGAGAAAATTATTTATATCTATTAGTATTACGGTAATATGAGGACAGTAAAGAAACATTCTAGTAAAATTGTACATTCTAGATATCTTGTCGGTGATGTGTTTAATACACTACCGAATGTATAAGTGATACAAAGGAGTGGAGAAAAACGGTAGTTGATTTGCGATACTCAAGGCAATAGAACTCTGCGTTAAATACATTAATTTTTTAACTTTTTACACCTTTGCAGCATTTTTACGAGGTGCTTATAACACCTTAAGAGACATTACCAGAGCAATTTTTATCGAAATAGTTCAAATAATTTTTTTAAAATTTTTGAGAAGCAAGATTTTTTTTCATGTTTTGCGCATTTGTAATATTGACTAAAATCTTAATGATTCACGCGTTCAGCGAATTTGAAAATATTAAGACAATTCATTTGGGAGTTATACTCACCACGTATACATAGACATTTTTTCTAGACCACTTTTTTGAAGTCAGAATATACAAAAAAAAAAAAAAAAAAAATGCCGAAAACAATTTTTTCAATGCCCTATATGTTAATATTTAATATATGGGTAATTAGAAGTAAAAACATACTGTTATATACTTTCATAAAATGTTGATTTTTTGCGCTAAAATGAAATAACGGGGAACATCTTAATATATGTAACGAAACAAAATTAAATTTACATAATTTAAACCTTTATATAAATTGCAATTGAAAATTCCAAACGTTCATAAATAAATTTTAATTGTTAAATTCCTTTTATGATAGTGCTTAAAAATATTCAGCCACCTTTTCAAGCAGAAACTGAATTCCCCTCGGAAGAAGGAATCCATTTCCCTTTTGAATTCGATAAAAAAATGTATTCGTATATTTTGTTGTTTCGAAGTGACAACACCTATCATATCGCCTTTTTCGAATTCCAGTCCCCGCGGAAATCAATCGAATGGAAAAAAGCGGGATCAAGATCAAATAAACAAACTGCATCAACAAATTCACCAAGCACTTTCGATTCTAAAATTGCTTTTTTTTTTTTCTAATAAGCGCGTCCAATTTTTTTGATTTAGTGACACCGCACGTGTCTTCGAAATGAAGACGAAAAAGCCTTTTTAGAAAGGAACTAAATTAGAACCACAAAACGCGGAAAAAGAAGAAACTCCAATAGAGTGGAGTGGAGTTGTTCCTCTCCTGCTCAACAAGAAATGAGGCGAGGACAAAGAAAGGGCAATAGTTTTTTAATGGGAATTCCTGCTTCTATTTTGGAGTAGTTTGCAGAATAAATCTTTCCATTTTACCATTTGGCTGCACTTAGGATTCACGGGTTCTACATTTTTACGAGACTGTGACATCTGGGCCACAGTAAACCAGAATTGAAACCATGGAAGTTTCTTTATTGTTTCCTTTCTTTTATTGAAAAGCGAACACACATTCAACAAAACATCAATAATAAAAAAAAGCTCCAAACTTAATAATCCGGTTTTTGTAATTTAGAGATTCTTTATCGATATAAACTAATACTTTGTTCATGTATTCAGATTTCGAGAAAGAGAGTTGTTGGATTTATACTTGGAGAACACATCTGGGCGGAAGTATTTCTGAGCGTTGAAATTTAAAAAGGATTAATGACATATGAAAGGAATGCGATATTCTACACATACAATTTTTTAATTCGAATTACATTTGCATATAAATTAATTTCAACGCTAATTACTTCCTAATTAACGAGCAAGATTCTAAAAGAATCGGGGAAGAAAATATTTTTTTTTTAATGTGCTATAAGAATAAACTGCGCAATTTTACTAATAAAACTAATATGTATGTCTTCTATATAGTAGTTAGATATTCGTCTGTAAAATTTAATTTGCCCTACCATCTATCGAAATGTACATAAGCACTAACAGGCAAGGGGCACCATATGTTTTTGAAATATTAAACGAAATGGTGAAGAATGGAATTTGGCAAGAAAAAGAAGCCATGAAAATTGGTTTTACCGAGGAAAACGATCTTTAATTTTCCAATTTATGCTGTTTTTGCAATTATAAGCAACTCATTAGTGAACCATGATTTGTCAAATCGTCCACTAAAGAGATTTCAACAAGGTCACTTATGAGTAGTATATGCAATTCGATTTCACTAAATCCCCATTGTAAATTCGGAAATATATATCCACGTGCAAATATTTGTATATTCTAATTATATTGAATTTAAAAATTCTTTCATATTTTGCCTTTAATTGGGTTGATTAACTTTGATTTTTAAGGAAGGATTAGAAGAACATATATTTTAAAAGGACTCGTGTAGCAAAGGAGTATTGGCCAATGCCCGAAATGAAGATTCTTGGAAGATTTTACAATCTATGCTGATTCCGCACATCGTCCCAAAACATACGATTTTTCTTTAAATAAACACGATCACAAAACGTATTTTTAACCCTCTGTTCTTTCTTATAACACTATGTTTCAATTGTAAAACTCTGCATCAACATTTCAATTTTTTTACGCAGTACTGGCTGAGATTGGCCAAGATGCGTAGCAACGGCCTGTCAACAATGGTCCACATTGAGATTTGGCCAGTGTCTAGCCGATATTGGCCAGTGTCTAGCCGATATTGGCCAGTGTCTAGCCGATATTGGCCAGCGCATTTGTACTACTGGAGAATGCTTGAAATACAGGATCACGTAGTGATCAAAACAAACACACTCAAAAATACTTTATTTTATAGTTAAGAGAAGGGAAGACCGAGTCTAGAAGTAAAAGGATTGAGTTGTAACAAAACCAGTAACTTTTGCTACACTATCTGGACAAAAGTATCCGGACACCCAGTGGTATGGACTTAGAGCGTCCTGAGGCACATATTAATATGATGTTGGTCCCCCTTTTGCATCGATGACAGCCTGCACACGTTTGGGAAGACTTTCCACCAATTTTTGATAGGTGACCATAGGAATTGCCTTCCAGGCGTCCATCACAGCTGATTGTTTGTTGTATTCAGATTATCTGGCGCCGTCTGCAACACGAGGGCTATAATGCGCAGAAACTATCGTCATTAGACAAGCCAACATACATTTACAAACACCCATGCCTAACACGGGACTCGGAACCCGCAACCTCGCGGTCTAGATGCTAGCACGCTAACCACTATACCGTTTGGTCGGCCCATCACAGCTGAAGTGAGTGCTTGCAGTGAAGATGGTCGATTTGGCTGGCTACGTAATCTGCGCTCTAATTCGTCTCAAAGGTGTTCTATGGGATTTAGATCGGGGCTCTGAGAAGGCCAGTCCAGTTTTTGAACACCCATTTCGTCAAACCACGTATGTGCAAGCCTCAATGTGTGAATGGAGCAGTTATCCTGCTGGAAGAGAAATGGGCCTTCCCCGAAATATTGCCATAGAGTTGGGAGTGCAGCATTGTCCAGAATGTCCACATACATCTCAGAGTTCATGTTTCCAACCACAGGAACTAACGGACCCAGGCCAAATCACGAGAAACACCCCCACACCATTATGCTTCCACCACCAAACTTAACAGTCGGCACAATGCAGTCACTATAGAAACGTTCTCCGGGCATCCGCCAAACCCAGACGCGTCCATCCGACTGCCAGACTGTAAAGCGAGATTAATCACTCCAAAGAACAGTTTTCCACATGTCCACAGTCCAATGACGGTGAGCTCTACCCCACTGCAATCGATGCTTCGCATTCTGTGGAGTGATGTTCGGCTTGTGAGCGGCTGCACGACCATGGAATCCCAAGTCTTTTAACTCTCGACAGACAGTCCTGCTGCTAACACTAACGCCTGATGAACTTTGGAACTCCTGAGAAATGTCCACCAATGAGGACTTGCGATTTTTTTTCACTACCCTTTTCAGAGTTTTGCGGCTGCGTTCACCAAGTGTTTTCGACCTACCGGTTCGTTTTTCTACCGTTTCACTGCCTCGACGTTTCCACTTCACAATTACATCACTCACAGTGGATTTAGGCTTCTGTAGAATGTCCGCAATCTCACGAACCGATTTCCCACAAAGGTGGCATCCCACTATTCTGCCACGATCAAACTCACTAAGCTCCTTTGACTTACTCATTGCCTCACAAACGCATAAATACAATCTGACAAGCCACTACCAACACTTTTATAGCTTTCAATTACGTATCAAATTGCGTCATTCGCCAGAACCA
Organism: Linyphia triangularis; assembly: GCA_963978545.1. Classification (NCBI taxonomy): domain Eukaryota; kingdom Metazoa; phylum Arthropoda; class Arachnida; order Araneae; family Linyphiidae; genus Linyphia; species Linyphia triangularis. Next base: position 2,118,290 of record OZ021727.1, on the reverse strand, counting down.
CTTTTTTATTTTAAGGGGTGTCCGGATACTTTTGGCCAGATAGTGTATAACCACTATATGACGCCAGAATCCATATTATCAGAGATAAGTGAAGAATTTTAGGAGCGAATATTAAAAGCAGTTTGAAATTTGAAATTTTGTTATTTTTGTCGAGATAAGTAATTTTTGGAGTTTTCAAAAAATTTCAAATTATATGTAGATGACAACAATTAACGGCACAAACAAAATACCATTTTAAAAGTCTGTTTTGAAATAAGGAATGCAGAGCATTACAAGAAAAATAGGATTAAAGAAACTCGCGTCGTTTCGGTTCAGTTGTACAAAGTATCAACCTGACAGTGAATGTGAAATGGACGAAATGAGCTTTACATATGCTACGACTTTTTTTTTTTTTTTTTTTTTTTTTGAAGTTCAAACCAAATGAAATGCGGATTAAGAGTAACGTTTGTGAACTTACGAAGTCAGCACTCTTGGAAAAATCACTATTTGTAATTTGTGTATCAGGTCGCCTATTCACTTAAGTGGTTAGCTTATCATACTATCACCCTGGTGGATCTTGTTTCGAAACCGCCGATCAAACGGTATAGTGGTTAGCGTGCTAGCCTCTAGACCACGAGGTTGCTGGTTCCGAGTCCCGTGTTAGGCATGGGTGTTTGTAAATGTATGTTGGCTTGTCTAATGATGAATGTTTCGGCGCATTATAGCCCTCGTGTTGCTGACGGCGATAGATAATCTGAAAACAACCAACCAACCTTGGTTCGAATCCTTCATGGATGTCCTAAGTTATAGAGGCAACGATGGCCCTCTCATTGGGTACCACTTCACAAGTGGCCATCGCTACCACCCTTGTAGTGGCCAAGTGAATGCATGTACATTACAAGTGACTGTAAGTACTTGAGCCGGTCAATGGAAAAAAAATTGTATCGGTATTGTAATTCTTATGATGATGTCAATGAGGATGTTAAAATGGATATTGTTGCCCACGCAAGCAGTTAAATGGAGCAATTTCTTCTCGCATTTTCTTATTTTTAACGCGTATTACGACATATAATTGTTACAACTTTCCATCTAAACCAGGTTAGTTATAACATTTAACTTGTGCAAGAAAAGCATTTTTCCTGAAAATTCTTCTCGTCAAAATTTTTCTCAACTATATCAGTAGAAAAAGGAGAATTTAGTCTAGACGAGGTCTCCTAACGTTATTTCATTTTAACAAATACACAAACTTGAAAAATATTTCCAAAATTTCTTTATAAAAAAGAATATTTCTTTTGAACGAAATGGACGTATAAAAAGCTCAGAATGTAAATTGATGTATTGCACTTAGCATTACATAGTTAGAAATGAATATATGTTTTAAAGTAACAAAAATGTACAGTTTATAAGTTTTCCCTATTTTAGCTATTTATGAATTTCTAATATATAATTTTGCGTAGATAAAAAAGACATAGCTTTCTTTCAACATAGTGTCATTCCATTTTTTTTTTTTTTTTTTCAATCTAAGATGTAAGTGAGCAATGTGTAACATTTTTCGTAAACAGTACCCCTCATTAAATCGTTAAACGCCCAAAGCGTAACTTGGTTGAGGCCACTCCTGCTCATACCTTGGCATGTTTTGAATGCCAGAAGAACCAGCTGCACTCTAAAGCTTGGCGTCCACTATCGCTGGGCAGAGCAGATCAGAGCGGAGTGGATTAGAGCCAATTACAAGGCTGTCAATGTCTACTATAGCACGAGCCTCGAGCTACAATGGACGTTGACAGCCTTGTAATTGGCTCTAATCCACTCCGCTCTGATCTGCTCTGCTCAGCGATAGTGGATGCCAAGCATTATCCTGGTGTATTGCTTGCTCTTCTGAAAGCTCACGAGTTCATGGACTTGAATCGGTCGTGGTATAAGAAACAACAACAAATCATTAAATATTACCTAATCCATTTGTAATCAACCGCCAACTTTAATTTAGGGCATGCTGCATGCGTTAAAAATTATTTAAAAATACAACAGCAACATTTTTTTACTTTCAATTACCCATATGTATACATACGTTAATGAAAGTATAGCATTCGGTCAAAAAAAAAAAAAAATGCATTTCTTCACGTTTTGGAACATCCTGATTTTAAAAAAGTGATCTAGAAAAAATGTCTGTCTGTGTGTATGTGGTCAGCATAACTCCCGAAGAAATTGACCTACGATATTCAAATTTGGTGTGCGAGTTGGTGGTAGCCATGGGACCTATAGTTAAGGTTTTCGTCAAAATCGCGCATGCGCGTAAGGTAGCTGCATTGAAAATTCATGTTTTTCAGTAATTGCTAAAAAACAGCTCTAACAATTTTGTTCAAAATCGCTGTGGTAATGCCTCTTAAGGTGTTCTAATCATCCCCACCACCAAAATTTCCGTAAAAATGCTTTAATGGCGTAAAAAGATGAAACACGAATGTCTTTAACACAGAGTTCTCTTTCCTTCAGCATACCTCATCAACGATCGTTTTTTTTTTTACCCCTGCTCAATTTCACTTACAAGAAAGGATAATATAAGAATTTTCGATAAGCATATTACCAAAATTCCCATTTCTTCGATTTTTTTTTAAAGACCCATAATAGAATTATCGCAAAAAATATCGCCAAACTGTCAATTTTTTCTAAGCGACTGATGAAATTATGAAAAATAATAAATTACAGAAATCTACATCAGCAATATAGTGTAATTGAAAGTTGTGCGATGTTCCACACACCGAGTTATTAAATGCTAAAGGGGGTCAAGCACCTACATAGGAGCCCATGTTAAATTCAGCAAATTTGGTGGCATCTCATTTAATAAACGATTCTTCTATAATTGTGAAACTTTCACAGTATAGTATTTAGATACTTTTACCTAATGTTTTTATTATTTTTAAAAATTAAAAAAATTATGATTTTTAAAAAAAAATATGTTTACAAGATTTGTTAAAATTTTATACGAATTATATTTTTAAAAAAAGTATGCAACTTACCATTCATCGCACGTATTAAAGTACTCAAATACACTAATGAAACATGTACAAAAAATTTCAATGATTAATGTTAATTAAGATGTGCCCCTAAACATGAAAAAACAGCATTTTGAGAAATTCTGCTTTGAAGTTAAAAAAAAAATGTAGGTACGTTGAATCGTGTTTCTTAACTAAAACAATTATTAGAAATACTTTGAAATAAGATACATTTTCAAATGGTGCATCATTTTAAAGTGAATAATTTAGTTTTTAATAAACAATAACAAACTCAAAATCAATAATTTGAAAAATTTCTTTTGCCAGATTCCACATAACAAACATAAACGTATGAATATATTTTTTCTTTTAAACTTCTTATTACTCTGCCAAACATTTTATGGCAGACAAAACCATGAAATCCTACCGAAAATAAACTTAACCTTCACCAAACTAATTAACAGAAAATATTGCATCTTCTAATCCCAAAGGAATCGCTCCCTTTTCGCAAGAGGACCATTCAGCTTGTGTTAGTCTTTAATGAACGCTGTCCAGACCCCGAACTGTTGATGGGGACTTTTTCTTCTTTTCCAAACAAAACAAGTGAACGAATTTCGGCAATTCGATTTCGCTGCTCATTCCTCCTGAAAGAGGATGGCCGTCTTGAAACACAACTGAGTCGTTGAGTAAATGGCGGGTACATACTCCCAATCTTGATGTGTCCCACTTCAAAAATGAGTCGGATAAAAAAAAGATATATATATATATATATTTTTGAGGAATACTAGTGCGAACTTAATTTTTTTTTTTTTTTTTTTTTAATCTTGAATAGAATATATTTATCTCTCACGAGAGGCACTAGTGCAGTGTTAAATTTGCTTATACATATAAGAAATGCAAGGTGAATAAAAAGTGTTTTTCGAATTAAGGTATACGTATAGGTTTCAACATCTTTTTTTAAATTTTAAATTTAAAAATTAGACCTTTGCACCTTGAAAATTACATTATTTGTTAAACTGTTTCCAATAAAAAAAATTAAAATTTCTTCAATTTTAATAATTAACATTTAATCAACTAATTAGGCTAATTTCGAACGGTAATGACAAAAATTCTAATTAACCCACAGATACAATTTTGGTGTTCAATAATGCGGAATACCCTGCTCTATGTTTTGACCCTATTAACAGAATTTTACAGTGTGTATATTTTGTGATATCTTGCTTTAACTGAATCTATTAGAAAAATCCAAGTTTTTTTATGCAGAATCTTATCTTTAAAATTCAATTAAAAAAATATTTATTTACAAATCACTTAGTAGTTAGGATCAAAACAACAATGTATGCAGATTATACAGCAAAAAACAAATTTAAAAAAATATTATTTAAAATGGAGTTATTACTGTTTGAATGAAATGCAAAACAGAAAAAACTACAATCTGAGAATAACTTTTAAAAAATTATTTTTTATATAAAAAACTGTTATTATTATACTAATTATTATACATTTCCTTTTTAGTATGCTCCTCCATCATAGGGTTTCCTTCTTTTGTGCTGTTTTCATTTTGTTTTTGTTTTTTACAGCCTTACAAATCTTCCCTAATTTTTGCGAGTTTTGAGATTTGAAGCCTATACGTATACCTTAAAAATAATTATTCAATTTATTTATAGGTTATCTTACCTTATTCATAATCAACGTTTTAAGTTAAGATTTTGTAAATTAAGTATTTCAGTTTCGTCGAAAATTTTCAACTTTCTGCACCATTTTCACAAAATCGGTTATATTTACTTTTAAAATTTGAATTGTCAGAGGGTACACGATGTTAGCTTGCCTTGGTATTTATATTTATAATAAGCCACTCATTTCTATTCGTCCCATTACTTTTGTTACTTCGTTTAAATACTTAATCATTTGGATGTATAATTTCAAGCATCTATTGAAGTTTCGTTTGCGCTTGAAAGAGAAGTATTCAAAGTTAATCCAATTCTAGGAAGTTTCTCCTAATTGACATTAAAATGTATTTCAGTGCATTGTTTTCTATCAAAAAGTAGACTTTTATGTAAGTCTAGATCTCCCGGTTTTGCATTAGACAACCTTCCAAGGGTATGCTATATTTAATAAATTAAGCATAAGACATATGTCAACCTTGAGACATATTTCAAATATTTATGACCAATGCAAATGTTGTATTAGACAATGTATACCCAAAAAAAAAAAAAAAAAAAAAAAAAAAAAAAAAAAAAAAAAATACTAAGCTTAAAAAGGCGAAATATTCTTTGATTTTATGGATCTTTATATATAATTAAGTTATAATTTCATATCCTTTATTTGAATAAATAGGAAGTTTAAATGTACGTCACCGGAGGAGCCAAAATTTCCGTTTTGTGAGAAATTCTTTATTTGCAAAAGAACGAAGAAGCCATATCTATATCAAGTATTTTAATTAATTAATGACAATTATCGACATTTTTTATATAATTTACACTTCACTTAATTCATTACTTCCCACATAGATGAGAATGTCGCTCGCGTTGGGATTGAAAACAATTACAAACATGTTAAAAGAATGCGATTAAGAAAAAACCACTATAATCTGTGTCAATCGTAATAGAATCCTCCAATGAAATAAAATAATAATAGTAAAAAAAAAAAACTTCAGTCTCTTTTATTAGCAGAACACGTGACCCAAGATGTAATTGCATTTCATCGCTAACCAAACCTTATAACGGGATACAAAAACAGAAGAGGCGAAAGCCACAAATGCCCTTTACACACCGACTGAATACCAAACAGATCAAAACACTCTAAATTAACGGACAAACATTTTCGCACAAATCCAATAACTTCGACTCCTTTTGGTAAACAAGAGTTTGAGGCGACCTTCTTCATGGAAATCCACACTTGCCTATTGATCCACTGCTAAGTTTGACTTTTGTTTTCTATCACATCTTTATGTCGACATTAAGGGTAAATTTTACCCGAGTGAATAAGGCGAGGGGTCTTTTATGGGTGATATTCAGTATGTGAGAGATAGCGGGTAAACTTTAAGAGTGATAAAATCCCTGAAAAATCTCTAAATTTATTGAAGTCCAACAAATAGAATTACTTCGTTTAGTACCAATTTTTTACGAGGCTTTCGTAAGGATCCAATTCTTTTTTTTATCCGCTAGTTTCCACTGCATATTTATTTCAGCTGGGATATGCTAACTTTTCTTGAGTTAACAAATTGTAGGAGATCAGCCAAAATATGTATTGGTAATCACGTAGATATATAAAATATATTGATTCAATATTAATCCTGGATTCACAATTACTAGTCCCTTATCTGGCAACAATGACTCAAATATTTTTTGAAATTTTTTCCTTCTTTCAAAGTTTAATATTTATTGTGAATAACATTTTTTAACTAATCTTTCTCTCAAATCTTGTTTTTTACATTACTTATTGATCCAATATAGATTTTGTTCATACTGTCTTATACTTTGTCTTATACTTTTTCTCTAAGAATTTACTCTTACAGAATAAATTCGACATTAGAGATTAATTGGCATACTTAATTGTTATAATTAATGTAATGATCAGATACATTTTGTTTACTAAATGCAACGGTTCTTTCTCTCTACACGCTTCTTTCAATAAGTTCCGCTATCTGTCTATAATTTGAAATCATCTTAATTGTTATACAGAACTCAAATAGATGCACAGTATTGGGATGCTTTGATTTGCTGCAAAGAATTTGCATAATAATTTTAGAATTTTAATCTGTTTACGGAGGAGGAAAAGGGGCCAAAATATCCAGTGTTTCAACCAGAAAATAACCCATTTGATAACTTTGTATATATTTTGTTAAATATCTTACTCGTTGATACCTGAACATTTTAAGCCGACCAAAGCCGTATAGTGGTTAGCGTGCTAGCTTCTAGACCGCGAGGTTGCGGGTTCGAGTCCCGTGTTAGGCATGGGTGTTTGTAAATGTATGTTGGCTTGTCTAATGACGGATGTTTCGGCGCATTATAGCCCTCGTGTTGCTGACGGCGCCAGATAATCTGAACACAACCAACCAACCTGAACATTTTAAACTTTTTCTTCTGTCAGAGCAAAAAACCTTCTTCATTGTGATACACTTTGTCAAATTATAAAGGTGATGATTGTTATAGAGGTGCAGCGGTTTTATTTAACATTATTAAATATTTTCATTAAAAAAAAAAAAAAAAAACATTTTGCGACAGCTGAAATCAATTTATAAGTGGTTTTGTTGAAACCTAATAATTTCAGGCCATTTAAAATTCATAAAAAAATTTAATTCGAATTTTTTCTTTAATATTTTCCGCAGTCCACAAAACATTGATAAGCCATGAGGTATTTAACCCTAAGTCGGGCGCAATATTGAACCCGACGAGTTCGAGCGCAATATGCTTGACAGGCGCAAAAAAAAAAAAAAAAAAAAAAAGAATCGCAAATTTATAATCATTATTTTTAATTTTAGTATTCTAAAAGTAATCAATGATTACTATAGGAATGTTTAAAGAAAAAAATATGAAATTTGTTTAAAAAAAAGAACACATTTTATGACTCTCCTATGAGAGGGGGGGGAAACGGAAGCGTCAGAGCTGTGCCTGTTAGGCCAGTTGCGCCCGACGGAGGGTTAATACAATAATGTGCATCCATTGACATAGTTCTATACATAAACTAAAAATAATAAATACGTTAAATGGCTTCAAATTGCTTTAAGGCGATCCAGTACCGAAATTTCGCCGAAAATCATTTTTTTTTATTTAAAAAAATAGAGAGGGATGTTTTTAACTATTCCTCTGGAGATTAGAAAGCCCCAAAATGACCAGACCAGTTATTTAACCCTTTGCACTCCAGGCCTTTTTCGCGCGGAGGAATCAGCAACTCGAGACATTTTAGGTTCAGCTGGTGTTTATGGATTTGCTTCATAGAAACTAAACACAGTCATTGGCCTTGCATCGAATTTCCGCATCACACCTAATGGTCTTCTCGTGGTTTGGCATCCAATCGTGTGGCGCCTGAGAGGCGCCACTGAAGTGCAAAGGGTTAAACATCACTAATGGGAGTAAAGCCTTGAAACGTCTGCTTATAGGGAATTTATCGAACAGTAGTTTTTTCACAGATGTGGCAAACTCAAATCGATATATCTCCAGATCCATTAACAATTGGCTGTTCAAATTTTTGGAGCGTTTAATTTAATAGTTTCAAGCATGATCTCTTCACAGAATTTTATTTAAATTCTGTTTTAAAATATAACATTTAGCGTAAAGGATAACAAAAATTTCAGTATTTTATCTTTGAAAAATTTTTGAAGTTTTTCTAATTCACCCATCAAAATTCTGTGATGATAAAAAAAATTATGTAATTATGTATTACAGAAAACTTTATCTTTTAATTTTTTTTTACTTATATCAAAATACGCAAACATCAATTATTATGGGTTTTTCTTGGTTTTAAATTTTTTTTAAATATATATCGACACAATATTTACAAAAACATTATCTGAAAGACATATAAGTAGTACTTCATGCATAAGATAAATTTTTGACACAAAAATATTAATAAATATTTAAATTTTTTTTGGTACCGGACTCCCCCCCCCCCCCCTATCACCTTCCCCTTCGCCCCTTTAGATAATTCCATTTAATGAATATGATTCACTTAAAATTTTGGGTTTTTTTGTTCTCTTGTTTTAATAAATAATTGAAATGTTCAAGACTGTCATTTCTGCTTCAACTGTTTACAAAGTTTACTCATTTAATATTTCGGTTTATTACCTAATCATGCAAAAACACTTTCGCGTTCACAAATTCCATTTAACTGTTATTTACCTCAACTAAAAATGTGTAAGAAATTACTTTTTTCTCAACTGGTGCGGAAGTAATTATTTAAACACAAAATATGTTTACAGAACATCGCTATTGAGCGTAAATAATTTCTTCACTTCATTTCCAAGCAAGTTTTTTTTCTTTCTGCTCAACACGTTTTAAACCAATAGTTTATTAGTTCAACGTTGTTCTTTTTGGCATGAAACTTAACACTTCAAAATAACGGTTCAATTGATTTGTGTGTTGGTTAATTTTTTAAAGTGGAAATAGATTTTTTTGTCATTCATTCTGTGGTTTAACTCGGAATTCTCTACGAAAATACTCATCTGAGTTGTTATTATTAAAGAAAAAGTAAACTCTTTTATTCGTAAATACTTCAGAAAGAAAGTATTGCGAAGTTTCTCTAAGCAAATTTGAAGACAGTTTTGAATTATATAAAAACTTAAGATTTGTAGAAATGGAAATAAAAAAGTATTTAGCGATATGTATTTTCGGTATTATCTCCTCGGTCTTTAATATAATTAATATGAATATATAATTTTGTCGTGCTAAGAATTATATTCATTTCATTGCAATTAAATGTTGGAGGTTTGATATACAAAACAAAACACTTTCAGCTAAATAATATTTTTGTATGTATATATCATGCTAATATAGATACTGGTGTAATAGTTTCTTTAGTTATTTTACCTACTATCTACTGCTTACAATTTAATATACATCATTAAATTTCACAATTCCATTAACTATCCATCAATATATTAATTATCCATCCATCAATTATCTAATATTTAATTAACTATAATTTCAAAAACATAAAATTAATTATTCAGCATTCAATTAATTACCTATCACACAGTTAACTCTTCAAGATTCAATTAACTATCCATCAATCAATTAAATATCCACTATTTTACTAACTACAACTTCAAAAACATGAAATGAATAACTTAATTGAATGATGAACAATTTAATTGAATGATGAATAATTTAATTGAATGATGAATAATTTATCATTCAAATAAATTATTCATCATTCAAATAAATTATTCATCATTCAAATAAATTATTGTGAACATTAAAAATGTCCTTCTTTACTAAAAATGTCCAGCAGTATTTAAAATATCCCATAATAAGATATTATTTCAAGCGTTTGGGCATTTTATAGGTACATTGTTTTTCATTAAGTTAATAATCTTTAATTTACTTTATTAAATTTATTTTAATTTACTTTAAAAATTATATCTTTAATTTACTTCACTGCGAATTACGTAAACAGACTTTTACAAAAATAGTCAAACTAATAATAAACAATAAAATGTTTTATTACTTATTTCATAAGTTAGTCCTCAAATAATTTAACGAAAAGTGTAAGAAATATTCAAAGTCATAAAAAATGTATTTCGTATGTACATAATGTAGGGCTTTCCAGCAAATGAAATTGTGTGCAACCTAACCCAGTGTTTGACTTCTTTTCACACATCTGACCGGAGAATGCATTTGCAACAACATAACAGTGGGTGGAAAAGAACGGAGCTCATTATGCCGCAGGAAACTAAATTATGTATTGTATTAATACGACAGTGATGGATTGAGAAGAAATTACACCAAGGCGCCTTTTTTTACTTTCAGAGCATTTTTATTCATTTTCAATAACTTAGTCTTGTTTTTATTTTCAATTTGGGAGGATATTTTCATGGTTAAAAAACTCCTTTAAACGCTTTGTTCTTATTTTGAATCGTAATTGAATTTTCTTCTTTTAGAAATAATTTTGTTCTAGAACTATTCGCTTAGTTAGATAGGGTTTATTTACTTATTTTTATTATTTTTTTTGGTTTGGAAAAATTAAATTTTAATGCAGACATGAATTACAGTTTATAAACTGGAACTTGATTTAAATTTTTATTTTAGGTATATTTTTTTATTTTAACTTGCTCAAAGGGATCAAAATATATAATAAAAAATTTCATTACAAGCTATTAGAGAAACTCTCATTATGTTTTCTACCATTTACTATTTAATAACATTTTTAAATCGATACATTTTCTTAAATATTGCAAGGAATATTTTGAAATTATTTAATAATCTTTCATTGGAATATGTTCGTAAAAAAATGTTAACCGTCTGGTTTTAATTAGAATGCAACATAGTTAAACAATTAGCAATTGAAAATTGATATGTATTTCTCCCAATTCACCTGAATCTAAATATAAAATAGAAAGAAAAATAAACAATATTTCCATCCGTTGCTGAATATATTTACGTTTAAAAGATTCAAACCATTTTAATCAGTGTTTTATATTTTGAAGTCCTAATAATTGCAACGCAATGTTTCGTTAAAAGTAATTTCACAATTTAGTAATTTTTAAAAATGCACTATGATATTTGAAAATATCTTTTATTCGTGAAATTTATGATATCAAGCACACATGACTTCGGAATATAGGAATTAAATTATAAAAATTATTTATTCATGGAAATTTCATGGGTAAGTATATTATTTTTATTTTCTCATTATAACATTATTTCTCACTATTATATGTTGCTTATCGTGAACGCAGATTCTTACAAAATATTAAATAAACTTTTTTAAAACTAATTTTATAAGTAGTTTTTGTTACTATATTTTTGCACATTAAAAGAGTTATAGAAATGTTTAAGAAATATTTGTGTAACATCAAAAATGTACGTTTTGTTGGTGAACAAAAATATTTTTCCGAAATATATCCCCAATAAGAAAAAACTTGAACAAAAATATTTCAAAATGTGTGTTTTATTATATAATTAAAATAAAACGCATTTTGGGATATTTTATATTGATAGTTAGAGTGCACTATATACGCTAAATTATCATTGTGTTCTACTAAAAAATTTTATTAGTACATGTTAAAAGTGTAATAAACTTCAATTACATAAATTTTAATTTTTTTATTATATTAATTAATGGAATGTTGATTATCTAAAATTAATTATAATTAATCCAACTGACTAATTCGAGCGATAATTGAATATTAAATTTCACGGATGCATAAAATCAAAATAGGTTTGAAATGTATGTATAAACACAATGTATTCAAATGCATTTTTCTTTGTCCCGTCTCTAATTCGCATAAATCATTAGCAAGTCTATCCTGATGAATAAATTATTCGCGAACGAATTGTGGAGAACTCTGCATTTCCGGCTCTAATTCGCTGCTTCGATGACCTCATCCCGGTGACGTATTCGATTCTTCATGAGCATTGTAATGAATGGAGATCAATAGTAATTATAGCGAAATTCATACAAAGGAAGTTAGAGATGCATTGACGACTGATTTACATTCATTGCAACTCAATGGCGCAGGAATACATATTTGAAATACTCGAGGAGTGTAATGCTAAATTTATGGAGTTGGTTTACATGATCAAGCAGACCTTGTTTGGGATTTGAGGGACGCGAAAGGTGATATCATTGAAAAGTGTAAAATGAATTTTAATAGTTTTTAACGCGATTGAAAAAGAAGTTTATTAATTTCAGTTTTGATGCTATTTAGGCGCTAGTTGGTTTGTTGTGGTATATTTTATAAATAAACTGGATTATAATGTATTTAGTGCATTCAAGCATTTTAAGTTCAATTTTATCTTGTATTTATTTCGTTTGTGTGAAGTTTATATGATATAATATTAATTGAGAACCCAGTATACATTGCAAAACGTTTCTTTAATTATTTAACTCTCAGGGTTTTTTTTTCAGTTTAAACAAATGTTAGAAAACTAACATAATTACAAAAAATAATTTCTTATTTTGAAGATTTTTAATCATTTATTTGACAGTTAATTATCTAAATTAGGTTCCATTATAGCCATATTTGGAATTTAGTTAAAAAATTTATTTTAATTGTATATGATTCAGAATGAGTTGACACGAACCTACTAGCATTGTAAAAGTACTTTAAATAGCCTTTTTTTTTCTTTGAATTACCTACATGTTACCGCAAAACATAACATGAAAAATTCAAAAACAAAGCACATTGTTCAGCAATTGCTAAAAAAAACGGCTTTAAAAACTTTAATAGAAATTTCCAGGGTAATGCTTCTTAAGGCGTTCTAAACATCCTCACTTCCGTAAGAATCATATGAAGATTGAAAAACGAATGTCTTAAACACTATTTCTTCCCTTGCGCACAGCACATTAACGACCGTTTTCCCCTTATCGTCTGTTTCTGTTACAAGGATAGATCGCGAGGTTGCGAGTTTGAGTCCCGTGTTAGGCATGGGTGTTTGTAAATGTATGTTGGCTTGTTTAATGACGAATGTTTCGGCGCATTATAGCCCTCGTGTTGCTGACGGCGCCAGATAATCTGAATACAACCAACCAATCTGTTACAAGGAAGGATAATGTAAGAATCATCGAAATGTATATCGTCCAAATCGCCATTTTTTTTTTTTTTTTTTTTTTTTTTTTTTTTTTTTTTTTGCCCATGTAAAAATTGTCGCAAAAATATTGCCAAAGTGGCAATTTTTTCAAATGAGTGAAAATATTAAAATAGTAATAACACTATTCTACGTCAAATTTTAATGTTGTGATTATTTTTTTTTATATAATGTAATTGAAAGTTGTGCGATATTCTGCTCCCCTAGTTCTTATTAGAACTTTGTTTTGAAAGTATTTAAAATTACCCATTTTTCTAAAAACTCCGAAATTAACTTAAAAATTATGGGTATGTTAGATCTTAGTAAGTTCCCTACCCCCATTATACACTTTAAATTACATTGAAAATTGTTTAAGTTAGTTGATTTAAACTGAATTGAAAAAATCCCTGGTTAAAAAAAAAAAAAAAAAGTCTTACACTGATAAAAGAAAGCTCCTTACAAATCCAAGTTAAAAATTTGCGGTTGTGATATTTTCCTGCTCTGTGCTTTAATGAAAAATGAACGTAATTTAAGAAGTATTTTTTAACATCGTATACAATGTTTCAAAAACTGTCAGTATACAATTATAAATTGTGACGTATTTATTTTAAAGTTCTATTTTATTTGTTAACAGCGATAATACAGGTTAGAAAAAGGTGGCAACACCTAAAGCAATCTGGAAATGTTGAGCTATTTCTATCGCTTAACCAGTTGACTGGATATTTCTAGAAAGTTCTCCCGCGCTCCTTGAAATTATACCTCAGCGTAAGATCAGAAATCAGTTTAATTTCGGAAGTCGATTCCCCCCCCCTCCCCTTTTTTTTTTGCGTGTTTGAATTTGGTTTGGTTTGTAAGCTCAACAACCCATTTTTGTGCACAATAACGGCTAATCAGGACGAAACCTACAGCTTAAAGTGGATTCCGAACTACAACGAACATCCATGCATAATTACTGGATTCAAACCCAGCACCTTTGGCATGCGAGGCCAGAGCGCTAATCCCACAGCCGTCAGGTTGGCTGCTTGAATTATCGCTGTGTACGAAGTTAGTTTTAGTTAAGCCCTGATAGAGATTTTACAGGTGTTCGAAGATATTTTGTGAGCTTTCAAAGGAAGAATAAATTAGTTTTTATCTAATAAAAACTAGTAACAATATCTAATAAAATAACAACTAATAACAATATATTATCTAATAACAAGTAATAACTTATCTAATAGCAAGTAATAACTTATCCAATAGCAAGTAATAACTTATCTAATAACAATATCTTATATTAACAATATCTTATCGAGTAATATATCTAATAACAAGTAATAACTTGCCTAATAACAATAATATAGTACCATTTTAAAGCTTCCTAGTCGAAGAATTTTAGAGTAAAAAAAGGAAAATGGATAATTTTTCTTGGTAAAATAAAAAAGTACCATTGTAGTTTTTAATAATTGTATATATATATATATATATATTGATAGAAGGGGACATCTAGAAATTAAAACTAAATCAACCATTAATTCCATAATATTATTTCATATTTAGCATCCTAAAACTAGAGGTATGGAACATCTCACGACTTTCAATTACACTATAATATTGGTCATGCGTGAAAATTATTACCATCATTATTTACCATTTTCATATTTTCACACATTTCAAGTGTTAAGAAAAATTCCCATTCTCAATTTTAGTATTGCCTCAATAGTGATTGTTCATGCTATTTATTCATAACACATGGAAATGCGTTTTGAAAAAAGAATAAATTGTGTGTGTGTGTAATTAAATGTAAGTGTTAACTCTAAAGTTTTTTTTTCTAAAACTAACTCGAAAGAAATAACATAGTTAGACAATGACTGAATATAATTTAAATAATATAATTTCATTCTAAAAACTATGTATTTAATATTAATAATAATAGTAATGATAAACATGTAATGATAGTAATGACATCATGATGAAAAAATACATAAAATATAATTGAAAAAACTAATTAATATAACTGCTTTTCAGAACAATATATATTTAATTTTAATGATAAGAGTAATGATAAAACATGCAATGATAGTAATAAAATGAAGATGAAAATATAAATCAAATAATATAATTAAAAAAAAAAAATTAAATAATATATTTGATTTTTCAAAACTATATAATTAATTTTAATAATAATAGTGATGATAAAACATGCAATGATAGTAATTAAATGATAATAAAAAAATACTTTTAATAATTATCTTAATATATTTAATAGCAGTAATAAAGATATTAAAAATCAGTAGTAATAATGATTATGATGATAATTACGCTTGATTCGGTTGAGACAAACATTATCAAAATTTGCAGACTACATTTGAATTGTTAAACACATTGCCATTATATCAGTTTTCCCACAAAAATGTTTCTCAATAGTTATATCTTTTACACATATTGATCCTTTTTAAGTAAGGCTTAGTAATATTAAATCATGTATATTTAAACAAATGAAATAAAAAAAATCAAGATGAATTTTCAATCAACAAGCACGAAATGTGTATAATGCAAGTAAACAATTTACAAAGAGCAAATAATAGTTAAAGTACGTCAAATCCTATTTGTGAGAATATGCAATTGTTTCAGAAAACAACAATGGTGTAAATGTATCAGCAAACGATAAAAAAAAAGACTTGTTTATTTTAAATAATATTTTCTCCTTATTATGAAAAGCATTGTTTGCTTCTAAAATATGAGACGCTTTAGAAACGAGATAGATTCGTTTTAACGTCTGTGCGTAGAAGTGTTGATTTAACTTTCAGATAACAGAATCAAATGTTTTATTTTTTTAATAAGTGAACTATTTATTTGTAAAGAACCATTGCGTGAATGCAATCCTCCATTGTTATGTGCTTAACAATCATATCATTTCCTTTCACGGATGTTTTTAAACCAGGAAATTATTAATGAGGAGTTTTATTGCCTTTCAAACAAATCATATACTGTTGGATATCGTGGAAAGTAATGGTTTAAGTCCTTTGGATGATTTTGTGAAAACATAATTTTAAATTTAAAGCACGCTAAAACATTTTTAAATCCTTTTATTAACTTCGGTTTTGTGTGTATGTGGGGTTAATTGGCTGGGTATGCCGATGGAGGGAAAATCTGCGAGGGCCTAATTAATCCCCTTGCTGTCGTCCAATTGGGCTGAAACTTGGCACACAGATTTGATGTCGATGACAATGCTTTTTATCAAATTTTGATGGCTGTCACTGTCACTAAAAGTTTTGCGGAATACTAACAAATGAACTTGCCGTCATCCAATCACGCTGAAATAGCATTTCACAGATCATTGAAGAAACCGTTTCCTGTTGCAATTTTTTTTTAATAAAAATATAATAAAACTGTTTTAATCGGAATACATAAAAGTTATTTGGATGTGAGTGCATAAATTCATATTCAGTTTAAATGAAGGAATTTTGGAAAGTAGTTAATCGCATATTTTGCTGATGGAGAAGTTTTTGATATTTAAAAATTAGTTGTCAACACCCAGCACAAGTTGACAACAGAAACGACACTTTGTTAATGAATATAAAAATTGGCAATGCATATAAAGGATTCGTATTAAACACTTGTTATGGGTTATAATATTTTCCGTTAATTATCTTTCAATCGTTCCTTTTTTGTGGTCATGGGTTTTGTAACACTTTAGAACGATTATCTCTATTTACACAGACCGCGGACTTCAAACATTGTTTCCTTAGTTTTTTTTTTTTTTTTTTAGAATGTTTTTAAATTTTTCACTGTTGTAAGGCGAAGCAGTTTTGCCCTTGTGCCAAATAAATTTAAAAACAACCAACCACTATTTCAAGCCACGTAATTTTAAACGAATTGCTCATGCGCATCTAATATTGGTTTTACTTATGAAAATAAATATTTCAAAGCATCGTACTTATTATAGAATTGCTAAGTAAAAGTTTAGTTTAAGAACAGGAAAAAAATACTGAATGCTCGGTAATAGACCTGATATAATAAGATTCATAAAAAAATATATATATATAAATAGAGACTACATGAATCGATTCAGAATCAAAAGAAATAACCTCAGTTTTTGCCGAAAGTTTTAAACATGGTTAACACTTCCACAATATATCTCAAATACACTTTTTTCAAGTACCCATATGTTTATGTTGGGTAATAAAAGTATAGCATTAAGCCTCCCCCCCCCCCGCACACTTTTATTTCCCTTTCTCCAGGTTTTAGAGCATCCTGATTTCAAAAAAGTGATCTAGAAGAAATATGAGTCAGTGTGTCGATATGCCTGTGTGTCTGTGTGGTCAGCATAACTCCCGGATAAATTGAGCTACGATGTTTAAATTTGATGTGTTGGTTAGTGGTGACCGTGATACCTACCATTGAGGTTTTCGTCAAAATTGCACATGAGCATAAAGCGTTTTTCAGCAATTGCTTAGAAACGGCTCTAATGATTTTGGATTTTGATTAAAATCATTTCAACATTATGCGCATGCGTGATTTTGACGAAAATCTTAATTTTAGGTCCCATGACTGCCAGTCCAGCACACCAACTTTGAACATCGTAGCTAAATTTGTTCGAGGGTTATGCTGACCACGTATAAACTGACAAAAAAAAAATAATGTAAACCACTTTTATGAAATCAGGGTGATCCAAGACGTGGTGAACTACAAAAATATAAATTTTTTTGCCGATTGTTACCCTATGTTAATATAAGGGTGATTAATAGTAAAATTCTATTTCTTAAAATTTCAAAGTTTAGGTATTTGATTTTTTTTTGTTTTGTTAATATTTAAGTCCTTTGTACGATTAACAATACGATTTTTCATTATTACTTCCTTCATAAAATTCTATTTCTATACAAAATTTAAAAACTGTTCCTTTACTTACTCGGTGCTTTTAAAGAAGCAAGTTTAAACTATTTCCCCCTTGAAAAACAGATTCCGATTATCACGTGTGTTCAAATAATTCAAATCTTTAATACAAATCAATTCTTCCATAATGTACTTCTCATACTTCTATTGCATTGTTTAAATCATTATAAAATCATTACAATCTCATTATATTATCTAAATCATTATATGAAATCATTGAGAAAATTCTAAATGTTTAATTTATAATTAGAATATCCACCATTAAGTTTATACAAGCACACTTTGTTATTAAACAGTTCTTAACTATTTCTGTTAAAACAAATGAAAACGTAATTTGTGCCTAACCATTTCTGAAACATTCATTTAATGAGTATTTCTAAGGAATTGACTATTTCAAATTATCGATTAATACTCCTTCCAAAAGCAACCCAGAAATGTCCATTGCCGAACATTCTAAAATTATCTTTCTCTGCCTCGTTTAAGCAAGTTCGTTTAAAAGTTTTCTCACCCCATTATATTTAATAAAATGCATTTCATATTTTTAAAAGACCAGGCTCATTATTTAGTTTATCCCTCTAAAACTGTAAACTACCGGGGAATTTTTTTTCTCTCATTGCCGGAGTTTGAAAACTCTACCCATTTGGCGTTATTAAAGCATTAGGCAATAAAGCTTGGCGGTTACTCGCCAAGTTTGTGCGTCGCCAGGCCGAGTATCAAGAGAATTGCATAATGAAGGCCTCTCTAAAAGTTGCTGATAAAAGCCTTAATGAATAAGAACGAACTTCTAATTTTACTTAAAATCGTTAACACGGACTTAATTGCTAAGCGGGTTGGGGCTGTAGCCGTTTATGTTAATATTCCAGACCAATTACGGTAGCCCTCTAAAAAAAAAATATGAGCGTCATTAAAGAAGTTTATCGTTGCCATGAGCTTTGAACTCGCCAATTAACGCAAGAAAACCAATCAAGGAAAACCAAAAAATGGATTCCCAACTAATAAACAAGAGTCAGTTAATCTAGTTTAGATTATTAAGCTTTGGATACTCGTATATTTTTGGTTTATCACAGCTATTCCTTGATGAAAAGTGGCAAATGGAATGATATCCGAATGGTAATTAATGGATTCATAATTAATTAGGTATCTTTAATGTAATTAATATTAAACGTTGAATGCAAATGTAAGCTTTAGGGACAAACATCGTTCTCCTTATTGGAATAATGGCCGATTAGAATATCTAAGATAACTAAATTGAAAAGCTGTTTGAAAGCTGTTGCTACTAGTTGGAAAAGTAATTCTTTTTCAAACGAGGGGAAATGCTTATTCGACGAATGCGACAGCATGAGTCAAATAATTTACTAATTTTGGAAAAGTATTTTCCCACATTTCACACATTTTCAAATATTGCTGCATGCAATATTTTTATAATCACGTATAAAAAAAAAATATGTATATACTAGCAGACCCGGCCACGCATTGCTGTGGCTAAGGTTTTTGTTATATTACATAGTAGTAGTAAACTATTCAAGGGAAATGCTAGGAGAACACCAGTCATTGGGATCACCATGCTTTTTTACACAGATGCTATTTGTAAAAAACATGGAGACCTCCATGATTGATTTTCTACTACCGTTGATATTGAGCAAAAATCAATACAAAAGAAATAAATTAAATTTTATTTTTATTTTTTGTATTCAAGTTTGTAACAAATGAATACATTACAAAGTTGTTAGTAAATAACACGTGACACTTAAACTTATAAATGAGGTAGGTAGGGCAGATAGTTTTAAATCTTTAACAATAATGTTTATTATTTTGAATTATAAATACTTTTAATTTCAATTTAATTTAGCACTAATCGGTGCACAATATTTTTGGTTAATCTGTCTTTAGCTAACACAAATAGATTCGACGGTTTCTCAACACGCGAACATGCAACATATGATGATATATATGAACAACAACAACCCATGAGAGAAACATGGATTTTTCAAATCTAAACCACAAATGGACATTGTTTGGCTTTGAGACTTATTTATAGACATGCAAAAGCTAAACGAATTGGAAACTGTAACCTTTTGAAGGGTATCGTAGATTCTGATGGTATCATCGGAATACGTGGCAAACAGGACCACTTCTACTTTAAACTTTCCAGTTAAAATGGTAGCTTCAAGTTTATTTCTGGTGATCTTTTTGATGACCAAAAGCGTACCGTTGCATAATCGAGGTGGATTCAAATTACGCAGGAGAATAATAGGTGAACCAATCTTTAATCAAAGATTATGTGGTGGCATTCCAGGTATTAACTATGTGATAATACTTACATGTATATATTTTAATTGAAGATTTTTGAACAATGAAGCACTAATAATTAAAAAGCAAGAAGAATTCCACTGTATTACTTTTACTATAATATGAATTCAATTTATACTTCAGACTAAATAACACGTGGCCGGCTATGCTATTGCTCGATGAAAGGTTCATTGCTGCGTAAGCGTAAGGTCGCTTCACACACTAAAAACTAATTGTAAGGAAAGCCTTAATATTAGAAGCCCCTCCCTTGTCGAGAAACAATAAAAAAAAGCCCCGTTAATAATTATAACACAACACTCCTTTAAGAATATTTTAACACGTGATGTTTGTAAAAAGCAAAATTTTGGAAGATCAAAACTACTTATGTTGAAACTTTCAGAGCTCTAGGCCTATTAGAAGTCACTTTCTGTGAAAATATTAATTAAAAATTCATTAAAAAAACAATTAAAATTATAGCGTTCTTTTTGTCAAAAGTCCAATCAGAAGGCCAAAACTATTTGTGTTGAAAATTTTAGAAATGTAGCCCAATTAGAAATCGTGTTGTAAAATATTTGTTAATTAATTAATTAAAAAACAAATAAAATTTAAAAATTCTGTTTTTCAAAAGTCCAATTAGAAGGCCAAAACTACTTATGTTCAAAATGTCAGAGCTGTAGCCTTATTAGAAATTGTTTTGTAAAATATTTATTAATTAAAAAATTAATCAAAAGAAAACTAAATAAAAATTTAAACGTTCTTTTTGTCAAAAGTCCAATTAGAAGGCCAAAACTATTTGTGTTGAAAATTTTAGAGCTGTAGCCTTATTAGAAATCATTTTGTAAAATATTTATTAATTAATTAAAAACGAACTAAAAAAAAAAAAAAAAATTAAAATTTTGTTTTTCAAAAATCCAATTAGAAGGCTAAAAATACTTATGTTGAAAATTTCAGAGCTGTAACCCTATTATAAATCATTTTGTAAAATATGTATTAATTAATTAAAAAAATTAATTAAAAAAGAACTAAATTAAAATTTAAAATTCTGTTTTTCAAAAGACCAATTAGAAGGCCCCAAACTACTTATGTTGAAAATTTCAGAACTGTAGTCCTATTAGAAGTCGTTTTGTAAAAAAAATTTGTTAATTAAGAAAATTAATTAAAAAATAACTAATTAAAATTGTAACATTCTGTTTTTCAAAAGACTAAATAGATGGCTAAAACTACGTATGTTTAAAATTTCAGAGTTGTTTCTCTATTTGTCTTATGTTGAAAATGTCAGGGCTCTATTCCAATTTTAAGTAGGTTTCTATTCATCCACAGGGGAAGGGGGGGGGGGGAAAGCCACAGACAGAATTGAAATAAAGAACTAAACCCTTTCACAAAAATAAATTTTTCAGTACATGCCATTGAATTGTAGCTTATGTGAAACGTTGGTACTTTCAACACAGCGCCATCTGTTAGAATCATTTGGAGCTAACAGATAATTGTGACTGTCAAATAATAAACAAATAATTTGCAATAAAATAATATTGCGGCTATAAAAATTGAGATGTAAGCTATCCTATCTCTTAAGTTAGATCAAACTGAATACGGTGTGCAAATTTGATTAAAATCGGTTCAGTATTTTAGGAGTGCATAGGGAACAAACAACGTGACACGTAATTTATATATTTATATTTATTAATGGTGACATCACGAGTCAATGAATTTTTTCTGAAAATATGTCATTCCAATACCAAGACTATATAATATTTGAGCACGAGGCATACAGGAAAGTACTTTCTCACACTAGTGCGCGAAAGTTACTTTCTCGCAATCCTCCTCGCAATAAAGTGTTATTTTCGTCACGATTTCTGATTAAGAAAAGTTAATTTTTTTTGCACGTGGTAATAAAATAATTATTTCATGTGTTTTTTTTACCTGTAAACTCAACAGAAATTGTAATCGAAATATGAAATGTAAAAAAAAAATTCTCTTGTATAAACTTATAAATTGGTTAGCCAAATTTTACTACACTAATTGAAAGCAATTTTAAAACTTTCGAATTTTTTAGCCGTAACTATTATGGAGCAATTTTCTTTACATGGTTTCTTTGAAAAAGAAATAAAAGCCTAAATATAATAATAAAAAGTGCAAGAAAATAGTAATTTTTCACTAAAAACAACTTATTAAAAGCATAAATGTAATAATTAGAAATGTAGTCAAATTACAACTCTTCTTAACAAATATCTAAAAAATGTCTCAGATTAATATAAAAGTTGTATTTCAATTATAATATTTCTTTCTATGAGTATTCGCTTATTACATATTTTAATATTTAGTCCAATTATTTCAATGCGTGTTTAAATTTGTAATTATTCATAGATCTATTAATTTTCAATTCAATTAAAAAATGTAATGGTTTAATTTAAATTAATGTACTTTTCATTATACCGAAAGAAGTTTACTTCAAAATAATATTTCTGAAAAAAGCAAACTAAATGCCATTTCTTGTCGGGACAAAATAATTTTTAAGAATATCTGCTTTATTTTTTTTAATATAACAAATCTCTTATATTTTGTACTTTATTTATTCAATTGAAATGTAATTGCGTTTAATGTAATTGAAATAAATAAATAATATAATTTATACACTGCTAATGCAATTAAAATATCAGCTTTTGCTGGTAAATTAATTTCAAAATCAAATTAATAGTTTATTATCGTATTGTTAAAATATAAGGCTGCTTAAATGAATCATTGTTCATATTAAAATATATATCTTGACTGTACATAGTATATATATTTTAGTTGAAATATTACAAATACAATGATTTTCAAATAGGATTCTATTGATTAGATTTTTAGTTGGTCTAAACCTTACTTATATGACTAGAACAGACAAAACATCAGAACTCCCCCGAATAGTGAAATACATTGAGTAGGACACTTCCTTTCCCATTCTCTTACATCTCCAGCTAATGCAACAAAAGTGCATCTCGGGTTTCTGTCCGAACAAATTGATGCCGAAACATCGAGTTATGACTCCCTAATTGTTAGTCTTTTGATTGGAAGGGGGAAAAAAAAGGAGTTGCATTAGGAATGGATGTGCCGGATTTAATCTTCTACAGAGCGCATCAAAAGATTATGCTCATGAAAGGTCTTAAGACTTACATTTTTAGGGTTCTTTATAAGTCAAGATGTTGGAAAGGATGTTTTACTTGTGATGCCATTATTGTTTTTGTTATTTCACATCTGACGGACCATCACTAGTCGATAGCTTCTTATATTAATTGCACTTCAAACAAACAACACTCAGTTTTCTTCTGTTATAAGTTTATTATAATTCTTGTATATCGGAAGGAGAAGGTTTTTAGAACGACTTTTAACTCACAATGTCAATCAGAACAGCAAAAATTAGAACACTAAAAAAAACTTAATTAAATGCCACTTGCAATAAAATAAACTTTTGTAGTTTCGACAATGAAAATTAAAGCAGACGATAATTATAAGAATTACAACCATGACGCGGCGTAAACAGTTTTGATTGTTATTATTAGTTCGTACGTATAAACGCGCCGAAATTTTTGTCGTGACAAAAAGTCCAAATTTTTTTTACTTTCTTCCTTTTGAAAAAATGACAAATGCATTTTGTAATTTCGAATGAATGACAAAATGCGTTTTGTCGTTTATTGAGGACGTCGCCGTGATTTGTTTATCTTTCGACAGGAGTATAAGGTCATCATTGCGTAATTTGTACATTATCCCATCGAGCGTCGATGAACTTTTTGTTGGCGATCGACTACGAAAACCATTGGATTGATCCACTACGCTATTGTTTGAAATCGTATTTAAGAAAGTTTTCAATTGGATATTCACAGTACAGTGTGAATGAGATTTTTTAAAAACATTTTTGAAATACTCTCCCACAACGCACACAGTTTCATTTAATAGAAAATATATGCAAGCAATAAAAATAAAAATAAAAAAAATCCCCCCCCCCCCTTTTTTTTTTTTTTTGGTATTTGTAATAAATAATTTATTCAGATTTGCAAAAAATGTTGGCAACAGGAAAGAAGTTTCACGGTTTCGGTGAAAATGTTTTGTTACTAAACGTTCGACAACTGTCGAAGGCACATTATATTATTATTTTTATTGCGATTGGTAACATAAAGAAGCTCAATTAAATGATGATGATTGTTTTTTTTTTTTGTTTTTTTAATTTAAATTTAATAAATAATATAACCCATAAAAACAAAGTATTAAATATAAGTGCTTTATATGCATTGCAAATTTTTATATTCAATAACGTAGCACCCAATCTGTTGTAAGCTTGTGGTTGGTGTTTGCATATAATTTTAAATATTAAAAAAAAAAAAACGTCTCTATCAGCAAAATATGCGCAAATTACGTTTCAAAATGTATTTATTACAAAGGAATTAATTTATGCATTCGCGACCAAATATCTTTTATTTTATCTGATTACAAAAATCATGGAAAGATCAAAGAGATTCTACATTGATGGGTTAAATGTAATTAATTATTATTTGAAAACGATTGTAGAATGTATGTAAAAGTGATCTTTTAGTGACAGTGACAGCCCCCAAAACATGGTAGAATGCATCGACATTGAATATCTCTGCCAAATTTTAACCCATTGAGTGGGTTGACTAGGCTATCCCAGATTTGTCCCGCAGTCACCTACAAACGAAATCAAAGTTTATATAAAGGATTTAAAAATACTCTAAAAACATGCGTTACTTGCTTAGATTTTGAAAAAATCCATTTTTCAGTTTCAAACTAACATCTCCCAACGCCTTGAAAATATCCTTCCACCCTAGAAATTTGTATGAAATTTTTTAATTCTATTTTTTCAAGACGAATGGAACGTCTTTACCAAGTATCATCAATGGACCATTTTTTTTTTATTATTATTATATACACTTATTTACTTGTAGTAGCATTAATTTCATGGCGGTAAAAAAATTAGTTAGATAATAATTTTTAAATATTATAAATAATAATAAAATAATAAAATTTTATGTATAAATAATAAAATTATAAATAATAAAATTTTAAAAACTGATGCATTATTAAAAATAAAATTTTAAATCATTAACTCATAATAATATTACCAATAAAAAAATGTTTTAATATAAAACGTTTATATGCATTACCTATTTTTATATTCATTAACAACAACGCCGATTCTGTAAAAGCGTGTTTATCTAATTTTAAATATTAAAAACATTTCTACCGGGAAAGTTTCAAAATTTATTAAAAATGAACGTGAATTTATGCACTCATATCCCAAATTTTTTTATTTATTCTGATTAACACAATTTTATTATTTATTAAAAAAAAAAAAAAATTAGAAACAGGAAAGCCTAGTTACGAAAAAATAATTGATGTCTTCCAAAAACTAAGATTCGTAACCAAAAGAATCAAATACGACTTCAAAATCCAAGTTAAAAGTAACAAAACCCCTTTTTGTAATGCATTGTAATGAATGAGGGGACCACCCCAGCATCTTGTGTGCGAGGGCGGCCTTACACGTTGGCCCCCGAAAATGGGGGCGCGTGTAAACGGAGGCCTTGGCCTCCGTCCCAACCATGCTCTTACTTTGCCCGGATTCGAACCGGGACACAGAGGAACAGCGGAGCGTTACGCTAGCCACTTGACCACTGCGCGGCAACCACTCGTGCTGATAAATAGGTAGATTTCGTTTGTACATTTTGGATTGCTGAAATTTATTGTTTTTAGCCAATTTCAATTATTTTTTATTACGAAATTATTACGTTAAAATTCTATTATGAAATGATCATTGTTAAATTTTTATGTATACATATACTTTTAAGATAATTTTTTTTAAATAATTTTATTTTAAAGAAAACATGTAATATCCCGTTACATTAAATATCAATAATTGAATAATAATTCATTTATAAATATTTTCTTTTCTTAACAAGAAGTTTATAATATTAATATTTTTTATTAGTAATGAATTTATAATATTATTAGTTTCATTTATAAGCATTGGATTTGTAAAATAAATATTTTAATTTATTAGAAATGAGTTATTATTATGAGATAATGATAATAATATTTTTTAGTAATAAATCTTTAATATTTATATTTTATCTAATTAGTACTGAATTAATAATTTTTTCAATTATTGACAATTAAATTTTAATTATATTTATATTTATAACAAATGTATATTAATGTTTTCTTTTAATTTTCGAAAACTCAGCAAACTTTTACTAAATTTAAAGTTACTATTCTAGAGTTTCGATGCTTTTTACGAAACAAAATTATTATGAGAATTGAATATTTAGTCATTGTCACTGAATCGTCATTACTACGGACTTCTGATTCGAATCTTTGCCATGATCTGTAGGTACTTACTCTTAAGTCAGCGTCTGGATACGTATTCAAGAAGCACGGCATACAAATGGCTCTCTCATGTGTAGGAAATAAAAAAACTTCTATTAAAATGTTAAAAAACTTGTTCCACTCCACTCAAATGTCACTATTTAAACGCAAACATAATTTGTGAAAAATGTATTGTTTATCCATCTCCCATTTATCACGTTCGTTGCCCATCAAGTGCAGAGAAGAAAAATGTCGAGTTGTTCCTCTTGTCCTGATCAGACTGCATCCCGATCGGACTTTCCGTTCCTGCTGGAATGAATTGAAGTAAGAAAATATGTATCATGTGACGTAAATATCAGGTACATCTTGTCTTCATCCATAAGATTAACTGTAAGCTTGTGTTTTTAAAACACAGTTTCAGGTAAGTCCAGCAAAGAACACCAACTCCAATTGGGAGGAGTCTGATCAGGACAGACTACTTGGAAGTAACAAGATACGTGAATAGCAGCGAATGTCAATCAAGCGATTGGCAGTCAAAGTGTTAATCATATAATTTTTAATGAAACACGTGTACGCAGACAACATTGTACGCACATGTGGCATCATTCTATGCGTACACAAGTTCCGTTGTCTACATGCAACTCCGAAACCAATACGACTCATAATATGAATCTCGGTCTTGTAAAAAATATCGACATCTAAGCTATCACTGGGGTTGAATTGACTTTATTTAGAATTTAAATTTTAATAATATCATTCACTGCATAGTATTTATACTTATTAACATGAAAATTGCATAGGAAAGAGATGTTATAATAACCATACATAATAATATTACATACAATGAATGAAGACGATGGGAACTGGTAAGAGTATAAACTTTGAATGTTTTTTATGGAATAGACTTGAACTAACGTAGTTGTTTTGAATTAGATTTCGATTGTAATATACATATATATAATAAGTAGTACCCATAAAGGGGTGCACCAATGATTATAAGATGCCAACTCAACCACATCCGAATCGTCAGCACTCTCATTAGTTAGTTTCCAGAATGAAAATGATTTTCTAGAAATGAAAATTTTTAGGCTATTTTTTATTTCTTTAGATACTGACTTCTAGGCTTAATTCATAATTCATGCAATCGATATATTTACATTGACATAAAATGTTAGTTTAAGTTAAAGTTTGCTTACTTATAAGATTTTTTTGAAGAAAAAAAAATCTTGAAATTATTTAATAATAAACTTATTTTGACGGATAAACTAGGTAATAGAAAGAAATGATTTTAACCATTTGCACTCGAGAGGTGACTCTCAATCACTACTAGGTTTAATGAGGAAATTCGATGCAATTACTGTTTATGTTTAATTTCTTTTAAACGACTGCGAACCCTAACAAAAATGCTGCTAAAAGTCTCGAGTTGCTGGTTCCTCCGCGTAAAGACGGCCTCGAGTGTAAAGGGTAAATTAAAAAATAAACCAACAAGAAATGTTCTTTTCCATTATTAATTTTTAATTTTTTTTTTTTTTTAAGGGAACTTTCATTCGTTTAAATAAACAATTGAATTTGCAAATCTAAATAAACACAAAATATCGTACTCAGTACTGTCAGTGTAGAGTGTAGTGTTGGCAACGCGCGCCGGCTGAAAAATGCAGAGGCGATTCCATCCAGACTGTGTTAGAAATATGATTGTGGATGCCGCATAAATTAACTGTAGAGAAAGTGATCGGATTTCTTAGTTTTCCGAAGTGATTATAGAAACCACCTTTTAGTGAAAGTGACAAACCCAAAATTTGATAGAATGCATTGTCATCGGCATAAAATCTATCTGCCAAGTTTCTGACCGATTGGATGACGGCAAATTGGTTAAATAAGCATCAACAGATTTTCCCGCCATCGACATATCCAGCCACTTCGCAAAATCAATTTTAATATAAAGGATTTAAAAAAAAGGAATGTATTCGCTTTTTTTGAAATTTTTCTGTGACTTCACTTAAAACTTGTACGTGGTCCAATCGAAACCCTCCATCGCGTTATAATTGAGCTTAATTTTAAAAAAAAAAGCAATGATGGACATCTTCCCTATCAAGCGCATTCTCAAGTTCGCCATCCTCCTAATTGCAACACAAAGAAAACTAGTAAATCCTCTCACAGCCCGAAATGCCCCAGCCCTAATTAATTAATACAATTAATTAGTCTCTTCATTAATCTTACTAGTGGTTACATCTCCAAACTATGCATTGCAAATTTTTATATTCATTAACGTAGCACCGAATCTGTTGTAAGCGTGTGCTTGGTGTTTGCATATAATTTTAAATATTAAAAAAAATCTATCAACAAAATATGCGCAAACTACATTTCAAAATGTATTTATTACAAAGGAATCAGTTTATGCATTCGAGTCCAAATATCTTTTATTTTATCTGATTACAACAATCATGGAAATATCAAAGATATTCAACATTGATAGGTTAAATGGGATTAATTAATACTTGAAAAAGATTGTGGAACGTATATAAAAGTGACCTCTTAGTGACAGCCACCTAAACATGATAGAATGCATCGACATTGAATCTCTGACAAGTTTCAACCTATTGAGTGGGTTAATTAGGCTATCGCAGATTTGTCCCGCAATCACATACGAACGAAATCAAAGTTTATATAAAGGATTTAAAAATACTCTAAAAACATGAGTTACTTGCTTAGATTAAAAAAAAAATCTATTTTTCAGTTTCAAACTAACATTTCTCAACGCCTTGAAAATATCCTTCCACCCTAGAAATTAGTATGAAATTTTTTAATTCTATATTTTCAAGACCAATGAAACGTCTTTACCAAGTATCATCAATGGACCATTTTTTTTTTTTTTTTTGTATTATTATATACACTTATTTACTTGTAGTAGCATTAATTTCATGACGGTAAAAAAATTAGTTAGATAATAATTTTTAAATATTATAAATAATAATAAAATAATAAAATGTTATGTATAAATAATAAAATTATAAAAACTGTTGCATTGTTAAAAATAAAATTTTAAATCTTTAACTCATAATAATATTACCAATAAAAAAAAGCTTTTAATATAAAACGTTTATATGCATTCCCAATTTTTATATTCATTAACAACAACGCCGATTCCGCAAAAGCGTATTTATCTAATTTTAAATATCAAAAACAATTCTACTGGGAAAGTGTACTGCAAACAACGTTTCAAAATTTATTAAAAATGAACGTGAATTTATGCACTCATATCCCAAATTTTTTTATTTATTCTGATTAACACAATTTTATTATTTATTAAAAAAAAATTAGAAACAGGAAAGCCTAGTTACGAAAAAATAATTGATGTCTTCCAAAAACTAAGATTAGTAACCAAAAGAATCAAATACGACTTCAAAATCCAAGTTAAAAGTAACAAAACCCCTTTTTCTAATGCATTGTAATGAATGAGGGGACCACCCCAGCATCTTGTGTGCGAGGGCGGCCTTACACGTTGGCCCCCGAAAATGGGGGCGCGTGTAAACGGAGGCCTTGGCCTCCGTCCCAACCATGCTCTTACTTTGCCCGGATTCGAACCGGGACACAGAGGAACAGCGGAGCGTTACGCTAGCCACTTGACCACTGCGCGGCAACCACCCGTGCTGATAAATAGGTAGATTTCGTTTGCACATTTTGGATTGCTGAAATTTAGAGTGTTTAGCCAATTTCAATTATTTTTTATTGTGAAATGATTACGTTAAAATTTTATTATGAAATGATCATTTTCAAATTTTTATTATCAAATTCTTATTGTTAAATTTTATGCACACGTATACTTTTGAGATAATTTTTTAAAAATAATTTTCTTTTAAAGAAAACATGTAATATCCCGTTACATTAAATATCAATAATTAATTAATAATTCTTTTATTAATAATAATATTTTCTTTTCTTAGCAAGAAGTTTATTATATAAAAGAAAATATTAATAAATATTGAATTGATAATATTATTGGTTTCAATTATTATCAAACAATTTGAAAAAAAAATTATTTTAATTTATTAAAATTGGGGGGGGGGGGAGTTGTTATTATTCTGAATTAATGATAATAATATTTTTACTACTGAAATTGTAATATTTATATTTTATCAAATTAGTTTTGAATAAATAAGGTTTTCAGTTATTGACAATTAAATTATAAATATATGTATATTTTTTCTATTTATAACAAATGAATATTAATATTTTCTTTTAATTTTCAAAAACTGCACAAAAATTTACTAAATTTAAAGTTACTATTCTAGAGTATCGATGCTTTTTACGAAACAAAATTATGAGAATTGAATAGTTAGTCATTGTCACTGAATCATCATTACTACGGACTTCTGATTCGAATCTTTGCCATGATCTGTATGTCCATACTCTTAAGTCAGCGTCTGGATACGTATTCAAGAAGCACGGCATACAAATGGCTCTCTCATGTGTAGAAAGAAAAAGAAAAAAAAATTCTGCTGAAATGTTAAGAAACTTGTTCCACTCCACTCAATTGTCACTATTTAAACGCAAACATAATTTGTGAAAAATGTATTGTTTATCCATCTCCCATTTAGCACGTTCGTTGCCCATCACGTGCAGAGAAGAAGAATGTCGAGTTGTTCCTCCTGTCCTGATCAGACTGCATCCCGATCGGACTTTCCGTTCCTGCTGGAATGAATTGAAGAAAGAAAATAATATGTATAATGTGACGTAAATATCAGGCACATCTTGTCTTCCCCCATAAGATTAACTGTAAGCATGTGTTTTTAAAACACAGTTTCAGGTAAGTCCAGCAAAGAACGGCAACTCCGATTGGGTGCAGTCTGATCAGGACAGACTACTTGGAAGTAACAAGATACGTGAATAGCAGCGAATGTCAATCACGCGATTGGCAGTCAACGTGTTAATCATATAATTTTTAATGAAACACGTGTACGCAGACAACATTGTACGCACATGTGGCATCATTCTATGCGTACACAAGTTCCGTTGTCTACATGCAACTCCGAAACCAATACGACTCATAATATGAATCTCGGTCTTGTAAAAAATATCGACATCTGAGCTATCACTGGGGTTGACTTGACTTTATTTATAATTTAAATTTTAATGATATTATTCACTGTATATTGTTTGTATTTATTAACGTGAAAAATGCGTAGGAAAGAGATGTTATAATAACCATACATAATAATATTACATATAATGAATGAAGACGATGGGAACTGGTAAGAGTATAAACTTTGAATGTTATTTACGGAATAGACTTGAACTAACGTAGTTGTTTTTAATTAGATTTCGATTGTAATATATATATATATATATATATATATATATATATATATTAGGGCGTATCGAAAAAATCGAAATTTTTCAAATCTTTTAGCGGTAGTGCGGAAAATTTGTGGACACCCATCACTAATACGTGTGTGAAATTTTAAACTCTGGGTTAATATCGTCTGTCGGCTCAATAGCTCTAAAGTTCCGAAATTTGGGCTAAAAGTGATTAAAATTCAAAAATTCATAAAAAATTCCAGATTTCGCTGTAAGTTTAAGGATGGTGCTTACTAGTTACTATTTTTGACAACAACAACTATAATTTTTTTATAATTATAAGTTAATATCTTCTGCTGCCTCAGCAACACCAAATTTTGGAAAATAAAAGGCTAAATTTCAAAAAAATAAATAAAAAATACACGTCACACTTACCTCATTTTAAAGGGATCAGAATTTTTATTGCCTTTCGAATTCGGAACCATGAGGGTGCGTAGACTCTTACAATGAATTCAACTAAAGTTAGTAGCTCATTTGATGGGTCTGATATAACCTAAGTATTCGATTTGCAGTTGTTAGCCAGCGGGCCAAATTCAACGTTCCTGGTTCTCGGTTAGCTAGATCTAAACTACAAATGGCAGTGCAAATGTCGAATAAGTATTTCAGATCTGAACTGAGTAATCTACTATCAATGTGTGGCAACTCGCATTTAATATTATTAAAAGCAACGACGTTTTTCACATCCTTTAAGTTTTCGTCCAATGTCTCCAGTGTAAGATGAAGGGACTTGCCGTCTATTGACTGGAACAAGTGTCGTAATGGTAACTCATTAAAATGAAGTAAGCAGACAATCCATTGGAGTGGTCTCTGAAGTTTCATTTCAAGCCAACGAATTACACCAGTAAACATTCCTGTGTTCACAGTACCGTCACACCCGACAACTGTGAGCAATCATCCAAAAAATGTACTTGTTACGTATTCGTAAATGCTGTTCGATACATAAAGACTACATCCACTTTCAGGCGTAACATGCCCCATTTCCGAAGGCCCCGATACAGTACAGTAATGCGCTTCTACAATTGTTCTTTGGAACTGCTTTCCCTCGAGTGTTTCTGATGTTAAAGTTCTGGCCATCAAAATAAATTCCAGATAGATTGGAACGATTTTCATTTAATTTTGATACCATTTGCTTGTAAACTCTTGATTTTTCCCTCCAAACTTTGTTTTTGTCTGTGACGAGACTGGAATTCGATTCCGATATTAAACCCAAATCTTTCATGACATTCGATGCAATAGCAGCCGTGGCTCTGTTAGAAACACCATATCTTTGACTGACAATAATTGTTGTCCAATTTTACACGCATCTGAAGACTCCTTGAATCCTTCTGAAGAAACGGTGTGTAGGGTGCGTCTTTGGTATCCACCTCCACCTTCATTATATCTTCATTTTTCAGAGTAAAGCTTGAAACAGAAGCAGGAGACGCCTTTTTTTTTACTTTGCACAGCATTTTATTGTACTCGCATTTGACGTTTCTGAAGTCGTTTTGTTTCGGGTACATCAACACTTCCAATGAACATTTTTCTTTCCGTTCTTTGGTCTTTGAGGAACTCCTGCTCATTTGGTGTAACTTTTCTCTCTTTTGGACAGATATACTCCTTAAAAATAGCGCATTTACAGGAAGATATGTCGAATAGTTTCTTTGCTTCCGTTTTAAAGTTCTCAACATTTTCAAGAGCAGTCTTGCTTCTTCCCACACGTTTTATATTTTTCATGATTGAACGATATTTTTTATGGTAAGCGTGTATCATATCACAAACACGCTTATGTGAAACAGAAGGAATGGATGTATCGACGTATAAACTTTCAATTTTCAAAGCAACAGTTTCTGATATAACAGAGAAGCATGGTTCTTTATTTCCATCAGTTTCATTACCAATACGCTATCTTTCATGAGCGCAACACCTTATGACGTCTTCATGTGTTGGCAGCATGCGTGAAAAATCCTTCGGTGTTCCAACAATAGGGCATTGCAGCATTTCTCGACTTGAAAACTTTGAATGCGATGATTCTTGCATTTCTAATATTTACCAATATCTTTTACTAACAAATTACTACGACACTAAGCTACGAGTAAAAAAATTTCCTTAAAAAGAAACGACTACATTGCTGGAAATATGTGTGATATGAAGATCGAAACTAATTGAAAGAAAATATTCTAGAGTTAGACTAAATACTAAACAAATGAAAATTATCACGTGATTTATTGGTCGCTCCGATTTGTTTCTCGGGGTGAAAATAGGGGTGTTCCATTTTACTTTTCTGGCAGTATCCCAAACCCAGTGTGGTAGAAGATATTTACCAATAAAACTTTCTGTTGTTGAAAAAAGTAATTTTTATTACGAGCTACCTCAAAATGATCAACGAAATCTGGGACTGCTGATTAAATATTGAATTGTATTCCTTTTTATTCAAATTTTCGGAATTTCTGGTTCACTGAGGTGACAGAAGATATTAACCTATAATTTTTAAAAAAATTATAGTTGTTGTCGTTAAACAATACTAACATTTAACCACTACCCCCAATCGTTAAACGAAATATAGGAATTTTTAGGAATTTTTGAATTTTAAACACTTTTAGCCCGATTTTTGGAACTTTGGGGCCATTGAGACGACAAGAAGATATTAATCCGGGAGTTTAAATTTCTCACACTTATTACTGATGAGTGTCCACAAATTTTCTGCACTACCGCTAAGAGATTTGATAAACTTCGATTTTTTCGATACGCCCTAATATATATATATATATATCAGCAATCTCACAAGTTAGTTTCCAGAATGAAAATGATTTTCTAGAAATGAAAATGTTTCGGCTATTTTTTATTTCTTCTTCTTTTATTCTGACTTCTAGGCTTAATTCATAATTCATGCAATCCATATATTTACATTGACATAAAATGTTAGTTTAAGTTAAAGTTTGCTTACTTATAAGACTTTTTTAAATAAAAAAAGTGAAATTATTTAATAATAAACTTATTTTGACGGATAAACTAGGTAATTGAAAGAAATGATTGTAACCATTTGCACTCGAGAGGTGATTCTCACTCACTACTAGGTTTAATGAGGAAATTCGATGCAATTACTGTTACTACGAACCCCCAAAAAAATGCTGCTATAAGTCTCGAGTTGCTGGTTCCTCCGCGTAAAGACGGCCTCGAGTGCAAAGGGTAAATTAAAAAATAAACCAATAAGAAATGTTCTTTTCCGTTATTACATTTTTAACTTTTTTTTTTTTAGGGGAACTTTCATTCGTTTAAATAAACATTTGAATTTGCAAATCTAAATAAACACAAGATACCGCACTGAGTACTGTCAGCATCAAGTGAGTGAAGTGTTGGAAATGCGCACCGGCTGAAAAGTGCAGAGGCGATTCCATCCAGACTGTGTTAGAAATATGATTGTGGTTGCCGCATAAATTAACTGTAGAGAAAGTGATCGGATTTCTTAGTTTCTAGAAGTGATTATAGAAACCACCTTTTAGTGAAAGTGACAGACCCAAAATTTGATAGAATGCATTGATGTTCGACATAAAATCTATCTGCCTAGTTTCAGACCGATTGGATGACGGCAAGTGGGTTAAATAAGAATCCACAGATTTTCCCGCCATCGACATATCCAGCCACATCACAAAATCAAAGTTAATATAAAGGATTTAAAAAATTAAAGTATTTGCTTTTTTTGAAATTTGTCTGTGACTTCACTTAAAACTTGTACGTGGTACAATCGAATTCGTCCATCGCATTACAATCGAGCTTAATTTAAAAACAATTTAATCATGGACATCTTCCCTATCAAGCGCATTCTCCAAGTTCGCAATGCCGACCAAACGGTATGGTGGTTAGCGTGCTAGCTTCTAGACCGCGAGTCCCGTGTTTGGCATGGGTGTTCGTAAATGCATGTTAGCTTGTCTAATGACGAATGTTTCGGTGCTTATAGCCCTCGTGTTACTGACGGCGCCAGATAATCTGAAAACAACCAACCAACTCAAGTTCGCCGTCCTCCTAATTGCAACACCAAGAAAACTATTAAGTCCTCGCACAGCCCGCAATCCCCCAGCCCTGATTAATTAATACAATTAATAAGTCCCTTCATTAGTCTTACTAGTGGTTACATCTCCAATCTATGCATTGCAAATTTTTATGTTCATTAACGTAGCACCCAATCTGTTGTAAGCTTGTGGTTGGTGTTTGCATATAATTTTAAATATTAAAAAAAAAAACGTCTCTTTCAGCAAAATATGGGCAAATTACGTTTCAAAATGTATTTATTACAAATGAATCAATTTATGCATTCGCGTCCAAATATCTTTTATTTTATCCGATTACAAAAATCATGGAAAGATCAAAGAGATTCAACATTGATAGGTTAAATGGGATTAATTATTAATTGAAAACGATTGTAGAACGTATATAAGAGTGACAGCCCCCAAAACATGATAGAATGCATCGACATTGAATCTCTCTGACAAGTTTCAACCTATTGAGTGGGTTGATTAGGCTATCGCAGATTTGTCCCGCAGTCACCTACAAACGAAATCGAAATTTATATAAAGGATTTAAAAATACTCTAAAAACATGCGTTACTTGCTTAGATTTTGAAAAAATCCATTTTTCAGTTTCAAACTAACATTTCCCATCACCTTGAAAATATCCTTCCACAATAGAAATTTGTATGAAATTTTGTCATTCTATATTTTCAAGACGAATGTAACGTCTTTACCAAGTATCATCAATGGACCATTTTTTTTTTTATTATTATATACACTTATTTACTTGTAGTAGCATTAATTTCATGACGGTAAAAAAATTAGTTAGATAATAATTTTTAAATATTATAAATAATAATAAAATAATAAAATTTTATGTATAAATAATAAAATTATAAATAATAAAATTTTAAAAACTGATGCATTGTTAAAAATAAAATTTTAAATCATTAACTCATAATAATATTACCAATAAAAAAAATGTTTTAATATAAAACGTTTATATGCATTACGTATTTTTATATTCATTAACAACAACGCCGATTCTGTAAAAGTGTGTTTATCTAATTTTAAATATTAAAAACATTTCTACCGGGAAAGTTTCAAAATTTATTAAAAATGATCGTGAATTTATACACTCATATCCCAAATTTTTTTATTTATTCTGATTAACACAATTTTATTATTTATTAAAAAAAAAATTAAAAACAGGAAAGCCTAGTTACGAAAAAATAATTGATGTCTTCCAAAAACTAAGATTCGTAACCAAAAGAATCAAATACGACTTCAAAATCCAAGTTAAAAGTAACAAAACCCCTTTTTCTAATGCATTGTAATGAATGAGGGGACCACCCCAGCATCTTGTGTGCGAGGGCGGCCTTACACGTTGGCCCCCGAAAATGGGGGCGCGTGTAAACGGAGGCCTTGGCCTCCGTCCCAACCATGCTCTTACTTTGCCCGGATTCGAACCGGGACACAGAGGAACAGCGGAGCGTTACGCTAGCCACTTGACCACTGCGCGGCAACCACTCGTGCTGATAAATAGGTAGATTTCGTTTGCACATTTTGGATTGCTGAAATTTATTGTTTTTAGCCAATTTCAATTATTTTTTATTATGAAATGATTACGTTAAAATTCTATTATGAAATGATCATTGTTAAATTTTTATGTATACATATACTTTAAAGATATTTTTTTTTAAATAATTTTATTTTAAAGAAAACATGTAATATCCCGTTACATTAAATATCAATAATTGAATAATAATTCATTTATAAATATTTTCTTTTCTTAACAAGAAGTTTATAATATTAATATTTTTTATTAGTAATGAATTTATAATATTATTAGTTTCATTTATAAGCATTGGATTTGTAAAATAAATATTTTAATTTATTAGAAATGAGTTAATATTTTAATTTATTAGAAATGAGTTAATATTATGAGATAATGATAATAATATTTTTAGTAATAAATTTTTAATATTTATATTTTATCTAATTAGTACTGAATTAATAATTTTTTCATTTATTGACAATTAAATTTTAATTATATTTCTATTTATGACAAATGTATATTAATGTTTTCTTTTAATTTTCGAAAACTCAGCAAACATTTACTAAATTTAAAGTTACTCTTCTATAGTTTCGATGCTTTTTACGAAACACAATTATTATGAGAATTTATGATTTAGTCATTGTCACTGAATCATCACTACTACGGACTTCTGATTCGAATCTTTGCCATGATCTGTATGTCCATACTCTTAAGTCAGCGTCTGGATACGTATTCAAGATTCACGGCATACAAATTGCTCTCTCATGTGTAGAAAGAAAAAGAAAAAAAAAACTTCTGCTGAAATGTTAAGAAACTTGTTCCACTCCACTCAATTGTCACTATTTAAACGCAAACATAATTTGTGAAAAATGTGTTGTTTATCACTCTCCCCATTTAGCACGTTCGTTGCCCATCACGGGCAAAGAAGAAGAATGTCGAGTTGTTTCCCCTGTCCTGATCAGACTGCATCCCGATCGGACTTTCCGTTCCTGCTGGAATGAATTGAAGTAAGAAAATAATATGTATCATGTGACGTAAATATTAGGTACATCGTGTCTCCCCCCCCCCCCATAAGATTAACTGTAAGCTTGTGTTTTTAAAACACAGTTTCAGGTAAGTCCAGCAAAGAACGGCAACTCCGATTGGGTGCAGTCTGATCAGGACAGACTACTTGGGAGTAACAAGATACGTGAATAGCAGCTAATGTCAGTCACACGACATTGCGTGATTAGCAGTCAAAGTGTCAATCATATATTATTTATTGAAACACGTGTACGCTGGCAACATTGTACGCACATGCGGCATCATTCTACGCGCACACAAGTACCGTTGTCTTCTTTCAACTCCAAAACCAATACGACTCATAATATGAATCTCGGTCTTGTAAAAAATATCGACATCTGAGATATGACTTTAGTTGACATGACTTGATTTAGAATTTAAATTTTAATAACATCAGTCACTGTATAGTATTTATACTTATCAACGTGAAAAATGCATAGAAATAAGATATTATAATAACCTTACATAATATTTACATATAATGAATGAAGACGATGGGAACTGGTAAGAGTACAAACTTTGAATGTTATTTACGGAAGAGACTTGAACTCACGTAGTTGTTTTGAATTAGATTTCGATTGTTATAAATGATATATTACAAAGTAGTACCCATAAAGGGCTGCAACAATGATTATAAGATGTCAACTCAACCACATCCGAATCGTCAGCACTCTCACAAGTTAAAATGTAAATATAAAAAAGAACTGACTCGTTCTTCTGGTGGGTTGAATTCAACAAACACCTTTCTGCACACCCAAAAGAATACATTCTGATTTCGACAGATTCGCCATACTGCGGAAACCATTATTCGACATGACAGCGTGGTATTATCTGGCTCGAACTATTCGAGAAAATGTAGCTAGTAGCGTAGGCTCCAATATCCAAGTGGCCGACCAAACGATA
Organism: Linyphia triangularis; assembly: GCA_963978545.1. NCBI lineage: Eukaryota > Metazoa > Arthropoda > Arachnida > Araneae > Linyphiidae > Linyphia > Linyphia triangularis. The sequence goes on along the minus strand of OZ021727.1, from coordinate 2,078,719 downwards.
TAGTGGTTAGCGTAGCGTACTTGCTTCTAGACCGCGAGGTTGCGGATTCGAGTCCCGTGTTAGGCATGTATTTTGGCTTGTCTAATGACGAATGTTTCGGCGCATTATAGCCCTCGTGTTGCTGACGGCATCAGATAGTCTGAAAACAACCAACCAATATCCAAGTGGTTAGAGTATCGGATTCATGATCGAAGGATTGCGGGTCTAATCTTCGTTCTGCCAAAGATCTGTGTATACCTCATGAAGGCTGGTGCACATTAAATCTGTCGATAGGTGATTCTCACTCACTACTAGGTTTAATGAGGAAATGCGATGCAATTACTGTTTAAGTTTAGTTTCTTTTAAACGACTACGTACCAAAACAAAAATGCTGCTAAAAGTCTCGAGTTGCTGGTTCCTCCGCGTAAAGAAAGAATTGAGTGTAAAGGGTAAATTAAAAAATAAACCCACAAGAAATGTTCTTTTTCAATATTACATTTTTAACTTGTATTTTTGAGAACATTAGATTGTTTAAATAAACATTTGAATTTGCAAATCTAAACAAACACAAAATATCGCACTCAGTACTGTCAGTATAGAGTGTAGTGTTGGCAACGCGCGCCGGCTGAAAAATGCAGAGGCGATTCCATCCAGACTGTGTTAGAAATATGATTGAGGTTGCTGTATAAATTAACTGCAGAGAAAGTGATCGGATTTCGTAGTTTTCCGAAGTGATTATAGAAACGTTTTAAGCTACCTTTTAGTGAAAGTGACAAACCCAAAATTTGATAGAATGCATTGTAATCGGCATAAAATATATCTGCCAAGTTTCAGCCCGATGGATGACGGCAAGTGGCTTAAATAAGAATCCACAGATTTTCCCGCCATCGACATATCCAGCCACATCACTAAATCAAAGTTAATATAAAGGATTTAAAAAAGGAAAGTATTCGCTTTTTTTTGAAATTTTTCTGTGACTTCACTTAAAACTTACACGTGGTCCAATCGAAACCTTCCATCGCATTATAATCGAGCTTAATTTAAAAACAATTTAATCATGGACATCTTCCCTATCAAGCGCATTCTCCAAGTTCGCCGTCCTCCTAATTGCAACACCAAGAAAACTATTAAGTCCTCGCACATCCCGCAATCCCCTCAGCCCCTGATTAATTAATACAATTAATTAGTCCCTTCATTAATCTTACTAGTGGTTACATCTCCTTTGAGAAAGGGTTGACCTGATCCCAGAGTGTTTTGTGAGCACGTCCAGTCGAGTTTTCGCTCCAGAAGACTTTGCAACTTTACACTTGAATTGGAGTCCCATTTATCGCAGTTTAATGGTTTCTTGAGGCTCCATGATGTTTATTAATTGCTGCAGGTGTGACCGCGGCCGCAGCTGCAGATGACTCCCGACCATATTTCTCGGCGAATCAGCCGCTTTGGCCTTGTTTTGGCGAGTGTCGACTTGGCTTGGAACAGCTAGTTGAGATTAGTGTGATATGAGACGGCTAGAAAAGTTGGTGTGACTAGAAATTTGGTTTATCGATTCGATTTATTTTGAATGTTTAGTAGTTGTGGGTATTTTCTAATAGGATGTTTGAATGTAACTGGAATTAGTGTCGCGATATTTTTTTTCCCCGTAATGATTTGTTCATATTACTTTTATGTATGGGACTATTTTTTTCGATGGAGATGATTATTGGCCTGACTATACGACTACAATGGCAACTAACCGCATAAACCATTTTCTATGTTAGCTGAATGGACACACTGCTCGACTCTTCTCGGCACTTCTTTTATGATTCGTACAAGACGGGAAAGCCATAAACATACTTATCTGGGTTAATTCTTAAGTAGGCATTTAAACAATACTGTTTACCATTGAACTATCCAGAATCGATACGAGCTTATTCGAAAACTACAGAACAGGTGTTTCTAATTTTTACAGTCTAATTTTTATTATTTTCCCTAATTAACGTATAACTTTTGTACTTTTGAGACACAAAAATAACTGCATAGAAAATTTACTACAATGGACAAAGAAGAATCGTGCCCTTTCTTAGGGTGAGGATTAAACTGATTGTTTATGGGTTGCAACTGACTTCTAGTACAGTTACAAGCAATCGAAATTTTAATTTTGTCTGAAAGACGGCCAGACAAAACCAAGTATTTCATTTTTAACTATGTGGGTGCTGAACACTCAAAACGAGTAGACACAACTGTGAGAGAGAGAGTGTTATGTGGTGTTGTTTGAGGCAAATGTTCTTTTTTCACACAATCAAGACCTGTATGTCTTACAGTTTATACTGAATGATCTGCTGGAAGACATATTTTTTTTTTTTTAAATTTGGTCTACTCTAAGTAGTCCAATCGTTTCAGTGTTGGAGAGCTATATTGAACACTATAACACTTTCACCTCGCTATATCTGATCCATGCAGCAAGTAGGTCCATGAGCGTTATCATAAGACAGTGTTCTTCAACCTTTATCATCCACCGGAACTCTCTTTTGAGATGGTTCAGTTTAGTGGTTAGAGTGCTAGCTTCTAGACCGCGAGGTTGCGGGTTCCGTGTCAGAAATGGGTGTTTGTAAATGTATGTTGGCTTGTCTAATGACGAATGCTTCGGCGCATTATAGCCCTCGTGTTGCTGACGGTGCCAGATAATCTAAAAACAACCAACTCTTTTGAGATGATTCTTTTTATGGAACACCTCGTTCAGTAGCAAACCCAGATATGATTCTGGGGTTGGGGACATATTGCATGTTATGAACAAGGTGCGGCCCTGCCTTCATTTAAAAATATTTTCTATAAATTTACATTTATTCAAACAAATACACATAGTTTATATTTTATATCAGCATATATTTAATTGAAAATAAAAAAAATGCAAAACAAAAAGATATTTTAAAAGAAACTTAATGACTTCTTTGTGAAATTTATCAATATCTGGATGGCGTTAATTCGAGACGCATATTTGGCATCAAGTCGATTTCTATGCTCGGTTTTTGTATGAATATTGAATATCGATTTTTAGCATTAACTAGCGGAATCCCTAAAGCGTTTGAATGGAACCCAGGTTGAAGATTAAGCTACAAGAGAATGCGAAAATTCTGTTGGAGCTCTGACTTATTTTGATGCTCAACCCTCATGCTTTTGTTCTTAAGGAGATAATGAGTTGGTTGCATTGAAAGTTTTCTGGCGTAAGAGCCACACATCATTTGAGTAGGATGTGGACTACAGATAATATTTAAAACATCAAGCCCGCGAGTACATGTATTTTTTTTTTTTTTTTTTGGGAAGGTTGACTCTATTTCACAAAATGTACTTTCAAGATAAACTACGTTCTGAATGAAGAAAAAAAACCCGGTAAAATCTTACCAAGGCTACCTGAAATTCAGAACAAAGCTTTTGGAATAATTGTCTTGTCTACTCCCTTTGAATATCGATTTCAAAACACCAAGCTCGATCACGAAACCTGTTTCATGCTGAAGAAGCGCCGACCAGACTGTATAGTGGTTAGCGTGCTAGCTTCTAGAGCGCGAGGTTGCGAGTCCCGTGTTAGGCATGGGTGTTTGTAAATGTATGTTAGCTTGTCTAATGACGAATGTTTCGGCGCATTATAGCCCTCGTGTTGCTGACGGCGACAGAAAATCTGAAAACAACCAAACATGCTGAAGAAGCATTCTGAACAAGTTGCTAAACCCTCCAAAGCGGCATTTATTTATTTCAAATACGATTTTAGCGAATATATTTGCTAGTAATAAGCAAGATAATTTACATATGATAAACCATGGACACTTCTCTATTGATAACTTAACACTTAATAGAAAACATGAACTCTTAAGTAAATTAACAAGTAGGTAAAATAAAAATATGCACTACACAATTTCCCTAAATTATAAACCGCGAGGTTGCGAGTTCGAGTCCCGTGTAAAGTATGGGTGTTTGTAAATGTATGTTGGCTTGTCTAATAACGAATGTTTCAGCGCATTATAGCCCTCGTGTTGCTTGACGGCGCCAGATAATCTGAAAACAACCAACCTATATTATAAATTTAACGAAAGATTCCCCTATTCGAATCAAATTATACTTTTCTTTATCTATGTATTAAGATAGGCGTCGTTTCGAACCGTTAACAACCGTTTCGACTGATACATCCAAATTTTGTTATTTCCCTTTTAGAATTTTCAAACGTAACAGTTATCAATCACGGCAGTACTGGAAAACTAAAATTTGTGAAAAAAAAAAAAAAAAGATGGTCAACGGTCGACATTAAAACTAACAAAAAACAAATCCTCACCACACCTAACAACGCTAAATTGGGAAGTGTTAGAAAGCACCTTCGATAGTATTTACAGGAAAACGCCCACTTATATTATGTAAAGAAAACTACAATTGTTGAAGTTTTCCGCTCCCAAGAACTTCTCATGGGAAATGTCATATAAAACCACATTGTAAAAGATGTGTTTTTGGTTCGTGTTCGTTTTTGGGTGTTTTTTATCTGTTTTTTGAGGCCCCATGATGATTCCAATTGGTTCTAAGGGACTCGGAACATATTTTTACCATCAAATGAGCCGATCTTCTTTAAATCATATTATTGGAAGTCCAAAGGACTTAAAATTTGATGATCCAACTAAGTTTTAAACGTTATGTGTTCGATAATTGGTAAAAGTTTGTCAAATTCTCAGACATTCAAAGAAATCCTATGAAAAACAAGTATTTGATTTATAAAATTTGAATTAATGTAGGAAGTCTGATGTTTATCGTGTATTTACTCAAATTTCCGTTGCAAAACAGTTATTAAAATACAACAATGTTGAAAAATTATAAATTTGACTCAAAAGAAACTATTGAATTTTTAATTATAAAATAAATAACAATATATACTCTATCATAAAATTAAAAAAAAAATGTATTTGTACAGTTATAAAATCTTAACTCAAATTTGTATGAGGAAACTATAATTCCACTGCTTACAGTTGAAATTGCTAATCATATTTTAAGAAGTCAATGAAGACCTATTTTTTAAAGTGAGGCATCAAAATAAAACTCAATTAAATCAATTTTACTTCACGAAATGCAAATGGTAATTTTTCTTATGAAAAATAAAAATTAGCATTTCTTTAACTCTGCGGAAGGCGCGCCCTGAGATGTCTCCCTACTTACTTGGCCGACCAAACGGTATAGTGGTTAGAGTGCTAGCCTCTAGACCGCGAGGTTGCGGGTTCCGAGTCCCGTGTTAGGCATGGGTGTTTGTAAATGTATGTTGGCTTGTCTAATGACGAAAGTTTCGGCGTATTATAGCCCTCGTGTTGCTGAAGACGCCAGATAATCTGAATACAACCAACCAACCCTACTTACTTATTTGCTGCTCATCTTTGCCTGCCTTAAAAAAAAAAATAAAAAAAAAAATAAAAAAAAAAAAAAACATGTTTAATATTTCCTCAATTCAAGTGTTTTGGAATTCCTTAGCCAAAAACAAATTGGAAAAATATTGCTTTCGCTGTAAAATACACGAAACACCTCTCAGGTCGATTGCGCGTTCCAAAGTAATGTTTTTGATTGCGCGTACCCAAGAGTTAAAATTTAAAAGTTGAGCGAATGTTTCTGCATTTTTTCAAAAAATAAGTTTTAAATTAATTTAAGTTGAATGAAATTTCTAATAAAGTTCGTCCAATTATAAACACAATTCATTTTTCTCAACTAGCCCGTCCCTGTTCAACAATCAAAATGATGAGCAATTTGAATTAATGAAAAGTTTCAAAGGATTAATATAAACAACTCCGATAAATAATAAATACTTCTTCATAAATCTTTTGCTCTTAAATATTTATTAATTAGATCCAGTCATATTATTTTTGCTAATGCAAGAGTGAAACGGATATTCACCCGAGAATTATAATAAAAAATTCCAACAAGTCTTCTTCTAATTTGAAAATCGGACAAGCTATTTTAGAAAAAAAAAATTCCACACAAAGAAAAGGTAGATGTCAAAAACGTTCTGTTATAACTAAAACGTAAAAGTTTTAATTAAATTTTGTCCCGCTTTGTCTCCCATCGTATTTACCTATCGATTAAGCATTACTATCGTATCGTTATCGCTTAAAACTAGACTTGAAGCGTCCGCGGGGAATTCCTGTTTTTCCTTTTTCTAACTGAGTGGGTCTTTCAGTGCAGTTTTTGCGAGCGCTTTTTTTCCTCGATTGAAAAAAATATAATTGTTCTACCTCTAATTAAAGCAAAAGTTCCTTGTTTTGTCAACCTAACAGAACGGGAAAAAATCATTAGATGCGCCTTTGTTACAGTAATTTATCTTAAAAATGTTAATCGAGGATTGTTGGTTTTTTTTACCCAAAAATGTTTGTTCTTTTCGTGTGACTCAATTTTTTCTTCTCATTAGTATGAACAATAAGTATTAATGCCCAGTAAGTTTTGTTTAATTGAGTTGGAACGATATAACGAATTTCTTAAAAGTTCCTCTATTGCATGCAGATAAATTACTTATTCTCTGCATTAATCAATTTAAGAAATTACACTACAGTAATTATTGTTTCAAAATTTATAGTTCTTAAACATTTTAACTAAGAAGTTTCATAAAAGATTTTCTCTCTATATTAAAAAAAAAAGAAAAAAAAAGTAAGGAATCGAATTATTGGTCACGTGTATCTCAATTTCTGGTGCAAGGAGAACTGTGAAATTCGAAACATAAGTAGTTTCTTCATTCATTTTGTTTCAAAAGAAAAAACATTTTTGAATTTTAAATTAGGTTTTTTTTTAATTAAATTTTAAAATTTGGCCGTAATGGTAATCCAATGCGAAATTTTTCCCCCCTACTCTTCTATCGCAATAAATACTCGAAATATTTACCTTTTTCCATTGAAAAAAATATTGTAGAATCTTGGAAATCTCCTCTTGCGAATTGCATTAAAATTTACGTTTGCTGATAAAAAAATTAATGAGATACATCCTGTTTTAGTGATTACTAAACCCGTTTCCTCCTTTCAAAACGTAGGAAGTGGAGCGGGGGGGGGGGGGGGGGGGAGAATTATGACGTAATTTTTACAAGGTCTCATGCATAAACTCCAAGTGTGACGTCATGAGATTATAAAGCTCATTAATGCTTTAAAATGACTTTATGGCCGAAAACTGATTTTCGGCATTTTACTTGGTTGAATTTTTAATTAGTTTTTTTAACTACACATTTTAAAAGTTTGCATAATCTAAAAGTATTGTATTATTATTGACGTCCTTGACATATTTTGTATTTTTGAATTGGCAGCGATCAGTTAATTTAAAACCGGCCAATCTACTTAATGAAATAAATTATATTTAAAATTATTCTTTAATAAGTTAATTATTTTTGCTTTCCTAATGATTTTGTGCATTTACAGTTTCCTTTGGATCTGTCTTGCTTCAACATTTTCCTTGCCGACGAAATTGCCCTTGGAAAAACTCAATCTATCTACTCTAATAACCAGGTTTAATTAAGTAAGACAAAAATTAACTATACATCTGTATAGTCATCAATCGTTATAAGTAAAGCTTTTACCAAGAACTATTTTATTATTGTTTTGCAACAATTCAAACAGAATAGAGAAGTCATAGATGGCATTGAAAATTTAGGGTTTAAAATTAGCATTGAAAAAAAAGTGTTATTGTCTTAGAAAAAGAATTTCGTATTTTTTATTTTATTAAACCGGTGTTTTCAGTTCTTTAGATGCATTTTCACTGTGCGACCATTTGGCAGTGCAACAAAATGGGTGTTTTAATTTAAATTCTTGTCGCAGTGACTGTAACCGTGATAGTTTGATTTTTCTTAATGCTCTCGAGTGCAGACATTCAAATACCTATACACTGAGTTTCATTCATAACCTTAGATCGATTTTGAAAAGTTCTTGTATCATCACCAAATGTAGTCTGTGGGGTCATACTAATCATAAAAACTATTAATCATCGATTAGGACAATGAAGGGTTTTTATGAAAGTATCATTGGTCGAAGAGTAAACTGATGTCCCTATTTTGAAAGAAGGTAATATAACCTTATAGGTGGTACCTACTTGGGGAGCCAATGTAGTGTGTAAGTAGTAACGCCCCAATAACGTTTGCATATCTTAGCGCAATCCCTAAAAGTTCGAAATTCAAAATATTTGAATTGAAGACATATTTTATTTGAACGTATATAGAATAATTATTTACAAGTTAAATTAGCTATAAGCAAGACATATTTCATTCCATGACCGCTTCTCGGAGAAAATTGCCGATAAAGCGTTTTGTAGCAACTACTGGCATCTCCTCTTCAGATCTGTTGGAGTCTACTTATGCAGCCTGGAAAAGAATGTCTAATTTACATAACTTCATTGAAGTGGTGCTAAATATTAATAATCGTCCAAAGGCGGCAACCTCAAGTTCGGTCATAGCACATACCACACAATGCACTTGTATAGTGTTTGTCATTTGCTAAAAGCAACAGTGGGACGTTTCACTGGAAAGATTAACGTTGGATGTTTGTTTGTGATTTGTCAGGATTGATACTACTTAGCTTGCGCTTTAATTTGAGTTAGCCATGCTTTACGGCATACACTATCTACCAATAAGTATTTGGACACCCATGAAATTGAGGATGTCTCGAATCCTGATCCACGTCACCCTTGATTCCAATTCATGGTAGGCTCAACGCTAACTACTACTCCACTAATCTACATATTTATGTGCTTCCTTTTCCTGGCAATTTTATGGGTTGGATCATTGTTACTTCCAATATGACAACGCCACTTGTCATGTTGCGAGGTCCACATGGATTAGTATGATGACAGCTGGCTGAACCGACTGGACTGGACTGCTCAGAGTCCGGACGGGAATCCTATGGAACACCTCTGGGACAAGTAGGATCGTTGAATTATAGAGTGCAGCAACTGTCCAAAATCGGTGAAAGAACACACATGTCCACTCCAAGCCGAGTGGAAGAAAATACCACTGTCCATCATTCAAACACTTGTGGAAAGCATGCCCCGGAGTGTAAATACTGTAATTGCCTTAGGGGGAGGCTCAACCACTAATTGAATTTGAATAAATTGTGTTTATTTCTTTTATCACAGGTGTCCAATTACTTATTGGTAGATAGTGTATATTTTTGATACCTGTTTATTCAACGCTCTGCTCATAACTTTATTTTAAGTTGCATTTTTTACTTCGGTTTGTGTGTACCGCTACAACCTCATAGCCTCAGCTTAATATATGTTTACAGGAGTTAAACTAATTCTCAAAATGTGTTTGAATATTTTTTAAAGTCTACGTTATTATGTCCAAAATATGTGAGATAATTAATTACTCAACACCTAAATTTTTATTTGACATGCAATGGTTAAAAACCAGCAACATTTCATTGAAATTTAAAATGACAATCTCATAAATACGTCCCATCAAATTACCAGACATGCTGAAAAAATGTCAGTATCTGTAACCAATCACTGGAAACATTAAGGCGATTATTGTCATAGACTTACACTAAGGTTCTTATTTTAAAAGGAGGTTTTTAAGCCGATTACATTTTTCAAAACTGCTTTCTTCATATTTAATGTGTTTTTTAAAAAGAAAGATTGTCTTTTTTTGTAGAATTTTTCGAAAATGAGCAGTGCATTCTTTTGTTTGTATAATTCTTTTATTTCAGTTGAGATAACAATACCATTGTGAGATTAGGAAGAAAGCTCTGGGATTTTGTTGGCTGTGTTTTGTCCATATGGAAATTGGGACTTGGCAGTAATTGGAAATATTAGCTTGTTAAGAGTTAATATTTCTAGCCTAGTGTTTTTTTTCTTTTGTTATGTCAATGTTTTGTATTGTGACATAAAGTACATCGTTGTTTTAAATTGACTGTAGGTTAGTACATAGTTAAGATGTTATTATTATTTTTTTTTAAATATGATTTGAATACGTGGTGAACTGGATAAATCTGCCTTTTTAGTTATTTAAATTATTATAAACTTCAATAACAAAACAACTTAATTTACATTAAGTTTCGAGAATAGTTTGAAATAAATATTTCAATCTAGTTTTGATCGATTTTTTTATTTTTTTTATTTTTAAAACGAGTTGCAGAGACGAAAATCTATAGTTCCGAAATGATGAATTTTTTTATTGGTCTTTTATGTTGAATTTTCTGGCATAATTTGCCGAATCGTCATAGTTTCTTAGAGATGTATGCAATAAATTTGAAAAGTTATAATCAATGGGTTCCAATATCTTAAATTTTGTAAATTTACAAAACAATTACTTATACAACAATCGAATGAAAGTCCAACCCCATAAATTTTCTTAGTCAGCATCAAATTCTTTTTGAAAATTTGTTTTGTTATATGAGGAGTATAAAAAAGTTAACTAAAACCCCTCCACTCCATTGGTTTATTTTTCTGCGAGTAAGCGTAAGGTTGGTTGTTTTCAGATTATTTGGCGCCGTCAGCAATACGAGGGCTATAATGCGCCGAAACATTCGTCATTAGGCAAGCCAACATACATTTACAAACACCCATGCCTAACACGGGACTCGGAACCCGCAACCTCGCCGTCTAGAAGCTAGCACAGTAAGCGTAAGGATCTTATTATACAGAGTCACTGGAGTGGTCGAACGCGCGCCAATGCTTCAGTTTCTCAGAGAAGCCACTCGAAACGAAACATGCAATCCTATGAAGCTTATTATACTGCTGTGGCTAGAGGGTGCCTCTGTCGCTTATGGAGTTCAGACCCAAAGGGCCTTATTGTACAGAGTCACTAGAGTGGCCACTTCTGTGGCTGAGTATAATAAACTATAAGATTGTTTCGCTAGTATCTGAGCGCGACATACGCAATCACACCACAGCTATACTAAACTCCAACTTAACTTGACATCACTAGGTGATAGATCTTCACCGTGCTCTTGGGTAATTAATCCATTTCAGCGGAGTGAAGACATAATTCTCGCCAAACCTTATAGCCTTTGGTCTACTCTCTACAGTGTTGTGGTTTGGCGAACATTATACTTTCACGCCGCCAAAATGGATTAAAGGCCTATGAGCACTGTGACGATCTACCATCTACTGATGTCAAGTTAAGTCGAAGTTTAGTATAGCCTGACTAGCTACAGCAGTGGCCAAGTATAATAAACTCCATAAGATTGTATGTGTAGCTTGGAGTGGCTTGTCTGTGTGACTGAAGCGCGCATTAGCCACTTGAGTGACTCTGTATAATTAGCCATAACGAAACATGTAATCCTATGGCCACAACAGTGGCCAGCTCGGGAGTCGTTACTGTGGCGCGCGTTCACTATAGGAGTGGCATTATATACTAAGTATTACTGAGACAATCTTTTATTATAACCTAATTGGCATTCTTTAAATTTTTTTGAGCACAATTGTTAACTTCATACCGGCAAACAAAATCCTTCCTACATTTTTAAAATATTAATATTGATTAAAAAAAAATTTTAGTTGACTGATTTAACACTAAATTTTCGAGATTTTCTTCCATTTTACGCCAAAGAAATTGAAAATTAAGGTTGATTGTTTTGTATACTTTACCCACACTGAATTTAATCATAAAAAGATTTCAATCCCAAGCTTTAACAAGACAAAAAGTTCCAACTTATGGAATATGAGTTCTTCTAAAAGAAAAAAAAAATGCTTTCAATTTCAAAAATTTTTAGGAAAACAAAATCTTTTAAAAGCTACTCTTAAGTTTGAAAAACAGAAGATCTTAAGTCTCCAACAAAGTAGTTCTTAATTTTCTTATTATTTATCCTTAGTTTATATATATATTTTTTTTGTGTCTACATTTCGAGCCCTCCGTAGACGAGGAACTTCCATTGCGACTAACAGCTTCCGAGTTAATCCCGAGCTCAAAGCAAATGCGACTTGGGGAAAAGAATATGTACACACTGCACGTGCTAGTTATTTGTCACTGGCTACAAGAGGATAAAGCCGGTTTAATCTGCTTACAAAGAGAAGTAATCCTTCGAAGAAGAACTTATAGACGAGAAAAATTGTGCGTAATGAACTTCCCATTTTGGGAATAGGGTCTGGAGTCTCGACAAAAAAAGCATTAAATTTAGCACAGTGAGTATCGAGATTAGAATGGCATATTTCTGAGTTGTTTGATGGAAAATATCCGTTCGTAAATTCGTGTGATATGGGGAAACAATGTGTGGTATGGGACTCGCGAGATATTGTAAAGTTTCTTCCCTGTAACCCCTCTTAAGGTCCAGGGAATGGGCGAAATTCCACAATTCTTTTCTCTGCAAACATTTTAAAATTATATTTCTAACTCAAATGTATGATTCTTTTTAATTATTTTTTTATTTATTTTGTTTTAGATCGGCTATAAACTAGCATCCTAATAAAAATATATATTATTTTAAATTTTATTTATGAATTTCAAAATGTTGTGTATTGCTGGAAAAACTAAAAACTCGGGATCAAATAACGCATATATACGTGCATGACTGTCGGTGGGTCATTTAAATGTGTATGTATTATAACTTCAAAAAGTCCAAGAGACGACTGTAAATTTCAGTACTCTATCGAACATCATTCTGAATCCTTTTATAGAATGTAGAGAAATGTTGGTAGATCACATGAACCAACTGGTCTGCCGGGGTAAAAAGGACCGAAACTGTTGAAAAAAAATGATTTTAATCACTTGAACTAAATCCGGTTACCAAATGTGTTATAACTTGCCAAATATCGAGCATTTTTTTACATACCGAGCACGTTTTTACATGATAACCCACTGTTCCATAGGAATTTTCCATGTCATTTTCGATGAGGAAGAGTGCAGGCCGGTGTATTTAAAATTCCAACCTTTCTATCTACCATGTCAATTGGTTCTTTTTTTTTTTTTTTTTCTTCTGTCTCTCACTGTTTTGCAGTTATGTTATTTTAAAAGTTAGGGACAAAAGTTTAGACCCTGAATCGATATGCAGGGTGTCTGCAAAATGTTGGACACATTTTGATGTTGAATAATTCATAAAATAGTGTGGTGAAGATATAAACTAACTTATGACATTTAGTCATAGAATAACTCATATATTTTTCATTTGAATATCATTTTCTTTGTAAATATCATCTGTATGTTTTTAATTAATTGTATGTTTTTCTCTCTTGGCCACTCAGATCTCACCTGATGTAATGCCACTGGATATTTTCCTTTGGGGATTCGTAAAGGACATCGTGTACAGGAGGAAAGTGTCGAATGTTGATGGATTACAACAGCCTCTGTGGATGGCGACATGCTTGCCCGTAACTGGTACGAAATTGACTCCCGTCTTAATATTCTCCGTGCGACGAACGACGCACGTGTGGAAGTCCATTGACAAAACTTTTTGAGTCTATCTAACCATTAGTATTTTAAATTATCTTTATTATTTTATAAATTATATGCAACATCAAAATGTGTGTCCATTTCTATAGACACCCTGTATATGTCAAGACCAGTTTCATTTGTGTGTTAGTTTTATGTAGAAGTCAGTTTTATTATCACTTTGATGAAATTTTGCACACTTCATCTTCGAAACTAAACACAAAATTCCAAAAATCTACTCCTATTCCCTTTTCCCAACTCTAAATGGGTATTAATTAACCTTCACACCTAATGAGCAAAAGCCGACCAAACGGTATAGTGGTTAGCGTGCTAGCTTCTAGACCGCGAGGTTGCGGGTTCCGAGTCCCGTGTTAGGCATGGCTGTTTGTAAATGTATGTTGGCTTGTCAAATGGCGAATGTTTCGGCGCATTATAGCCCTCGTGTTGCTGACGGCGCCAGATTATCTGAAAACAACCAACCAACCTAATGAGCAAAAATGTAAACCAAGGTGTTTTTTTCTTCTCTAGGTATCCAGAGATTATGGGGACCCAATTTCATCCCAACGTATGCGATTAAGGTGGCGGAATCGAGGAGAGGAAGTGAAAGGAGGCAACTTGCAATCAACTGAAACAATTCAAGCCGGATTCTTTTGCGGGTCACAACTGTTCACGACCGGGCAACGCGGGACTCCTCAATCAGTTGTAAATAAATTTCATTCATTTTTTTTTTACACATTTGTTTTCCTCGTTTGCTCAATTATGCAAAAGTACACATTAGTTACGAATGTATGTATTGTTGCACAAATATTCTTTATATAATTGCAAATAGTGACGTATTTCTTTTAAAGTTCTATTTTATTTTGTTGTTAACAGAGGGTAATACATGCTAGAGATTAGGTGGCAACATCTAAAGCAATCGGGAAATTTCGAGGCATTTCCATTGACTGAATTTGGTTGACTGGATTTTGATAGACATTTCTGCCTCGCGAGGGTATCGTGATAATAGAATACAATTGCAAAATTATGATAAACATCCGTATGGAATGTCCATGTCTCGCCCATTTGTGATTGTATAGGTATATTTAACCTTGTTCAAAATTATTACTTTTAAAAAAATATTTGAAAAGAGCGAAAAGTCCCATGTATCAGCCTCGCAGAATTCCCCAAATACGCAATCATTTTAATTCAATGTCATTTCAAACCAGCGTATTTCAACGTTTAAAAAAAAAAAATGAGTTGTAAATCTACATGGGGAAAAAAAAAATCTTGCCTCATCCATTTACATGTTCAATACATGTTCCTCTTCTTTCCAAATAATCCCCCGAACAATGAAAGATGGCTCTTTTCACTCGACGTAACATTATCTCCTTTTGTAAAACAGAATCTACGCCTTCGAGCCCCCCCCCCCCCCTTCTAAGAAGAGTCCCACTAGATTCATCATCCACAGTGTGTGTGTCTTAAAAGAAGACTCTTCCGTCCTGTTTTTATAAATTCATTTCCCTTTTGTGTTCTTCTCGAAGATCGATGGCGGCATTGTGAGGTCGATACATAGAGCAGCTTTTGCGGCTGCAGCTGCCGCCTGTCCCACCAACCAACAAATCGCTAAAACTTTTAAACACCTCCCCCCCCCCTCAATATGCTCGACTTAAAGGCGATCGATTCGAGTATCTGTCGTTTCAGGGGAGAGAAAGGACTTTTATTTTCTTAGTTTTGGGCACTGGGTATTTTTGTCTGGAAATTGACATCATACTTCAGCCTATTATTCGTAATGTTTTGCTGTGGGGGAAATTTGTAATGCGATAAAGGCACGTCTATTTCGAAGAGGAAAACGTGCCAGTACTCCGAAGATTAGGCAAGAAGAGGACCCGATCAAGACTTCAAGGAAAGGAATGTACGCAAAAAGATTGGGTTGGTTGGTTTTTGTACGCTCACTACGATCTATTTTTAATTGTACAATTACGCCTAATTTTTGCTGCATCGACAGTTTAACGTGGATTTCGAACTGCAACTAACATTTATTCCTAACCTAGGATTCGAACCCGGCACTTTTGGCATCCACAGCTAGAGCCCCAACCACACAGCCGTCAGGTGGGCCAGAAGATTGGGTAGAGAGTGGACCCGATGGAGACTTCAAGAGAAGGAGTGTCCACTTTTAATCATTGCCGATCAAACTGTGTAGTGGCTAGCTTCTAGACCGCGAGGTTGCGGGTTCCGAGTCCCGTGTTAGGCATGGGTGTTTGTTGTTGGATTGTCTAATGACGAATGTTTCGGCGCATTATAGCCCTCGTGTTGCTGACGGCGCCAGATAATCTGAAAACAACCAACCAACCACTTTTAATCAGGGGTCCCTATTGCTATTTGTCAGGCTTACTCAACAAATTGACTTTTTTTTTCAGCAAAATAACTTAAAATCACACTTTGTTGTAAAAGTAAACTGGATTTTACGATGGATTGAAACAAATTCAAAGTAATATTAGACTATTTTCCTGAATATAATTGTAAATAGCGTACATATTTCTTTTTAATGTTCTATTTTATTACATTTATACGATAACAGCTATAGTACTGGCTTGAAAAAGTTGGCAACATACGAGTTAATCGAGAAATTTTGCAATTATACTGCGCGTTCTAAATGCAAAAGTATCTGCTCTGGATTTTTCGGGAAAGTTGGCAGGTGAGGATATAAAAAACAACAGGAATTGGAATTTTGATAAAGTTGGATTTTGGTAACAGTTTTGAAAGTAGCTCAAAACTTGTTGACCATTTTCAAAACAAAAGATTTAATATAGATTGCATTTATTAAATCTGTCCAATATTTTGAATTTCGGGCAGTTACTTTTATAAGTAAACAACTTTTCATCGATTTATTTGTTTACCTACAAATACCATTTGTAAATGTCTTCTTGTCTTCAGTTGATATGTCTTGGTTGATCTATAGAGGTACACAATGCATAATATACCCTTTCTTCAAAAGTGATACAGCACAATTTTTTTTCATTTTAAGTTAAAGTCTGTAACTATCACAGATTGTATTTACTTGAAGAATTGAGAAAGGTCGTTTAAAAATTGAAACAGAAATTTATTCACGTCCGGATATTCGAACTTTGTTGGAATAATCCTGGTAATCGAACTTCTTTGAGAATGCAATTTAAAATTTACTTAAAATCAAATTACAATTTAAATTCAAAGAATAAAGTAGTCAGCCAACCCAATTGTCAGACAACAAAAAGTTAATCCACGGAATAATACAAAAGATCCCATGGGATCTTGCGCATTATGTTGTTGACCTTTTGGTTGTAGCAACAAGTTTGCCAAACATTAGAACCAAAATATCGTCGTTGATCATTTAAAGAAAATCAGTATGGTCTACAGGAAAATTTGTGGCTTTATTTCAAGCATATACTCAAAATCTTAAGCACAAAAACTTGTATTTTTTCGCTATTTTCTTGATTTTTAAATAACAGCTATGTAAGACACAAAAGACTTTAGGTAAAAACGAATATGCGCTACGAAAAAAAGATTGACAGGATAACACGTAAGTACCCTTAAATTAAATTCTTAACATTCAATAAATGTAGAACACAGCCACACTTTAACCTTGCGTAGTAAAATGCCAATCATTCAAATTTCTCTATTTTGAGATAAGGTGGGTGTAGGATCAGTTTTACTTGAAGAACGGCGCGAGAGAATGTTTAGAC
Source organism: Linyphia triangularis (assembly GCA_963978545.1). Classification (NCBI taxonomy): domain Eukaryota; kingdom Metazoa; phylum Arthropoda; class Arachnida; order Araneae; family Linyphiidae; genus Linyphia; species Linyphia triangularis. The sequence continues at coordinate 2,061,715 of OZ021727.1, read as the reverse complement.
GTTAAAACTAACTTATGAAATGCTTCTAGACAAAGAGGCAAGTTTAGGTTCGAACATCATTCTGAATTTTATACAATAAAGAAAAAGGGTTGTAAAGGTACTGGTCCGCCTGGGCAAAAATGGCCGATACTGGTCGAAATTAGACTTTTAATGAGTTGAAATAAATCCAATTGCTAAAAATTTATTACTTGCAATATAATGAAAATTTCTTTTCAGTTGATTTCCCTCCTCTCTTTAAATTTCAATGAGGAAGGATGCAAATGATTTCTCCTTGTTGGAGAAAAAATTCCCGTCCTTTAAGACTGAGCCAAGTTGGAGATAAATATTACGTAAGTGAGGACGATTTAGCACCAACTTGCCTCACTTTTAAAAAATAGAAGTAAGACGTCGCCAGAGGTCTGAATCGTTTGCAACATTCTCCTTTGAAAATTAAAGAGCGATGGGCTATCACATAAAAAAGAATGATCATTATATGGCAAGTTATAACATATTTGGTTATCGGATTTAGTGCAACTCATATACGTATAGGTTTGAACATTTTTTTTTTAATTTTCAATTTAAAAATTAGACCTTTGCACCTTAAAAAGTACATTATTTGTTAAACTGTTTCCAATAAAAAATTTTTTAAATTTCTTCAATTTTAATAATTAATTAACATTTAATCAACTAATTAGGCTAATTTCGAACGGTAATGACAAAAATTCTGGTTCACCCACAGATACAATTTTGGTGTTCAATAATGCTTAATACCCTGCTCTATGTTTTGACCCTATTAACAGAATTTTACAGTGTGTATATTTTGTGATATCTTGCTTTAAGTGAATCTATTAGAAAAATCCAAGTTTTTTTTATACAGAATCTTATCTTTAAAATTCAATTAAAAAAAATATTTACAAATCACTTAGTGTTTAGGGTCAAAACATTCAACAATGTATTCAGATTATATAGCAAAAAACAAATTTCAAAAAATATTATTTAAACTGGAGTTATTACTGTTTGAATGAAATGCAAAATAGAAAAAACTACAATCTGAGAATAACTTTTAAAAAAGTATTTTTTATATAAAAAACTGTTATTATTATACTAATTATTATATATTTCCTTTTTAGTATGCTCCTCCATCATAGGGTTTCCTTCTTTTGTGTTGTTTTTATTTTGCTTTTGTTTTTTATGTCCTTACAAATCTTCCCCGATTTTTGTGATTTGAAGCCTACACGTATACCTTAAAGTCAAGTTTTGACCGATCTCGCTGGAGAAAAATCCCCAGCAGATTTATATCTAAAGTCGCCTCACGGGGTATTCTAGGTTTAAGGCCATGTAATATGTTTATGTTGTACACTCTCAATGAAAGACACTTTCACTCGAAAGAAAAAGTTCAAAAATAATAATTTTTTTAGTGTCGTCACTTTTGCAGCAAGGGTGCGATAACGGTGTGGAACGTGTTTATGAGGAACTCCTCGTAAGTATCATTCCCTTCACTATAGCCAGAGAGGCGACTGCAATTTTTGGACCTCCTCGAACATCATTCTGAATTTTTATAGAGATTGAAGAAAAGTGAGATTAGGAATCCACTGGTCTGCCGTGGCAAAAATGGCCGAAACTGATCAAAAATTGACTTGGAATGAGTTGAACTAAAATCCGATTGTCAAATATATCATAACTTTCCAAAAAGAGAACAAACTTTTCCGTTTGGCAAACACTGCATTTTGATTTTCAATGAGAAAAAGCGCAAACGATTTCTGATCTCTGGCTCGGAAAACTAGTATTTTTTTTAAAGTAAAACAAATTGGCGACATTAGTTACGTCATCCGTGACATAATGTTTATTGCCAACTTGGCTCCCTTTTAATAGATGCAAGTAGACCGTCGCCAGATATCTGAATCGTCTGCAACCTTCTTAATTGATAAGTAAAGAGTGAGTGTTACAAAATAAAAAAAAAATGCTCATTATTTGGCAAGTTACGGCTCATTTGGCATTTGAATTTAGTTCAACTTATTAAAAGTCGATTTTTGATCAGTTTCGGCCATTTTTGCCACGGCAGACCAGTGGATTCGTAATCTACTCACTTTTCTCTAATTTCTATAAAAAAATCAGAATGATGTTCGATGGGGTCCAAAAATTGCAGTCGTCTCTCAGTTTATTACTAGGACTTCCTTTTAAGAACCCGACTGAAGATAAGGTTGGTAGACAAGTGAATAATTTTGGGGTTTTTCAAATGTTTGCGAAGATGGATAAATGTGTTTTTACGCGTAAAATGATGGCGCGAGTCAACCTCAATCTTGACTCTCTGAAATTCGTTTATAATCTCACGCTCTCCGTGACGCTCGCATCTTACAGTGGATAGCTGTTTCTGAGAGGCACAATTTTTCAACATTCAGAAAATGAATGAGCACAACAATATGTGTCGTATTATGCGCTGTAACGTCTCCTGGTTGTAAATACAAAGAAGATTATCAGGAGCTCTTGCCGTTAAGGCCATTCAATAAAACTTTGTGTTGTAATAGTTTGCCATGTAAAATATATCACTGCTGAAGAGTTATTAAAATTCAAGAGCACGAAGAATAAAGTACCATTGTCAACTGAAGTAAAAAATTCCAAAACCAAGTTCTTTCGTTCGCGATTGAGATTTTTCCACAGTAAAGCCCAATTTTTCGCAGCTAACCACAGTGTCCCAGTAACACAAATCACCTATATCGGCTCGACCCAGTGTTTGAGCTGGGGTGCAACATTTCTTTAGCGAAAAAGCTGAAATCACAATTTTCATTTTAACATCTGCAAATGATTACAAGTTCCATCGCTCGAGATGTTTATTTTAACACAATAAAAACACTTTTTTTTTACTATAAAATCATTATTAATTTTGAAATATAAAGTTATTTTATACCAATATCAACTTGAAAAAACACTTTTCACCCTTTTGCTTATTTGTTGTTTTAGGTCGATGACTAACCTTGGGATGACACAAATGGTGATTTTGTCAATTTACTTTCGGCAATTTTCGCAGATTGGCAATTCTTGGAAACCAAATTCATCCACTCAAATGCGTTAAATTTAGTTTTTCGAAATGCCTGAAGGTCTTTAGATCATTCACGAATCGTAAGGTACAGCTAGTTAAGCCGGGCTACATTTAAATTTTTAGTTTAAAATTAAAATTTACTAATTGCTAGACAACTTTTATTATTTATTTTACTAAATTTCTTAAATGTAGATTAGAAATCGCAATTGAAAATGGAATTTTTACGGTAAGTACAAAAATCACCAATAAATAGCAAACCTGTTTCGCAATGCATAATTGAGGGGGAAATAATGCTTAAATCAATTAAATCTGACAATGGTTAAGTGAGTGCAGCCAGAGAGTGAAAGTTTCAAAAGTGCTGCATCTTTGCCATGGAAACAACTGCTAGGATGGAATCTCCCTCCACATTGAAAGTATACAACATCACGCCAAATTCAACCATTACGAATGTCGCGTTTTCGGATGTACTTGTAAATCTGATGTACTGATTGACTCGTGTCTGAAGATGTGTCGGTTGGAAGAGAAACAAGTATTTCTTAGAATTTTCTCAATCAAACGCAAATAATTTCCATGATAAGTATAGACATGTGATTTCTTGTCGCTTCTTAAGTTAATACTCAAGCTTATAATGTAACCATTTCGAAACATGGAGCCCCGTTATAAGTAAGTTAAAATAAGTTATTTTTTCTATTTTCTTTCTAATATCATTTTGTAAATATTGAAAAGAAACTTTGAGTAATTAAGATTATAGAATTTCCATTCAAAAATGAATGTGCGAAGTGAGCAGGGAGGGATCACTGTTCCGGCTATTTAAAGGTTTTTGACAACTGAAGAACGCCATTGCTTTGGGTTTTGTATACTTATTGTAAATTCACTCATATTCTTTTGCTGTGAACGTATTTATGTTTCCAGTGTCCAACAATTTCTAATTTCCTAGGTGATCCCGCTTTCAGTACATCAAATCTAATAAATTAGATATTGATTAAATAATATTTTAAGACTGCAACTTGTCATTTTGATGCAACCAGAACGATTACTCATAATGCAAATGCAAGACATATTTTACTAGTATCTAGTAAAAACATTGAAATATTTCAAAACTCTCATATTTCTGGTCTTCAAACATTAATAATCGAAAATAAAGAGAATGGTTCTTTCGGGGGAAGTAGCTTTTTGCAATCCGTCAATCTAACACACAAGTTCGCTTGTGGGATCGCTAACGCAATCTCTTACTAAATCCTCTAACCTACAAGCTACAACTACATACAGCTTTTTGTTGCGATAGCAATGGCGTTCAACAACCTGTTGCCATTTTTAAAAATGAAACCCCAATGATAATGCAGTCTAAAAACGACTGCACCTATATGAAACAAATCTGAAAATTAAAATTAGTTGTTGGAAATCAAATTAAGTAATTCTAAACTGTTATAAATGTTTAAAAAATAGTAGAATAGTCCACAATAGAGAGGATACTGACATTCAACTAGTTTATTTTTCCGATTGACTGGAAAGGTTACCGGCACATAACTATTTTTTCTCTCGACTGTCTTAAAAAAACCTTTAAAAATTAAACTGATTTTTCTTAAAAACAATCGATTTTCAAAAATTATTACGGATCATTTGATAAACATACTAACTTTAAGGACTGAATTGTGAAAAATTCTGATATTTTCTCCAAAAATCGGAGAGACCATTAAAATGTAGAACTTCCTTAACGAACAAATATTTAAAAAAAAAAAATAATTTATAGATTTTGGAACTGGAATTTCAAAATATTAAGCTGCTTAAATTACATGTTCAAAATTTCACAGCTGTACTTGATGTGGAGGACCTTAACGTTTGGAGAGAAAACAGAATTTTTTACTTTCTTTTTAATATAGAGAGAATATTTAACAATTGTTTTTATTTTCAGTTTTCTTTATATATATATACATAGAGTAATGAAAGTATTGCATTCAATGAAATAAATCGATTTCTATACATTTCTCCACGTTTTGGAAAACTATTATTCAAAAAAGTGGTTTTGGAAAAATGTGTTTCCGAGTCTACGTGATCAGCATAACTCCCGAACAAATCAACCTACGATGTTCAAATTTTATGTGAGAGTTAGAAGTGGCCATGGGACTTACCATTAAGGTTTTCCATAAAAAATCATGTTTTCAGAAATTGGTAAAAAACGACTCTAACGATTTTGAATAAAATTTCTATGCTATCCTCTTACGGTATTCTAATGGGTCCCACCGTCGAAAATTCCATAGAAATGCGATAAAAACATAAAAAGTTTAAAAAACGTGTGCTTTTACCACAGAGCACTCTGCCCTTGAGCATCACCCATCAACGAACGATTTTTTTCTGTGTAACGCACATGAAACGACAATGTAATGTTGTTGCGAATCGATACGATACTTGTAATCATTTTGAATATCTGTTCGACTGTTCCTAAAAATAAAAACAAAGATGGTTGTTTGCTTGTAACTAAGATTTTAAGTTCTATTTACATAGTTAATTTGTAAATTTCGCCTCTTATTTTTATATTGAGGCCTCGTTCGTAAAACGAAACAAATGTATATCGAATAACATCGCCAATTTTGCCATCTTAGCGTTTTTTCTCCATGTAAGAATTATTCCCAAAAATATCTCCAAACTAGCCATTTTTATTTAAATGAATGAAAATATGAAAACGGCATAAATTTTAATTCAGTATTATAGGGTCATTGTAAATTTTGCGATGTTCCAAATACCTCGTTTTTTCTTCTTACAAGTTTCGTTAAAGTTTCTATTACTAAGAATGTTTCGTCACTGAATTCATTGCGCAGAGGTATAAGTATGGTGTGGGTCGCAATAAATTCTGCTTCTAAAAATGGGTCGCAATGCCTAAAATTGCGTTAATATCAGGTTTAAAATAATTTTATACGACTATAATACGCATCTTACTGGTTATGTTATATCATTTGTAATAATATTGATGTAATTATTTATGTTTGTTCTAGGATTTAATGCAGGTCATGAATTGTGATTATAGTGGTAGCAGAATTCGGAGGATTAACTTACATTAGTCTGAGTTTGCTCTACTATATTAATTGGTGCTACTGCATCGTTTATATGATGTGAGACTATTATAAATCAGTTTCACTATCCTTAGGACATTAATTTGAGTTCACATTAGTATCAATAATGAATGATTATTTGTTAAATCTCATTCAATTTTAGATATTGTACGTCCATAAATTAGTGTCATTTGTCCGTTAAGGAAAATTAAATAATTTAGGAACCAATGACTCGGCAAACATATATTTTTAAACTTTTGAGCTAAAAATATCATTTTTAAAAATATTTTTACCATTTGTAGTAGAAATGTACGGCATGCTGAATAAATGCCAGGTCGAAATTAATTGTAATTTCAAATTTGAGATAGAAAAAATAAAATTGAATCAAAAAGTTAAGTTGTATGAATTGTGCACAAGATGAAGGCGCCAAGCTTTTGTAAAAACAGATTCTCACTCCATTGAGCAGCATCTTAAAGAAATATATTCTGGGAATAAAGGCGCTGGATTAAGAGAAAAGGGTTGGAATATTTTTGCTGTGAGTGCAATTAAATGTGCAATAAAAAAATACGAAAGATGGCCCTATCTTTGGTTCTAATTATTGTAGAATCTTTCGATTTGCTCCAAAATGTTTGTTTTTTTTACGATTTTCTATGGGGTCTTTTCTTATGGGGCTGTGTACTAAGTAAAATTAACTCTATCTTTAAAAATTTCAATACGAACCCCTATTTTTTAAGTTTTCATTCCATTTAGAATACTTTGTTTACGCTAGATACCAAATTTCAGTTCATTATGTTTAAAAGCACGTCACTTATGAGTGAAAACGTTTTGGCCGATCTTGAGGGTAAATTTCTTTCCGAAAATCCGAACCTTTGCTTGCTTCAAGACGTAATCTATTACACGGTCCCTTAAAGAGAGCTTTTTTTTACATTTTTGTTAAAATATTGAACACTAAAAGTCAAAATGGAATGAAAAAAAAATTCTGAAGGGGTTTTCAACCATGATAATTCTAATGGAAGCAAAAAAAATGAAAAAAAAAAATACATGTTTCTATTTAAAAAAAAATAAACTTGTTCATTAATTATTATTAAAAACTGTTTAATAAAAAAAGTGGCATGTTATTTATGTTTAGCTTGCAATAAAATATCGTTCGAAACAAAAAATTGCTAAAATATATTAACCATTTTAGAATTTATAGCGAAAAAACTCAATTTTCTTTTTAACGTTATTTTACAATTTTTTTTAATTTTTTTACAAATCATTTAAATTTCTAACCACTCATTGGAAAATTAGGAAATATGGTATTTAGACGTTTTTTTGGATTCTAAATCTACAAAATGGTACAATATTATGGAGTTGCCATTGAACTTTTTAAAGTTTGGTTTTAATATGTAGAATCCTCATGATAAACATTTTTATATACAGTTAGTAAAGACCTTCCACGATTTACAACGAAGTTTTACTTTCGTTATTTCATCAATTAGAATACAAGATATAGCTATCTTTAATTATTTTTTTTTTGCGCACTGTACATCTACATGCAGCTCGTGTTGAATTGACGTATTTCATGTAACCTCTCAAAGATTTCAAGGCCCAAAATTTAGTACATTATATTCAGTTCTAATACCAATAAAAATAACTTTTTCTTTTAAATTATCCCTAATTTTTGGACTTTTATAAGACAAAAAAATAGAACTTATTTTTACAAATTCTCTATTCAATAACTGCAAATACAGAACCTTCAAAGTTTTTGCATTGATGATACTATTACTTTCTGAGAAAAATGTACATAAAGTTGCAAAAACATGTTTTAAGAGAGGTAAAATAAAACCACACATTTTTAGAAGCTGATTATATCAAGTAAATGTATAGCCACGAGAAACTATGGTTTTGTCTTTCAAGTTATCTTTATGCTTTTTGCATGTAAACTAAAAAATAATTGTAAAATTATGGTGAATCAACTAGTTATGCTTTAATGTAGAATTTGTAGGTTTTAAATTTATAAAGAAACAGTTATTTTTTACCTAGTTCAAACATACATTTAAATGCCAATGAAGCAACGGATTTGTTTCATGTGTTAGAAAAAATAAATGAATATTAATACTTATGTATTTGTTTTATATAACTAGTACATTATTTCATCCTAATTTTGCAATTCTAATCTGTTTAGGAGTGGAAAAAAAAGAGAGAGTAAAGTATCCCGTGCATCATACAGAGACTTGCTCTTACAATAAGTATTATTGGTGCACTTATAAAAATAAAAGACACATCAGAGTAGGAAAAGAAATATTTATTTTTTTGTTTTATTTATTTAAAAAAAGTGTTGTAATTATAGGACATCAACATTATGTTTATGAACATAGTCATTTGAGCCTTACCATGCTTGTCTCTTTCTCAGAAATAAATTGGTACTTTCTCATGAGTCACGCTCTTTAAGAAGAAAAAAAAACCTTTTTTTTTCTGCAACAAATAATATAAGAAATATGTACTCTTTCTTGGATTGTCATACTCTTCCCAAGTGTTTGGAACGTTTATTTACACGAATTTCCAAATACTCCCTACCTATTATGTATACTCACATAAATTACGTTATTTTTTTTTTATATATACTTTGCTTAAGATACTTGGTTCGTCTCGATCCCGAAATAGAAATCAGTGAATAAATTTCTCAATCCGGCTCCAATTTCACGTTCTAATAATCACAGAATTTGCGTTGATTTACACACATTTGTACAAAATGCTGATTACCGTTCCAATAATCAAAAACAAGGTAATTTAAACAACATTGTCCACAACGACTAAATTCGAGTAAAAAAATTGAGAGTGCTTGTAAATTCATGTGCTCCAGAATGATAAATTATAATAGATCAAAAGAAGTACTTTCGCCAGATGTCGAAAAGCTGTTCATATATATATATATATTATTTTACAAAAACAGACGATGCGCAAGTTAAACACATAGATGTATGATGTAAATCGGAATGAATCGGGGATAGTCTGCACCGGTAATTTCATCATCCTTCAGCCAATGCTCTTCACCATATTGAAAACTTTGAATGTGGTGATCAACACCAGAAAACCGTTTATAAAAATATGCCCTATCACACTTTCAGTCGCTATTCAGTGATTCCCTCTTAAGCTAGAGGGTTGAAGTT